>QEPC01008071.1:35089-72475 GCA_003113815.1 Sphenodon punctatus
AGGGGCAGGGACCGTGTCTATTTTATTACTTTGTAAAGTGACAGGTACACTGCTGGCGCTATATAAATGTTTGTTAATAATAAATAATAATAATAATAAACACCCATAAATACAACACATAGAATTTGCTCCTGATCTGTGTAAAAACACACACCTCCCACCCCCCACTAACTCATTCCTCCCTCCCCTTCCCCACCAAATGCCTGATGGAAGAGCCAGGTTGTACAGCTTCATCAGAAAGCAAGAAGATCTGGGCTGAGGCGAATCTCTGCCAGGGCTGTGACGGTGCAGCTTCTGAGAACGCCTGCCTGTCCATTCGGACCTGCCGGTAACATGGGACCTCCAGGAGGGTGCTCCCAGATGACCTCAGGGGTGGTGGCCCAGGGGGTGAGGCAATCCCTAAGGTAAGCAGGCCCCAGGACATGTAGGGCTTTACAGGTCAAAAACAGCAACTTGAATCAGGCCTAGAAGAGAATAGGCAACCAGTGCAACTTAAGATGTACTTAACGACTTAAGATGTTGTTGTTTGGGGGCGGTGGAGCAAATTCACTGAGGTGTAGAGCTTGTTAGCCAAGGAGGTGGGGCTTGTTCCTCTTTGGCCGCTCTAAATGTTGGGGAGTATGTCGCTGTCCATAATGGTTGGCCCACTATTTGGCTGTAAACCAGTCCTCCAATTAAACCTAAAATCTTGTGTCGCTTCTGTATGCTCCAGAATGAATAGTGCAAAGTGAAATAATACTGGATTTCTTTTCCTCTCTAGAATTGACACACATGGCTTGTGCTGGTTGTCTTGGCCTTTTGCCTAAGTTCAAGTGTAGCCTCAGTTTGTTGTTGTTCTGTCTCCTACTGGAAGGAGGGAAAGAAGACAGAGTCTTTGTGACAGTGGTTCCCCAGCATTTTGCTTGATCCATTTTCAGACTTCTTATATAATCCTGCGATCCCTGAAAACAAAGAAATGTAAAGTATACGGGACATCAGTTGGGGTTGTGACCCAACTTCGGGTGGTGACCTACAGCTTGGAAACCAAACCTTTGCTTTATTGCCCAGTTATGGAGGAGTGGTAGTCGGTCATGAGCAGGCTCTCACAGTAAACCTCCATCCCCCCTCATAAAAACTGTTCCATGCTAAAATCTGCAAACAAAAAGTACTAGATTAAAACCTTGTGGGTTAGAGGTCTGGGTCTATCTACAGCACTGTTTTACTATCATTCAGAAACCTTGAATTACCTGTCAAAATTGAGAGAATTACCTAAAAATGTCATATGTAGCAAGAGTGTGGTTGCCGTGTTGGTCCAAAAGCAAGAAATGTAAACAAAGTAGTTAAGATCTCATTTGTTTGACCAACTGCTGTTGGTGAGAGTATGCAAGCTTTTGGGCCACACAGGGCCCTTCCTTGGGTATGGGAAAAAGCCAGAGCAGTCTATAGTATTTTTTTACCTTCTGATTTTGGAGTCTTCAAGTTCTTTCTGCAGCTAGAAGTCTTGAAAACTATTTTCTCTGTATGATCCTCTGAGTGAAGAGCATTCTTGCTAATGAATAGCACTCACTAGCTCTTTAAGGCATGTGGAAGTCCCATTCATTTCAATGGGACTTGTGCTGGTGCTATCTGCTCCAAGAATCACACTGTTAGTTGAGAATCTCGTGTATCCCCTTGACTTGGAGAGGGAGTGCTTTAAGAAAAACTCAGGATACAGTCTCAAGAACTGGCAATATCTTAGTTACACAGCTAATATGATATCATATTAATTAAATATATTTAAAAACTATAATCTACTATATCATATTACATGATCTATATTTTGTAATAACATATTTTTGAGAGATTGATAACTCTTGAGACTGTATCCTGAGTTTCTGTTTGGCATTTTTCTTAAATCACTACCTTTTTTAAAAAAAAAATATTTAAAAATGTATAAATTTTTATTTAATTTGGCATATTTACACATCAATACAATAGTTTTTCTTATTTTTTCCAGGTTTGGTTGAAAGTAAAACTGCCGAACTCCCTTCCCCCCCACCCCTTCGTCTAACAGACGTGATGCCTGGAACACCTGGATTGTTCAGTAAGTATCTATATAGTCTTTCTGTTATAATATTCAAACAGGTATGAACGCTGATCCTCTGTCTTGTCCACTGTTTGCGTTTTCATCCATACATGGAAACCACTTTGCACTGAAGTTCTCAGGTTTATCCTGTAGTGCTGCCATCATTTTTTCCATAGAAAAGGAATACCACAAATTGTTCAACCAATGACTTTTAGTGGGTTCTGTTTCAACCATCCAAAGTTGTAAGATTGTCTTGATTGCGGACATTATCAGTGAGACACAGGTGGGTCTGTATCGCTTTATCAAATCCATTTGTGGGAATAATCCCAAAAGGGCCATTTATGGTCTGAAGGGGATGGTGATTTTTGTAATTTTTTGCATGGTGGTCCACCCCCGAGACCAAAAAGGTTTTATTCTGGCGCAGTCCCACCAGGCATGTCTGTATGATGCAGGCATCCCACAACCCTTCCAGCAAAGACCATCCTCCTCTGCCTTCATCTTACTTAATCTTTTGGGTTCCAAATAATAAAACATTATAAGCTTCACCAGTGGTTCGTTCAATTCCATGTAAGGTGAACAGTTCTGCATGTATTCCACTATTTCTGTTTTTTGTATTATCCTCAGTTACCTGAGTTAGGATGTTCTCCCACCTGGTAAGATAGGGTGGGTGTTCTTTATTCCACTCTAGTTGTAGTTCTTTGTATATTCTAGTGATACGTCCTTTATTAGAGGTTCTCTCAAAGATAATATTTTCAATCCCCTTTTTCAGTCTAGTAAGGTGGGGGATTAAGTTCTTTTGATCGAATGTACTTTTGATCTGCAAATATTGTATCATGTCTGTAAAATTGCTTGTATATCCTGTGGTGACATGAATGAATCACCCCGGAATAATTGTGAGGCTCTAGTAATTCCCTTATTCTTCAATTGTTTTCTCAACTTTAGGGCTATGCATTCCCTTGTCATTGTTATATTATTAATGGGAGATACGGGTGAGGCATTTTTAAGAATTTGGGCTTATTTTTGTGTACTTGTCCAGGCTCTCAGAGCTGTTAAGGCAAAGGGGTGTTGATTCCATTCCTTTTTGTTGTAGGTGGCTTTATCTAGAATAACATTCTCAAATTTGTCCATAAGGAATAGTGTTTTCTCAATGTGTGACCAGTAGGGTACTGTAGGTGGAATACACCATGTGTTTTTTTTGATGCTGACCTTAGGTTTCTTTTTATTCCAGATGAATGCTGACCGTATCCTGTTGTGACTGTTGAAGAAACTCTCCAGGAGCCGAATAGGCAAGGTAATTACTTTATTTAGGATCTTAGGCAGGAGTATCATTTTATATAGGTTTAGTCTTCCCAGCAATGGGCTGGTTAGGCTTCCCCAGTTTGAAATGTCTTCTTTCATTTGCTCAAGGATCTCGGGGAAGTTTTCATTATACAGATCTTTAAGATCCTTAGTTATCTGAACGCCCAACTATTTAAATTTGTACTCAGCCGCCACAAAAGGTATGAGTTGCTTGATTTGACTGTAGGTAGCCCTTTCAGGTGCGAATATCATTGCTACTGATTTTTGTAGGTTAATTTTATATCCTGAAACAAGACTAAACTGTTGTATGGAATCTAGTTTGGGGGGGGGCACTTTTTGCATTGGGTTGGACAGATATAGGAGCATACTGTCTGCAAATAGGGCCAGCTTGTACACATGCTGACCAATTTGCACCCCTTTGATGGCCTCGTGCTGCTGAATGGTGCAGGCAAGGGGTTCCAATTTCCAATTAAATAAAAGGGGTGACAGAGGGCATCACTGCCTTGTTCCTCTGGTAAGGGTAAATTGTTGGGATAATGACCCATTTACTAGCAGCTTTGCTGTAGGCTGAACATAAATGACTCTAAGCCATTCAATAAAGTTCCCACTCATCCCCACTGCCTTCTGTGTCTCAAAAAGGCAGTTCAACTCAATTCAATCAAACACTTTCTCCGCATCAGCGGAGAGAACCATAGCTGGTATTCCTTTTTGTTTTATATAATGAATTCTGTTGATAATTTTTTCTGATGTTATCAGCTCCTTGCCTTTGTGGTATAAAACCTACTTGATCTTGATGTATGACCCTGGGGATGACTGCTGCTAGTCGGTTGGCCAATGTCTTAGTAAAAATTTAAAATCTAGATTTAAGAGAGAGATGGGCCTGTAACTGGCACGTAGCTCTGGATTTTGATCTGGCTTTGGTATCTGTGTTATCTGGGCCTCATAAAAGGATTGTGGGAGTTTTTTCTCCTGAAGTATAGAATTATACACTTCAGTGAGATGTGGGGTGAGTTGATCACTGAATTTGATAAATAATTCAGCTGGGACTCCATCGGGGCCTGGTGTCTTGTTTTGGGCCAACTCCTTAATTGTGTCAGCAACCTCTTTGGTTGTGAAGGGGAGATTTTAAAAAGGCAACTTGCGCATTATTAAATTTTGATACCTGTGTTTTCTTAATAAAATCTTTAATTTTTTTCAGGTTCGGGCTGCTCGTATTGGTAGAGATTCTTATAAAAGTGGACAAATGCCTCCTGGATCTGCTTCGTGGATGTAGATTCCTCACGACTTGATTCTACCACCTTTGTAATTGTACTTTTTTTTTTTTCCGACTGATTTTAACCAGCCTAGCCAAGGCTCGTCCCGCTTTTTTCCCCTGATCAAAATAAAAGCATTTAATTTTTTTTTAACTGTCTGGTGGTGTTTTGTACTTCAATTGCATTTATTTCTCCCTTTAACTTGATAATTTCTTGTCTAGTTTTGGGGTTTGATTGGACCTGGCTGTGTTTTCTAGTTTTGTGAGGTCCATGTAAAGATCTCTTTCCTTTTGTTTCCTCATTTTGTTTGTTGGCCTTTATAGCAATCAGTTTTCCCCTTAGGACAGCGTTAGCTGCATCCCACAAGATCAGGTCTGATTCAACAGTCCCTTTGTTGGTTTCAAAATAAAGCTTTCTCTCTTCCGCCATTTGTTTTTTGACCTTGCAATTAGCTAACAGGAATCTGTCCAGCCTCCATATATTTGTGTTGGCTATTTGTTGTTTTCCATTCTCCCATAAAGCTATAACTGCATAGTGGTCAGACAGTAGAAGGGCACTATCTGGCAGGCCGTCAACGCCCTTAGCTTGGTTTTTTTCCAGCAGGCCATGGTCCATGCAAGAGAAGGATCCATGGACTGCTGAAAAGGTGTACTCCCTTGCATTCTTATTTAAGTATCTCCAGCCATCCAGCAAACCCAGATTTGCTATTTCTTCATTTTTGTTTGCCATCTTTTTAATTTAAGACTGTGGGATGTATCTAATTTTTATTCATTATTTTATTTATTTATTAGTTACATTTATTAGCTGCCCCCTCATGCCCATAGCATCTCGGGGTGGCTTACAGCACAAAAATGACAACAATTTTAAACAATCAACACAAAAATTAAATTAAACATCTAAAAATCTCCTAAAAAAACACCACCACCCTCCTTCGAAGGCCTGGGAGAACAGCCAAGTCTTACAGGCCCAGAGGAAGGCCAACAGACTTGGGGCCAGACAGGCTTTCTTCAGGAGGGAGTTCCATAGCCGCGGCCCGGCCACCGAGAACGCCCTTTCCATTGTGGCCCCCCGCTTTACGTGGGGGACCTCCAAGAAGACACCCCCGGCGGATCGAAGGGGTCGCTCTGGGGCTCAGAAGGTGAGGGGGTCCCTGAGATATCCGGGGCTGAGACCGTGTAGGGCTTTATAGGTCAAAACCAACACCTTGAATTTGGCTCGTTGCGTTATAGGCAGCCAGTGTAGCGCGTGGAGCACGAGTAATATGCTCCCGTCGGCTCGTCCCTGTCAGGAGATGAGCCGCTGCATTCTGCGCTAGCTGCAACCTCTGAGCCAGCATCAAGGGAAGCCCCACGTAGAGCACATTACAGTAGTCCAGCCTCGAGGTGATGAAGGCATGGATGAGGGTGGCCAGGTCGGGTCTGGAAATGTATGGACTCAGTCTCTGCACCAGATACAGCTGGCGGAAGGCAGCCTTCACCACCATCTCCACCTGCTGATCTAGGCAGAGACCCGAGTCCAATAACACCCCCAGATTCCAAACCTGCTGGGCTACAGGAGGGCGGACCCCCTCTACGCTGGGAGCTGACACCTCCCTCGCCCTACCCACCGCCATCACCTCCATCTTATCAGGACTGAGCTTCAGTCTGCTCTGCCGTAACCAATCTGCCACGGCCTCCAAACATTGGGCCAGTACTGAGACAGCAGGACCTAGGTCAGTTGAAAAACAGAGGTAAAGCTGGGTGTCATCAGCGTATTGGTGGCAACGCACACCAAACCCTCTCACGATCTCCCCCAAGGGCTGCACGTATACATTGAACAATAATGGAGACAGAATTGAACCTTGCGGAACGCCACAATCCAGGGCCTGGAAAACTCAGCCCCCAGGACAACCCGCTGGCTTCTCCCCAAGAGGAATGATTGGGACCATCCAAGGACAGTCCCGTCCAGACCCCCCCAGGGCTCGCAATCATCTCAACAGCAGTCCATGGTCCACTGTATCAAAAGCGGCCGAGAGATCTAGCAGGACCAGAAGTGTTGAACGTCCTGCGTCCATCTCCCGGAGGAAATAGTCTACCAAGGCCACCAACACCATCTCTGTACCATAGCCAGGGCGGAACCCTGATTGAAATGGGTCAAGGAAACCGATGCTGTCAAGACGAGCCTGGAGCTGCATTGCCACCACCCGTTCAATAACCTTCCCTAAAAGGAAAGGTTAGAGACAGGTTGGTAGCTGGCAAGTGTGTCCATCTCCAAGGATGGCTTCAGCAGGGGGTGCACCACAACCTCCTTGAGACCAGGGAGCAATCTCCCCTCCCGAAGGGACATGTTAATTATCCCCTCCAGCACCGTCCCCAATGTCTCCCTGGAGGCTCTCACCAACCAGGACGGGCATGGATCTAATTCACAACTGGTGGCTCTAACCGACCCCAGGACATCCACAGCATCGGCTGGCGTCACTTCCTGACGGGGGTATTAAAATCTCCTTGTATTAGGAGTGTTCCCTCTGCTTCTTTTGTGATTATTTTTAAGTATCTTTGTAGGAACTGCCCTGTATTCTCATTTTGTGCATAGATGTTGTATAGGGCTTATTTATTTCCATATATCTCTACATTTTTATTAGCAAAAACCTTCGCATTTTGTCTTTCACTATTCTCTTCACTTTGGTCTCTAGCTCTGAGGAGATTCCTATGAGGACTCTTGCTTTCCTTTTGTGAGCACATGCTGCCACTATAGTCCCCATCTTTTTGGTTGCAAACCTGCATAGGTCTCGTGTAAGCAGTGAGTTTCCTGTAAAAAGAATGTCAGCATTTTACTCTTTTAGACATTTTTTAACCCTTTTCCTCTTAATTGGATTCTTAAGACCTTTCACATTCAAGGTCAGTGTTTTAAACCTAAGCGTCATCTTGGAGTGTAGTTGTTGTCACTGTCTATTAGACAGTCTCCATCCGTATAAATGTAACCACATTTGCCTAGCAGCACGTGAATTAACTTGTGTAACAAAACTCATAACAACAGAACCAAAAAACCAATTGTAAACCAAGGGGGCACCACCCACCATCAGTGCCTGTTTTGTGGGGGACCGAGAAGAGACTGAGAGATGTTAACAATCCTCTGTAAGGGATTTCTTTACCCTGTGGGCACAAAGGCTTTTTTTTTTTTTTTTTGCTAAGTCCTTTCCCTCCCCCTCTTCTTAAGGTGAGACCTGGCAGAGTTGCTCTGCCTCTACTATCACCCGCCAGAACACCAAGACCTGTTGTTCCTTACATTAGAAAGAAAAGGCAATACAGTCTTGTAGACTGTCTTGTATACTCCACATACCTTAGGGTACACAAAGTTAGTTAGAAGCTCACTTGAACGTGGGCAAGAATCAAGATCATAAGCTTGAAATGTGGTCTATTTGGGTTGACTTTTGTTATTTGAAGCATTTCTGGAGCTTTCTTTTCCCTGGAGAGTTAAATGCTGCAGCTCGTGTTTTTACTTGGGGATAGCGGAGAGGAATGTTTCCAGATCCTCTGTTTCTTCGTAGAATGTTCTTCTGTTGTTCACTCAGATTGCCAGCTTAGCTGGGAATCTGATCCGTGGTTTTAGACCCAGCTGAATCATTTTGGGAAAATATTTGGCCCATTTTTTCCTTTTTGTTGACTGTTTCAGCGGTATAGTCTGGGTAAATTCTTGTTTTGGAGCCTTTGAAATCCAATTGTTGGTTTTTTCTCTTGCCTGAGCCAGTATGTTGTCTTTATCTCTGTATCTGGAGAATTTAATTATGATCGTGCGGGTCTGCTCAGTATCTTTTGGGCTTTGGTCTGAGCACTCTATGCGCTCTATCCATTTCTGGTTTGTGGATATGCTGGTGTTCAGGAACGTTTTTTTTTTTTTAATAATTTGCTTAATAAGGCTCTCCATCCCATCCACCTTTAATCCTTCCTTCACTCCCACTACCCTCAGATTAGATCTGTGTGATCTATTTTTGAGATCCTCCATTTTCTCCATCAGGTGGGCCACTGAGTGCTGGAGGTGGGAGACAATGTGCTCATGCGATACTGCTAGGTCTTCTATCAGACAGACCCTTTCCTCCACCTTCTGCACCCTTTTATTAATATTCTCTAGTTTATTATTTGTTTGTTCAGAGACTTTTTGGATTTTACTTACTTTGCTGAATAACTTCTCCCTATGGAGACTTGCTTTATGCAGATAAGCTTTGATTTCATGTCTAAGCTCTTCCATCAATTGGGCCACAGATTCTATTTCCCCTCCTCCTCTGCTCTGCAGCTCTTCTGGGGCTGAGGGTTCTCTTGCGGTAGCCATTTTCCCTTGTGCCATCTCCCCATGGCCTCCCCGCTCCCGTGGCCTCCCCCCTCCGGGGGGCTGTTTGGCAACGTAGAAGCTGCAAAGGGTACCTGACTCCAGTGGTTTTTTGGAGCCTGATGTCCCCCGCTTGCTCATTCTGTCTGGGGTCATGGACGCTTTATTTTGGTGTGCTCTGGCGTGGGTTTTCGGCGGCGCAAGGTGGGAGAGTGAAGGAAAAGAGGCCACTACTCTTTACACATGCGCAGTCCCCGCTTCCTATATATATATATATATAATGCAGTACTATAAATTTAATAGTAATATACAATTACACAGTTAATATGACTAACATTATAATGAAGTCACTAGTATCATGCAAAGGTTTTCATTTTTAAGGTTGGCTTATGGCGGTATGTACTAAGGCACTCGTATTCAGGGTAAAGTTTAAAGAAGATAAGGGAATAAATGAAGGGATGATTAAATCTGACACTGATTATGTGACTTAAGGCCACTCTGTAAATATCTTCTTAAGTGTCTGTAAGTATAAGTATTGAAAAGGAACAGTTTAAGAGCACACCCTCACAACAGCCTTGTGAAGTAAATAATTATTCCCTTTTCACAGATGAGGCTGACTTTCTCAATGAGTTTGTGGCTAAGATGAGATTTGACGCCTGGTCTTGCAGGTCCAAGGTCAACGTCGTATCGGGCTGCATTTAAGTGGGTGCTTAAGTGGGGCACTCATGAGGGGTGGGGGTCCGGATCATGGATCTGTCCCCTATCCTTGTGTGCATCATACCCTCCTTTCTGCTCCATTACTCCAAGTCAGTCTTTTAGTGCTTGTGGGCAGGAACTGGATCCAGGAGTAGGAAAGGGACCAAATAATAACTAGCAGTGGGCTGCATTTGACCCCTGGGCCTTGGTTCCCCTGCCTTCTCCACTAGGCTAGGCTAGCTCATATGAGAAACATGGAGACCACTGACCTAATCTTGCAAACACTTGTGCACAAATTGTTCTGTTGACTTTTATTAAAGTATTTGTGCATAAGTTCCAGTTCTGCAAACCCTTAAGTAATTTGTCCAAGGTCACATAGGGCTTCTGGCTTGCAGCAAGGAATTCTTCACTGCTCTTCATATATTAAGCCATCATCCTGCCCACTGGACTCTCTCCCTTTGCAAGCTGCTCCACACAAACAGACCCTTGTCCCCAGGCATTTCAGGATCCAGGATCAGGGTCTTTGTGCTGTTTTTAAATGGCTTTAAGAATGCATGAGACCTCCAAAAAAAATAAAATAAATTACCCCGCCCCGAGATGCTTGTAGCAGGAGAGGGAGGCATATAAACTTTAATAATAAATAACATTCAGGGGCATAATCTTGCTTCACCGAAGTCAAGGACTCCTGCTCCCATTGAGTTAATGGTGAAAGATGCACCCTCCATTATAGTGGGATAATGCAGTGCAGCCATCAATTTGCTAGTATTGCCTGCTGGCAGAGTTGACTGTTTATTTAAATTTTAGGTCCTTTTTACATGGGCCGCAGCTGCATGGGGGTGGGGATGCATCACGGTCCGTGTGGGGGAAGGTTCCGATGAGGTGCCCACCCATCCCCACGCACGGAGGCACCTCTGTTTTTTCCGATGCCTCCATGCCTGTGCGTGGAAGCGCACCCACCCACCACTGCGGGATTTACACGGGCGGTACCCACTCTAGAACCCCCTGGGTGTTCTAGCGTGGGTGCTGCCTGTGTAAAAGGGACCTTAGAAGAGCAACCTTATTTTATTATTATTATTTTATTATAAGCATTTATATAGTGCCAGCGATGTACCTGGTGCTTACAAAGAACAAGATAGACACGGGGTCTCTGCTTGAGAGCTTACAATCTAAAGACAGGGGGAGGGGAGACAGGGAAGGGGGAACAGAGGGAGAGACAAGGGATGCAACATTCATGAGGATGAGAGAGCTCAGATACACGTTCTTGACTTGGTTACAGTAAATTGGGAGTTTGCAGATAACAGGGGGGGGGGATAATTCTGGGTGGGGATGATTAGCAGGATTTAGGAAGGGCAGAGTGGAATAGGTGGGTTTTGAGGAGGGACGTGGAGGGTGGGAGCAAGATGAACAAGGGCAGGGAGGGAGTTCCAGGTGTGCGGGGCAGCAAGGGAGAAGGGACAAAGGCGGTTGGGGGAGCAGGGGAGGTGTGGGAGGGTGAGGGAGGGGATGGAAGAGGAGCGGAGTGCTTGAACATGGTTTTGGAGGGAGATCAAGGCAGAGAGGTAGGGGGAGCGAGGTTGTGAAGGGCTTTGTAGGTGAAAACGAGGAGCTTGTGCAGAATATGCTCAGGAAGAGGGACCCAGAGGAGAGGAGAGGTTTCACGTGGTCAGAGTGACGGGCTAGGTGGATGATTCTGGCAGCAGAGTTTTGAACAGAGATACGGGAAGAAAGGTGGGAGCAGGGAAGGCCAGTGAGAAGGAGGTTACAGTAGTCAAGGCGTAAGATGACTAGGGTGTGGATGAGAGTTTTGGCAGACAGACAGAAAAGGGCAGATCTTGGCAATGTTGTGGAGGGAGAAGCGGCAGGACTTGGCAATGGAGTCAATGTAGGGTTTGAAGGTGAGGTGCGAGTCGAAGATGAAGCCCAAGCTATGGGCTTGGGGGACAGGAAGGATGGAGACCCCCATCAATGGTAATTGACAGGGAAGAGGGAAAGGAAGGATTGGGATGGAAGATAAGGAGTTCAGTTTTCGCTATGTTCAGTTTGAGTTGGCATTGAGACATCCATTTTATTACTTTGTAAAGTGCCAGGTACACTGCTGGCGCTATATAAATGTTTGATAATAATAATAATAATAATAATCCAGGTGGAGATATCGGAGAGACAGTTGGTGAAATGAGCTTGAACAGAGGGGGAGAGGGAAGGAGTGGAGAGAGAGAGAGTTTAGTGTCGTCAGCGTATAGGTGTTACTGGAAGTCATGGGAGGCAATGAGCTTGCCTAGGGATTGGGTGTAGAGGAGCGGGCCCACTCCCAGTAACTTGGAGAAGTCTGATTATTTATTTAAATTTATACCCCACCCTATGGCTCAGGGCAGCTTACAAAACCAGAGGTTTGAGCTTCCCGGTGTGGCTATTTCAGAAAGGGAGTGGGCTGTAGGGGACTTTCCTGCATCTTTCCCCATAGGGTCCTGCCACTATGGAATGTCATGATGTTCCATAAGGGGTAGGCTTATATCAGAAAGGGGTATGACAGCCCCTTTGCCCTGTCCTCACCCCACTCCAGTGAAAGCTTGGAGGGAGGTGGTAATGCTAAGTATGTGGTTTATTAGACCAAGGACTCTTTTTGGACTCTCATACCTGATTTGGATATAAGTATTTTTGTTCAAGATTGGGGATACTGGATAATGAGGTTCCTTCAGACTAGATGATCAGAAAATCACATCTTAAATGTAGGGCTGGCAGATGAACATTTTTAAAAGCATGATATATTGTGTAGCAAGCACCCAAATTAATGAAGTCCAGTTTCCCATGAGTGTGGTAAATGATAGTCAATAGAAGCCAATGTAATTTTTCAGCTACAGAAGGGGTCATACCTCCTCTGCAGGTGCTCCTGCTGTTACCAAGTTTGGGGTTCCTGCTTACTTTTTAAACACCTCTACCAAATTTGGCTGAAACTGGATTGTGAGATCAAAATTAAAGGGTCACATGCACGCACATTTAATTTAATTACATGAGTTTCCTTTTGGTAGCTGTGATATTTTGAAATTAGGAAAATCTCCCAAACTCCTAGAAAACTGGTGACCCTCCCAAAGATACTTCAGTGGAAGAGTTGTGCTCCATCAGCCTGCAAAGTGCGTGACTTTCAGAAGTGATGAGCACAAGGAAGGCGGGGGGGGGGGGGGGAGGGAGAGAGGGGATATGCTCTAGTGTTCAGAGTGCAGGCCTTGTAATTTAATTACATGAGTTTCCTTTTGGTAGCTGTGATATTTTGAAATTAGGAAAATCTCCCAAACTCCTAGAAAACTGGTGACCCTCCCAAAGATNGGGGGGGGGGGGAGAGGGAGAGATAGTGGTGCCGCCAGCTCCAAAATATAAAAAACAAGGTATCCTATAAAGTTCTGAAGCACTAGGTACACACTTGCTTTACCAAACAGGCAGGGATGTAGCAAGGCTGTCCAGAACATGGGCTCCTGTCCCAATTATGCAAACCCCCAACAGCAAGGGGGAGAGGTCGGGGGGTGGGGGGGTTACCTTGGTGGGGTGAAAGCTCCCACTTCAGGTTGCTACCGCTATCGAGAGGCTATAGCTGAGAAACCCTCTACAAGCTACCATGGAATATGAGCACCATGACCCCACTGGGAGCTGTGACAGCAGTGGTCAGTCTAGGACCTACTTCCCCAGCTCCCACTGTGCCCCCTTGAAGTGGCTGCAATCCCACTCGGAAGGAAATTTTAAAAGTGGGTGGGACAAGACCAGCACTCCACCCCCACCCACTCTGAAGACTTTCTTCTTGGCAGTAAGCACCCTTTGAAAGTGGCCTGAATGCTGCTAGCAAACTTTCAGAGAGGGTGGGGTGGAATTCTGGTCCTGCTCCCTCCTCAATCCACTCTGAAAAGTTTCTAAAGGTGCTCAGACTAAAGGGCCCCCTAGTGGCCAGAGCTGATGAGTCCCTTCGCACGGTGGTAGCAGCTACATGGGTATTGTTAGCACAGGGTGCCATCCAGGCTACTCCAGATTGTGTAACCACTGCACAGGGCCTCCTGTGTTTATAAAAATTAAGTGATACTGTGAGGAGCCCTGGTGCAAAATATGGGCCCGCAAAGCCTAAATCCTGGAGAATTCCAGCCTATCAAGCGTCTGTGGCAATTCATAAGGAGCTGGGACCCCATGAATAAACTGGAAATATCATACATTGCTATGTGGGTAAACTATGAGCCTGTAATGCAAAGACACCCCACACTCCTCCAGCTTCTGTCGGGGAAGTTATATTTATGTAAAAAAAAAAAAAAAATTAACTTGATAACTTTTTCCTTTTTCTAACAGGTGAGCCAGGGTGTGTCGTTAGCACAGCCCCCCCCCCCCTTTTGTATGGGGACCCCAACGTCTTTGGATCTGGCACTGTGTGCGGATATAGTTGAGCTATGGAGTTCAGAAAGCTCTTTAGTTCTCCGGCAACAAGTCACCCTATTCTCTTTTCCCCTTGATATTTTCATAGGCACTTTGTTGAATACTGATTTGACTTACACAAAACAATGAATCTGCAGAAAATAAAAATAAAACTTTTGAACCTGCCAACCCCAGCAACTAGCAAATGTTCCAAGACCAAAAGTTTGCCTAGGACTCCTAATAAGGATTGAATTAAAACGAAACGAAACCGCACCTTCGGGGGCGGAGCGGGTGGAGCCCCGGAGTCTGCGTGTGTGTCCTGGATTGCTCGACAGGGCGCAAATCTGTTGTGTGCAGAATCCGGGGCGATGATGCCATTCATTCTCCACTAGATGTCTCCGGGTTATATCGGAGTTCGTTCAAACAGTTAAGGCAGGCACTGGGAGGGGTTTGTAGTAATGTAGTAAACGCCTGCAAAGCGAGAGTTACCGAGCTGTTTTCACTTTTACTGCAGCAGCTCTAAGGAGGCGTGAAATTCTAATCTCTCCCCTGTCCCAGCAAGAAGGGACCCACTCGATCGCTAGAAAAAAAAAAGGTAAAAACTTGAGGCCATGAGCTCGCGTGATTTTGTTTGCTCTTGCATGTGTGTGCTTGCTGTTTGCAAGAGAGGAGCGAGCAGTGAGCCAGGAGCTGTGGCGGAGAACGACACCTGAAGCTGCTACAACAACAAAGGGAGTCCTCTCCTACTAGCCCAGAGACTGAACTGGGAAGGGAGAGCCCAGCATGCTTCAACGCTAGTGTTTGGGGACGATTGGAGTCGGGGGGCGGCGGCGGCGGCGGGAGGGGAAATTCTAGCTAGGAAGCTGGTTATTTGTAGTCTGAGGTTTGCAGCACTGCAGGCTCCTAGGCTGTGTGTGTCCTTGCCAGTGCCACCCAAGATGCTGCTTGTTTTCATAGCCATTGGAGATGGTTAAGCTTTGCCCTTTTCAGGCTATAGGGAAAGGACTCTTCTGTTCTTTCAGATTTGGAAAGGAAAGTGGGTGTGGTCGTAGGAGGGCTAAAGTCTTTAAAAGGATGTTTAGCATCAGAATAGTGAGCATCCATCCGGGAGGTTAGGTGGAAGTCTCGATAGGCCTGGATCTGCATAATTAGATCTGTTTACAAAGTTTGAGGTTGTGAGAATGTTGTTGATTTTTTCCTCTCAGTGGAGCCCTAGCCTAAAAAGGTTTGGGGACCACTAGTATAAAGTTTCATCCATGAAGTTCTAATCACAGCACCAGGACCTTAGTTACATAATCAAATGGGAAGTGTAGTTCTAATATGCCTAAAGAAGTGTGATCATGCCCAGAGGAACACAGAACAAGTGTGGATGGTCCAGAAGGAGGAATGCAAAGGTGGTTCTAGAGAGCCGAACAGAGGAAGAAGGATGTCCAGTTTTGAGTTGGATATACAAGACAAATGATTTGATAAGGCTGGTAGAGTAGGATAAGGTAGACACAATATAAGTAGGCATGGTGTCCTGTGACCAGATAATGTGCTGTTTTGACATATTTGATGAAGAATACTTGGCCTGAGCACCTGACCCCACTTTACAGGTGGGGAACTGAGGCAATGAAATGACTTTTTCAAGATCATAGGAATTTTGGCAGGGTTGGAGAGAGAACATTCCACTCCTGGGTTCAATCATAGAACCATTCTTCCTCTAAAGCAGGGGTGGGAAACCTCTGAATCTGTAGGCCAAATCTGGCCTGCAGCTATTTCCCTCCCCCTAACAAATCTGGAACAATTTTTTTTTTAAATAGAGCTGGGTTGAAATCTTGCTTAAAATCAGAATGATAACAAACACTGAAATTACAAATTCAAGAGTGCAGATTGTATTTTAAATCAGCTCTTGTTTTTAAAGATGATTTATATGCTATGCATTGCTACTAAATTCATAGCTTCTGTTTAAATTTAGGCTGTGAACTTCAATGTGTTGTACTGGTGCAAATCACATTCACTTCAGCTGGCTTACCCTGGTGCAGAACTGGAGAATGAGCCTTGACCTTACAGAGTCCCTCTTGTTAAAAGCTTCTCTCTGGTTAGAGGTGCTTGTCTTTCTGGTTTCAATATCTGCTAGTTTATAATCCAGTCATCCCATGCTCTCTTGAATTTTCTATGCATGGAATTTGGGAATCTTGATTGTAAAAATTGGGGGAATTATTTTAAATTATTTTATTTTTTTTGTGGGATACAAGGCCCTATCTGGAAGCTGTTGCTTGGTTGTCTAATCTGTGCTAGCACTTCCCAGTTTGAAACTGGGAAATATGCAGGGTATATGGAGTTGAGAAGCCAAGTGTCATCCCTTTGAATTCCAATCCTGTTCCAGAAACTTCTTTGTGTTAGTGAATAACAATTTTCAGGATGCTTTGATGGAAATTACTAATAATCCACTGCACTGCAGAGGTATTTACTCAATGGAGAAACTCCTCTGTGCCCTATAAAATCTCTTTAAATTGCCTGTCCTCCTCCCCCCCCCCCATTTTAGTGAATGGTAAAGAGTGTCTCTGCCTATATATCAAAGATTTGTTTCAAATTATATTGCTGAGGTGATGCTAGGCAGCAGCCATTTTACTAAACTGTTGCCTCTCAATCAGCCATCTTGGAGCCCCTTACTGGACCATGAAAACAAATTTCTGTGATAAGTATTGGCTTAATGTCTGATGGTGACATTTACTAATTACTTGAATAAGTAAACATGCTGGATTTCTTGTCAAAGTTCTTCTGATTGCCAAATTAAAAAAATTACTGCAACTGGTTTCCTTAGACCCATAGTTCTGAAACTTTTTTTAACCATGCACTGCCCCACCTTTCCGCTTGTCTATTGTATGTGAGGCTCCTCTCCACACTACAGACACAACATACTTGCATTTTGCTCCCTCTCTTCCTCTTGTTACCTTCCTATTGCTTCTCCCCTCTCATTCTTTCCCCCTCGTTCTTTGACTATCTGCCCCCATTGCCACACCGTGATTTTGGAGAGAATCTCCTTAGCTCTGTGAGAGTGCCAGGTGGGGAGTCTTTTTTTCATCTCCCTTCCCCCCCCCCCCCCCCCCCCCCCCCGCTTGAGAGCCCAGGCCTTGTACAACAGCTACTACTAAAAGTATCCCTTCCAAGAGAGGGGGCTCAGAAAAGTCCATCATACATTTAAAATATTTCTTCTTCGATATTTCAGTCTGCAAAGAAGCTATGGGACAAGTAACTGTCTTCCAGCACATTGTTCAGCACAACACAGTTAGGACCTCTGGACACTAGAATTGTATCACTACTACTTCCATACTCTCTTGTCACTGTGACTGAGGGTTCAGTAGGTTCCACTTTCATGGACTAAAATTCCTTTTAAAATCTAGTTTAATCTAGCAATCTTGACAGACTCCCATTGAGGTTAAGGCCTTTGATTTACCACCTTTGGCTTGCACGACCTATATAATTTTACTCTGTTATTCCTTTAGTGATGATAGTACAACTTGTCTACTCAAGGAAGTTGTACAGGTATTTAAAATCATTTGGCTAAGCCAGAACAACCTTGTTGACCTGCCCTACTTTGCTTTGGATTACATCTGTCCAGGATGGAACAGATTTAAGATAAACTTATGTATTTCAGTTAATGAGTGGTATAAGTGTGTCCTCACGAGGATTTGCATTGGTTTAACCAAACTAGATTTAAAACATTTAAACTAGACCAGTGTAAATTTTCTCATGTTCACAAACTCTTTACTTTTCTTACTTATATTACCTGCTCTATATCCCATCCCACCCACTCTGTTTTCTCAGTCATTACAGCCATTTATTTATCCTATCACTGTCCACAGTTACAGGTAACTTTTCGTTATTTACTATCAATAGCTACTACACTGTTGTATTTCACCTTTTGTATTGCCACCTCCTTCTCCTCCCCACCTCTCCCCTCCCTCTGAGTTCAATGGTCACATGCTCATATACCCGTTTTGGCTTTGTTTCTATAGTTTGTAACCCCAGACCTGCCTGACAAAGGGCCTTGTGAGGTCTGAAAGTGTGCATACCTCCACCAACTGGAGTTGGTCCAATAAAAGAGATCACTTTACTACTTTGTCTCTATTGCCTATGAACTGAACATCATTTTGAGTTCAGTCACTCTTTTGGAAGACTGTGCTGGGATCAGAAAGGATGACCATGTTTTTAACTCTGCTTTCTGTAATTTACAAAGACCCTTAAATGTTCCAAATCACCCAGTCCCAGGTATTTAGTACAGTACTACTTTACTATATCCTGTTACACATCACTTTCTGTATTCAGTCGGACAAGCTTCCATGTTTTGCATTACAGAAGTAGCTGTATTCTGGTTGTTGGTTGTCTGGTCAGTACCTCACAGTGGTTAAATCCATGTGAAGCACTAGCAGATGAAAAACATTAGGAAAGTGCAACAGAAAATCTTAAGTTCAGGCTCAGAGAACCAGGGAGGGGAGAATTCCTAGCCTCAGGGGCCTGTTACACACCCTAGCAACCCTGCTGTATGTTGACCAATGTAAACAGTCAGTAGGATTGAACTAGATTTTTTTAAAAAAAATATTAAAGTAAGGTAACTCTCCTAAAATTATAGTCCTCGTCACCTTTGCTTTGGTCTCCTCCAGTGGTGCAGTGTTTTAAAAAAATTAGATAGTCAAACCTTTTAGAAAAATGTAAACTTTACATTTCTCAGTTGAGAAGTGGTTTAACTCTGTTATGCTTTGCCTCAAATTCTCCCCTAGTGTTGGCAAGCTTGTCTGGCATTCACTCGCTGCTGCTCTAATCTCTTAGCATTGGCTGCCTCTCTTAGACATGGAGACAAAATCATTCAAATGATATCTTTTATTGGACTAATTTCTGTTAGTGAGAATGTGCAAGTTCTTGGACCACACATAGGGCCCTTCCTCAGACATGTTCCATAGCCAGTCATAGATAAACTGAGCAAATGTAGGACAGGAATATATATGAGAAGGCACAGAATGACGTACCTGTCCTACGTTTGCTCAGTTTATCTATGCCTGGCTATGCTACTTGTCTGAGGAAGGGCCCTGTGTGGCCCGAAAGCTTGCACATTTTCACCAACAGAAGTTGGTCTAAAAAAGGAGATCATTCAAACTACTTTGTTTCCATCTCTTACTTTGGCACCAACACGGCAACCTCGCTCTGTCTAAGCACAGTCACAAGTTCTCAACTCGCTGCTGTCACTCTGGCTGTGCAATCTAGTCCCCCTTCTCTTTTGTTGCCAAACGTTCCCTGAGTAGCTAGATCTGCTTCTGAAATGCCTTTTGTGGGGTGGGGGTAAAGTCTATAGGGGAAGAAAAGTAAAGCAATAATGAGGACATGCTCTTAACTCTGGCTTTTTCTCCTTATAAATGCAACTACCTTGCAGGCGTTGAACACCGACCGAACAGTGATTTGCCAGATACAAAACACTTTGCGATCATTAAACCGCAAGACCCTCTACATAAAGCAAGGAAGTGTTGTCACAACATTATAGATTGGGAAACTGAGGCAGATAAATGAAGTGATTTAGCTAAAGCCACTGAGAGTTTGGATTAGCCCTCCAGAATTCCTTGCTCCGAGACATGTCCTTAGACTACATCTCCTTTGCAGCATTAGTACTATGTAAAATGATTAACAATAACCCCACACATCAAGTCCTATGTTTTTTTGCTGAGTAGTAGATTCTAACAGGATGGCCTTATCTTGATGCAGTTAACAAAATGCTGCTCCTTTCAGACCAGATCATGGCTTGAGACGTCTTTGCCTTAGTCAGGATTAGCAGGCCCAGCTATCCCTTTCAGTGCTGCCTGTTCTTGGATACAGTAACTGTGGTGATGACTTGCTGGCACATAGCCTGTGCCTCCTCCCTATAAGACATTGCCTGAACCATTTCCCTTTGTTTGCGTTTTCTCTCTCTCCACAGACTGGAAATAATTTATAGAACCTGGGTGAGTGCTGGCACACTCCCTCTCCAGTCTCATGCTATGCTGACACTCAAATTTGCCTTTCTTGAAAGCACTTACAATTCAAACCCTGCCCCACAAGCCAAGTGATTAGTTTAACGTTCTGGTGGTTTGTGCTGTTAGATGTGGAAGAATCTCCTGGTTTTTAAGGGGCGGAGGGAAATGGTAATGGAAAACTGACATCTTCCAGCCTAGACCAAAAATTGTACAGGTAGGGTTTCCAAATTTCTGGATTCTTTGATCCAGAAAGAGGTGGGACTCTGCCAAAAGGATCCCTCTTCTGATGTGGCCCATGTCCCTTTGAAGTGGCATGATGCTCCAGAGGAGATGAGACAAAGGGACTCTTCTGCCTCTTTTCCTGTGTGGTCAGCACTACTTCAGAAAGGGGGCAAGAGAGCCTCTTTACCCTGGCCTCTTTCTGACATGGTCTTGCACTCCAGATAATCCAGGGAAATAGATGGCTCCACCTAGAGTCTGGAATCTCCAGGTCAAACAGATATGGCTGGTTGATACATTGATCATATGGTTTCCTTGTGGGCCTCCCCCAAAGTATATTGGATTATTAGCTGCTTAGAACATTTGTTACTGAATCACTAGTATGATTTCCTCTATATGCACCTTTTAGTAGAGCTCTCTTAATCAGATATTTATTTAGTTGTTTTTTTTTATCCCACCTATTACTTAGGCTCAGGGTGGCTGCACTGCTGAGTGCGGCCCAACCACCTCCCTGATGGGCAGCCACTGCGGCCAATGAGGCTGCCGCACGTGCCCAAAACAGCTATGGCCCTGGACCAGGATCAGGTAGAGCGAACCATCACACGTGACCGCCTGCTTGAACCTGGTCTGGAGATGGCTTCCCTGGCTCTCCTTCCATCCCTTGAGCTCTTCCCCAAAGTCCAGCTGTAGGGCCTGCAGTAATTGTTTTTTCGTTCTTGTGGTGTTTGCTCTTCTCTCTCATGTTTTTTGCTGCTCTCACCCAATTTCAGGCTGTGATAAAACCAAAATAAACCCAGCAACAGTCTCTCTGTTGCTTACCTATTTATCTGTTTGTTTATTTATTTATTTATAGCCTACTCTTCCCCTAACGCTCTGAATGGATAACAAAATCACACACAAAAGTAAAACCAAATTAAAAACTCAAACTGTATTTTAAAAATTCCCATTTAAAACAGCAATGCCTGCCAAACATTGTTCTGGAATGCCCTCCAGGTGGAGATTCGCCTCAGTCCCAATCTCCTTGCCTTCCAACAAAGCTGTAAGACCTGGCTTTACCGTCAGGTGTTTTTTTTTTGGGGGGGGGGGGCATTGATTGCCTTTATTTTTATTTTTTATTACTGCTGTTAGCCACCCCAAGTCTCCTTGAGCGAGAGAAGCAGCATAAAAATGAAAATAAATAAATAAAATAAAATATTGCCTCCAGGAAATGCTCAGGCTTTAGTGAACCCCCAGAGGGAGGGAATTCGAGTTGTGGAGCCGTGACCGAGAACACCTCTCTGCTTGTCTGTGTCGTATGGACCCAGTGGAATGATGGAACCTGCCAGGGGACAGCCCTGGTTCATTGGAGGGTTGCAATGGAGCATAAGGGAGAAAGAAAGTGGTCTTTTCGTCTACTGCAAGCATTCTTCTGATGCCTTGGTGGCACCACGGAACTGCCATCCAGGATGACGGAAGTGGAATTCTTGACTGTGGGGGAAAGTTCCCATGGTGGAAAAGCAGGGGCCCTGCATGTCCACTAGCAGCATTAGAGTGGCAAGAGCAAGGCCCAGAGGAGGATGAACTCAGCAGATTTAGCATGGCGTGCTTGATATTTGCTGCTTCGTTACATACAGCAGTCAGAGAGCTGAGGCCTAGCCCCCTGTTGATTGCATGTCAGCACTAAGTTAGGAACATTGTTAACAGTGTGTTCTCACTTTCTACTCCCTACTGGTGTTGGTGTTTTTGTCAGTAGTCTGGCCCATGCGAACGTTTGGACTGTTCTGCTTATGATCTCAGCAGCCTGGTAGCCAGCAAAAGCTATTTCAGATTCAGTCGGTCATAGTAAACCTGTGTCCCAATAGCTATTCTAGCTGAGTTAATGCCCCATATAATGAACTGCTGCAAAGCAATGGAAAGGCAGCCTCAGTGTAAGGATTAAAGACGGGGCCCCATGCAAGAGGGAAAGAGGGTTAGCCTTGGTCTTCATCACGATCTGTCTTGACTAATCACTTCCTATCCCTGTACTCCACTTAAAATTGCCCCTGCATTTCCAGTTTATCTGAGTCTTTCCTTCCAGCTGTAAACTCTTGTGCGTTTCGTACCATGCCAGCAAACAAGTACAACCTCAGAGTCTGCTCACAGATCTTTGGACTTGTTTATAGAAATTTGATTCCCTTCCCAATATCTGCCCAGCTCTCACTACTTTCTGAGGATAGTGAAAATCTTACAGTGGATTCCACTTCAGTAGAACCTGCATAACTAGAATTTCTGGATTAGTGGAATTAATTTGTTTCCCTACAGGTCCATAGGTGTGTATTGCTTCTTGATCTAGATAAGTAGAATTCCAAACCCTGATAAGTAGAATTTTTAAGGTGTGTAGAGTATACCCATCCAACTAAAATATAGGACCTTTGAGTGTATTAATGATTTATTGATGGCATGTGGCGAAAATACTGTAGTATATACCTTGTCTAGGCAAGTTTTCATGTTGGCCCGACTAGAGATGTGCATTAGGGAACATTTGTTTTCTCCAGCTCTCTGAACATGCAGACACTCACCGACAACCAAGCAGAGCCATGTATGTGTGTGCATAAAATCCTGTCAGTTCTGAATGGGAGTCTTCAGTGGACTGAAAGGGGAGTGAGCACCAAGTTTCCCTGTCTCCAGCCCACCCAAAACTCCTAGAGTCAGAACTAACAGGATTTTACATGCACGTGCATGCACACACCCACCTCTGCCCTATTATCTGCTCTGTCTCTCTGCTTCTGCGGGTAGGGAAGGACACTGGAGGCAGAGAAATCGAGTGCTAAGTTAATCTGCACCAGTTATCTTCACCTACAGGTCTATTTCCTTAAGGTCTGCTTAAGTCAAATTTCTGATAAGTTGAACTTTTTACATGGCTGGAGAAATTCAGTTTAAGCAGATCCATACTGTATTTGTTTAATCTGGCATTTGGGGATTGAAGCTTGATAGCATTTCCTTTTTGTTATTTGATTGTTGTTTTAATGTTATTGTTTCATGCTATAAAACTTGTTGGTCTGTTAACAAGCAACTCGATATAGATCAAGAAACGTAAATGTGCAGTCTCCTCGTGGCTAACAGAATTGAGAGAATCCACAAAGTAATGGTACAGGCTTGCTGGTGGTTGCTTGGGAATGGAAACATGCCATTCTCTACTTGCAACTGCTCAATAAACTATTAGTCTACATAGAGCCCTTTGCTAGCTAGTTAGGTTCCTTCCACTTTCCAAGTACTCGTGCTTCCAGCTGGGTTTGGTGCTCTTTGGTGGAGTAGGTGCTGGGGGGCTTGAACCTCTGCTGTCCCTTTGCTCCCAAAGCAAGGGAGGAATAAGAGGCGAGTGCTCCGCCAGCTTTTTAGTTTGGGTCCTTTCTCTCCCAGGTGGAGCTGAATATGCCTGTTATACTGGATCTCTTCTGTTCCTAGAAGCTTACACCTGGAACTACTTTCTGCTTCCTAAATGCTAACTCTGCCTGCTCAGACTTGGCTTGCATGCCAGGCTATAGGCTGCTCTAGATGAACTTTCCTATCTGGCTGTAGTTATTTCAACACTGATCTCTGAGAGCCATTATAGCAGATAAGATGTTTGATTTGGATCTGCTAGATCAGAATCAAAATCCCGTCTTAGCTGTGCACTGGCTGGGTGGCCTTGGACAAGTCACAGTTTCTCAGCCTCAGTTCCCCATCTATAAAATGGGAATTACTATGACCTACCTCACAGAATTATTGTGAGGGTGAACTTGATAACGATTGTAAAGCTCTTTGAATCCTGAATGTGCTATAGAAATGATAAGAATAATAATGCTGTACCTTTTTGTGTAAGGCAGATAACAGAAACCAATATTGGAAATGGGCTGTTGGATTAAACCAGGAAGAAGACTCGTGACCTGTGGGCCAAATGCACCCCACAGCCAGTTTTTATCTGGCCTCTTTCCAGTTCTTGGATGTGGTCCATGCATCTAGCTCCATTTCTCAAGCACTGAAAAAATGCCCTCGGGAGGAAGGGAATAGACGCGAGGGCATGCATGTGAGGGGAGGGGATGGATCTGTGGGTCATATTCATGATCTGAAGCCTTCCTTCTCTTTGCCCTTCCTCGGCATGCTCCTCGGGTTCCCATTTTTAGATTGTAATCTCTCGGGCAGGGACCGTGTCTATCTTATTCTCTGTAAAGCGCCAGGTACATCGCTGGTGCTATATAAATGCTTTTATTATTAATAATAATAATAATAATAATAATATTAATTAATTAATAACTCAACTCCGATGCATCCCAAGGAGCTTGTACTAATTTTCAAAGTGGCCCCCAGGCAGGGTTGGCATATGTGCAGTTTATTCCAAGATGCCTATGAAAAGTACATGTAGGCCCTGCATTTGCGCTTAATTGGGCCTAAGGTGCCAGTGCAAGGCGTGCAACATGTATTTTTCATAAGTGTCCTGAAAAAATTTGCATATATGGCAACCCTAACCCCAGGGGGATAAGGTTGCTCTACTCCTGGACTAGATCAACCACTTGCACTATGGCAGTTCCTATGTGAATTGGTTGTCCATGTCATTTGGGCCATCCATCTCCTCTGTCATGTGTTCTTTCGCTGCTGCAGCCAACCTGGGATTACCCACTATGGCATACTATCCTGAGTGAATTGTCGGGATCTAGAAGACACCTGCAGCTTGCAACGGTGTCTCTTTTTCCATGACCAGTAGATACTGCTGTGTCTGTGCAGCAGGAGGCTAGAACAGACAGAGGTTAGGGTGGGAGGAGGCACAATAAGGAAAGCGACAAAGAAAACTTCTTTTAGAGTTTATGACGAGGGACATGAGAAACGTCCATCTTATTACATTAAGAAATGCATTAAGTGCAGAACTAAAGGAGGCATAAGCCAGACCTGTAGACTGTTCTTGGCAACATATCTAGGTTCTCTTGAGAACAAACAGATTCAAAATCAGGGTACAAAGGAGCATGTTGGCATTAGCTGCTGGTTTTTATCTAGTGCTGGAGCCAAGCCTTAAAGGAACAAAGTCTATTTTTTATTTTAGCAATTTCTGAACTGTAGGGAAGTAGTTTTTCATTTTGTTGAGATTGCAGCTGGAAAATTGCATTCAGTTTTGGGGTCCACATTTCTAAAAGGATGATGAATAATTGGGGGGGATACAGAGCAGGGGTGGAAAGCCTTTTCCTTCTCATGGTCCACTAGTATAGGCTGCAAGGGCTGCATAGAAGTTGGGGACAAGGGTGCTTAAGAGGTGTGCCAAGGAAGAGGACAGTCCAGATCATGAATCTGTGCCATGGATCTGTCCCCTATCCTTGTGTACATGCCCTCCGCTCTAGTCCCTTACTCAGAGCTCAGTCTTTCAGTGTTTGGGGGTAGGAGCTGGATCCAGGAACTGGAAAGGCACCAAATTAAAAACTTGCCACAGGCTGCATTTGGCCCCCAGGCCTGGGGTTCCCCAACCCTGGTGTAGAGAAATTCTACAAGAATGATTTTAAGACTGGAGGAGAAAGCCTTAACCGAGAGAGATGTCGAGGAACTGGCCTTGTAGCTTATCAAAAAGAAGTCTGAGAGGTGATGTTTTCACCAAATGCAAGTTAGTGGGTTTGCCAGAGTAAGTAATGGGAGGAAATCTAGTGCCCTGTATAACACAGGAAAGACTTTATGAACTTTATAATCCCTTCTGAATTTAAAAATCTATAAACAGATATTTAAGTGGTGAGTGCTCTTGTTTTCCCTGCTTCTGGTTGGGCAGATAAATGGAGGAAGGGCTCTGAAAGATACTGGCCAAGGAGTGTTCATTCTTGCACTGATTTAGCTCCTTGGTTTTCAGCATGAAAGGGACATGCTCTCAAGAAAAATGTAGCTGCTATAATGAAAACCTCTTTCATACATTGCTTTTTGAATTAGTGATCAGCCCAAACTGCTTTTCTCTGTGGGAAAACACTAATGTTAGTTGAGCAAGTGCCAGTGGAAATGGGCTACTTGATTTGATCACATGGAGCCAACGTAGTATGTGAACACAACCAGTTGCTTGTTCACAGTTCCCTTCCCTTCATTGGCCAGAGAGTGGTCAACATAAGAGGCAAAGGCCCGAGCTGCGTTCTGGTCAGGAACCATGCACCCTAGGATATTGCCCACAGGTGTAGGTGAGTCTACAAGATTATTTCCTTCCCTCCCATCCGCAATTGGATGAAATGAACATGTGAAACAATAGCTACTTGATTGTTTGCTACGTTGTCACTTGCCATGGTACTATTTTAAAACGTAACACAGACTAAATCTGCAGCTATTGCAATGACCCCAGATATTTCCTTGCAGAAGCAGAATTATAGGAGAGAAAAGGATTAACAGTCACAGATTGTTAGTCTCTAGTGCATTTACAATCTGAATAGGTCTGGCAGATGGGCCAGATGAAACAACGAAAGCTATGGCAGGACCCTACTACATCACGCTGCTGCTTTCCTTATTTGTATCACGGTAGGGCCTAGAGGCCATTGTGCTAGGTGCTGTAAAAAGCACATACAGTCCCTGCCCAGCATCTTGTCTTATCTGTGGCCACACCCCCTTTGGAACACCATGACATCACAACACTCAAGTCGATGGAAGAGCCCCTTTGCTGAGGTCTCTTTCTGATGCACACGGCCCAACCTCCCTTGAGAGAAAGTGTAGTGGCATCTCTGAATAACCCAGGGAAAAAGGGGTTCAGCGATGATGTGTGAAAACCTGAAGTGTTGGTAATGCTAGTGTGTGTTGTGGTGATGATAAACCCCTGATTTGTATTGCCTGTATTTATATTGTCCCGTTACTTGGTCATACTAAAGGCTTGAATTAAAGTGGGAGTCTGTAAGCTGCAAAGACCCTAGTAAATGTCATAGCTTTAGATGCTCTAAAATGCATTCAGGGCGATTTCATGGACCTTCAAGTACAATGGTAAAATGAGAAACAATCACTGTACTAGACCTCTGAAATATAGAATATATCAGGGTGGAAAAAATTCCCAATCTAAAGAGCCCCACATCGAGATTTTCTTATGACCAAGAGCTGCCATCAAATGTCACTTTACCCCTCAGAGAGTCCAGTGGCACTTGATTCTATCTGATCAAGTGGTTTTGTCTTTGCGGGCAATCGCCCAAAGCTCTAGCCTTCAGATGGACCAGCCAGTTTGGGGGTGAAGTAGGCTGGTGCCGTCACCCTGCGGAGCTGCTGTCTGTTTACATCCACTGTTCTTGGGCTGCTGCCTCCAACCGCCTCTGCTTGCTTACCAGTGTAGGCTACTCAGAGCTGTGCATTCCCCGTTCTTGCCTCCTCCCTGCACCAACAGGCACCACCTAGCACTGCTGTGAGCACCTGGTGCTGAGCAGCCTCTGCTAGGACATGGAGGAGGCAGGAGAGAAAAACAGCCAGTGTTAGGTGGTGTATATGGAGAGGCAGAACAGAGAGAGCTTCGTGGACACACTCCAACTCCAGGCAACCATTTCTTCTGAGAGCCTCAGCAGAGATGCTGGAGAGCAGCATGCAGCTCCTGGGCTGCCATTTGTGCACCTCTGCAATATATACATTGTGCGTTTCTGCCTGTAGATGGGAGACTGAATGTCTCATAGGGATGATAATGGGATAGGACACATTTAGTCTTCAAGTTCAGTCCAGGTGTCATAACTAGACTGAGAAATGGCCTTATGTGGCATGAAAGCTCACATACTCTCATCAACAGAAGATGGTCCAATAAAAGAGATTGTCTGAACTTCTTCATCCCCATCTCTTTCTTACATTTAGAACCAATGCAGCAGCCACCTCTTCTCTAGACTGCAGCAAAGGGATTGAAACAGAGACACTCTCTTCCCCAGTGATCTAAATATTTATTTATTTGTTTTGATTTCTATCTTAGGGCAGCTAACATCATAAAAACATAAAATACAAGTTGATGATGATAATTAATATTAAACGTTATTTTTACATAGTGCCCCTCTGCCATGGTACTCAAGAGCTCTTAGCATAGAACTAATTAGCATAACTTTTAATCCTCATAACAACCCTCTGAGGTAGGTTAGGCTGAGAGAATACTGTGACTGGCCCAAGGTCACCTGAGTTTCTGGCTAAGGTGAGACTTGAACCAGGGCCGCCTCCTACCTCCCCCCACCCCAGGATCTACCCCTCCCTGTTAAATGCATGATCAAGTAAATAGGTTTTACGCTGCCTCCAGAAGATGCTCAGACTAGAGCTTAGGGGTGAACCTCTAAGGGAAGGGAGTTCCAGAATGGTGAAGCAGCCATCAAGAAAGCCTCTCTGCGTGCCTGAGACGTATGGACCTCGGCCAGTGATGAAATTTTCAAGAGAGCACTTTTGGCTGATCTTAGAGGCTGCGGAGGGACATAAGGAGGAAGGCGGTCCTTTAGATATGTAGGACACAGGCTGTTTAAGACTGAGAATGCCTTTCAAATCTAGAGCTTGCCTTTCAGACCTAGAACTTGCTGTTGGGGCACCCTATTGAGGAAGCTTTCGTTGCTGCATAAGGTGTTTGTCAGTTTAGGACTCAGGAACTCTGACTTCTGCTCCTCGCTCTGCCAGGGCTTAACGTGAGCCAGGGCTCTGCCGCAGCACCTCTCCCACACGTCACTACTACTGCTAGTCTGCCAGACCTCTCCACTCCTCGCTGCATAAAATTTAATGGGGGCTGGTGCTGCTGCTGCCACCACCGCCAATCAGCTGCTTGGCAGTAAGAGTACACACTGTTTCGCTACCAATTGGCTGTTTGGCAATGGTAGCAACACCAGTCTCCAACCCCCATCAAATTTTATCAGACATTATCACTCCTTGAACCATAGGTGGCAAAGTAGAGATAAGGAGAAGGACGAATGGAGGGGCCTAGCAGGGGAGCTTCTCTGGTCCCTCCTGAATAACTGCTCACCCTTGCCCCCCAAACGTCTGGGGTCAAGTGACAGGGCTTTTAGGGAAGCTTTGTGCTCCTGTGCCTCTTTCTTACAGAATAAGTACTGGTCTGCACAAAGGGTATTGGGTAAACCACTTAACCACTGGATATCTCTGTTTCCTGTGTTCTGTAAATTGTGGATCATAGACCAGGGTGACTGTAAGCAGGGCAGAGACGGTCTTGACTACTGAAGCTGTAGAGTCTTGCACTATGTGGTTGTACGATGCTTATCACAATAACTCCGCTGGGCCTGTAGGCAGGACTAAAAATAATTTCTAGTAATGGCCTGGTGTCTTTTGCTTACCCTTGCTTTAAAACAGTGGACTAGGGAGAGGCAAGTCAGGATTCCTGCTTTTTTAAAAAAAAAACAAAAAAACACCCCAAACTCTTTAAAAAGGTCCAGAATGCACACATGCACAGACACACAGCATTTTAAAGCAATGCCTCATGACCTTTAAATTCCAAACGCCAAATAGGCTCTGGGTGTGTGTAGAAATGTGTTTGTGTTTGTCTTCGGCAAAGGGCCTTGGTACAATCTGTACACTGTGCTGTCTTGGGTGGACAGTGGAGCAAGCAAACAGATCCTGCCAGCATTTCTAAAATGCCAGCTGCAAGCTGCATAGTTTTGGTGCCTGGAGCAGGCGGGGGTGAGTCATGGGATGGGAATTTCTGTATCTCTCCTTGGCCTGAGTGGAATCTGTATGGGATGAATTGTCTGCTACCTCCCACTAACCACACCCCCTTTGCTTCAATAAAGATGGGTCATTTTGTTTCCTAATGGGTAGTGGGTCTGCTGAGGGACATATACTGCATGTAGAACTACCACGGATCGCAAGGAGCATCGTTTGTTAAGGGCTGGGGAGAAAATACTCCTCCCCCCCCTTGATTTGCCCCACTCAGACAATCTCCGGCACTGCTGCCCCAGATGCTGGAAAAGGGAGAGAGCTGCTCATATGACTGCTCCCCTCCTCACCTAGACTTGGTCCAAAAGTTTGGTCTCAGGCCTGATGCAGCTGGATTCTTCTGAGCCGAAGACTGATGTTTTAGGATGGCTTGGCCCTACCCCCTCAGAATGCCATGATGTCACAATGTTTCCAAAGGGTTGGGGTATGCCATAAAAGAGGTGGGGCTAAGACATTACTTCCCGCCCCTTTGCAATATGGCTATATACCCCCTGTGGAGTGTCATGATGTCAGGCTGCTGGCCTCTATTTCTGCCTTCCCCATGTTTGTTTGTTTATTTAAATTAATATCATTCCCTTCCCTGAAGGGTCAGGACAGTTTAGAGAAGCAAAAACATAAAATAGTAAAAATACAAAATATAATAATAAAAAAAACCTACCCCAGAAAACCCACCCAACCTCTATCCTCACCTGCCAAACATTCTGCCGAACAGAATACAAAACATAGTCCTGGCAGTGGCAATCTCTGCTGCTTGTGACATGCACCTCCCCCTCACAGGAGGAAAGTGTAGGCTGGATCAACAACCTGTGCAGCTCTACCCCCTTGGCCGATAAGCTCTGTCCATCCACGAATAATCTCTGTGCCCTCGTGCACTTGCATGCTCTCACACACCTGCCAGCATTCCAAGTGCCTAAAGAGAGACAGAGACTCTATTGCTTGTCATTCTATCATCTCCCCAGTATCCTCTTAGAAGTGCTTTTCCTGGGAGACAGCAAGGAAAGAGATGCCTGTGCCTGAGGCTTGAATATAGATCTGGGGCCTCGACTGTGAGGTATTTAATTCACGGTCGGCAAATAATGCGCGACCGCCTTTCATGTGTGTGATCCTCGACAGCCGTCACATGTAATCCCGTGTCGTGGGATTTTGAAATATCGTGCGAGTGGGTCGTACAATGGCGACCTGCTCGTCTAAAAGCAGCCATAGTCTCTCTCTCTTGAAAGAGGGACAGTGGGACTTGGCACCCAAAGAGGAACTGTCCCTCCTAAATATAAATAAGGTCTTTTTAGGGGTGGGACTTGGGCAAAATTTCAGTTCTTGGTTTTTATCTGTTTCAGTTCTTTGTCAATTCTCCTATTTGGTTCTCTCTGTATTGGATTTTTAACATTGCAGTTTTCCCCATTAACTTCAGTGGGGAAAACCGCAATGTTAAAAATCGGATTAAAAAAACCAATGCAAAAGATCTGATACCACCAATACCAAGAGAGAATCGAAATACCGGATCAATCCGATATAGCCATTATCTGGTAGTTTCGGTTCTTTCCGAAACCAGAAGTCCAATCCCTAGTTTTTCAGTGTTACATTCAGCTAAAGTATCTGGATGTGTGGTGTATATAGACAGATAAGCATGGGCCTACTGTGAAAGCATTGGTGTTCCTGACTCCCCAAAAGCTAGACATTTCTCGCTTTAGGGCACAGGTTTCTCAACGGTGGGATGGAACCCTGAATGGGATTGTACCATCTACAGATGGGAGCTGCAGTCCTGTTTAAAGTGTAATATACTTTGCATTGCCTTGCTATCTGGGTTCGTAGGATCATATTTAAGTCTCTAAATGATGTTACTCAGGGAAAGTATCGGAACCATTTGTTTAGGGTTAACCCAGGCAAGCTAACATGTGCTACCCTGTTTACATGAAGAGTTTAGCTGAAGTTAACAGTGCAACCTATCCTCTTTTGTGTAGCCCTTGCTGGCTGCAGCTGTAGAGAGCTTGCTATATGAGGCGACAGGGCAGTGCAATACCCCACAGAGGAATGCCTCTTTAACAGCTTGATTAAATGTGCAATGTGTTCCCTGTGGGGTCAGGTTCTGCTTTGCTTCCCCTCCCCCTTTGTCCCCGTATGGGCACTCAGCCAGCCAGTAATTGCCTTGAAGCAGCCAGTGCCTCATTGTTTATTCACATGCTGCTGATGCTTCTCTCTGATGTTTGCAGACTCCTCTCCCAACCGCTGAGCAAATGGTTTTAGAGGGACCTTTAGAAAGTGTGTTGCAAGGAGGGGAGGGGGGGAATGGGGAAGGGAGACACTTATTTTTAGCCAAGGCTGTTAATTTGGGTTCTAAGGAGGATTATTTTCAGGAGTGAGTTTATTCGTTGTCTAGCGTTGCTGTCATAGCAACAGAACAGACAGTGGGGCTCCAGCTTTCTGCACTGCAAATGAACAGTTATTTAACTTTGGTTTTGAACATGGTTAATATCTGATCTGCTCTGGCTAAGTGATCCGGAGAACGGAAAAGTAGAGCTCTGCAGAGTTTTATTAATAGCCACAAAATGGATTGGGTTCTGGAAATGGAACCTGCCCCCCACATCAACAATTGGAGGGGAAGAAGGCCGTGTTTACATCATCGGGGGTTCTGTCTGCGGTATGATTGTGAGCTAAGTTTGCAATCAGTTAGTGGCGTGGTTGTTTGTGGACATAGCAAAGTTCAAATAGGCCCTACTGCAGAAGATGGAATGGATCTCCTTCACCACTCTTCCCATCAGCAGGGGATGCTGCACCAGGGAGCGTGGGCCCCCAGCTCATGGGCCCCAGTACAGTAGCACCACTTGTCCCTATTATAGCTGGGTCCTTCGATTTGGAAATACTTTGCATCCGCTTTGAACATAGGAAAAATTCAGACAGTGATGGTATCGGGGTAGACTATGGGTGTTAACAAACAAGACGATAACCCTCTGGAGTCTGGGTTTGGTCTGTGCAGCACCTACTCGACTGCCACTCCAATGTTTAGTGTGTCCAGGCTAATAAACAGCACTGGCCCCACAACTCACAATGCACAACACGCTCCCTTACCCAGAATTGTGGCAGCCACCATATGTGCATTGTGTTTCACAGTGCTGGGAGGAACCCAGGAGCTGCCCTATTTCTGCTCCCTACGTGGCTTCCCAGGGGCATGCTGTGTGCATTGACCCACCAAGGTAGGCAACTTTCAGGCTCTCACACCAGCCTCCAGCTGCCATTTCTCATGGGAGAGAGGTGAAGTCCTCCCTTATATATTCTTCCTTAGGCCTACTATTGTCCCTATATTCCGATAGTAACCTTGGTAGCTAATAATCTCTCTCTTTTACTACAGGCCTAAACTGGCCCATGCTTCCCTGCAACTAAGGTGTAACCTCCTCTTGAGAAGGGATTCCCTGACCCATGCCTAGGTAGCTGGGTTGGATGGTCTAGCTCCCATCCAAGTCTCTGTGCAATAGAACATCCCGTTCTGTTCTGCCTCATGTCCTGCTGGTTCCACTGTGGCATGATTTATGCCATGTCTACATGAACTTCAGCAAAAGGGCACTTACCCACAGATTCTCCACATTGTATCTCTGTAGTTGATGGTGCAAGAGTTTACAAAAGGGCTCCGTGGTACTTATTGGAGCAATCCCAGCAGTCCTGAGCCCCTGAGTCCTAGTGCATTGGTGAGAGATTTTAACTTTAAGTCAGTGTAGGCTGATGAAGCCTAAATCACATGAGCTTTAAACCCAAGTATAACATTGTTTGTACCATGTCCACGCTGGAGCCCTGCATTAGAAGTGGGTCCTACAGTCTGGGGATCCTACTCCTGGGAGAGGGAAAAATGTCACGCTGCAGGCAGAACTGGGTGGGTGCAAGTCGGCTTCCATGGTAATTTGGGGGAATCCGACTTTTCCCAAGCCTGCAGTGCAAACCACGACCCCGGCTGGGGACTGGCACTGCAGGATAATGTTGCATGCAACATTGAGTCCCAGCCTCAATCTGTTGCGGGGAGTGGGGTAGGGGTGTTTCCTGGACACCATCAACCACCTGCACTTTCCCCCCGCTCCCCCATGCCTTCAGCTGTGCTCCCTGAGCATACTCCTTAAGTGCTTGAAGGTAGGGATTGAACCCATGGGCCAAATCAAAAACAGCCTTAGGCTGGATCTGGCTATGGACAGGGACCTGAGTTCACTGTGTTTTCCCCATTGCTGGAAAACGCAGTGAACATGGGTCCCTGGTTATGGGCAGTAAATTCCTCATTCCTACTCTAGAAGAAAAAGGCTAGTATTGTGACAGGGTGTTCCTGTCCCCCCTTGGAACCTGTTCACATGAAATGTTGTAGGTGTTGTTACTTCTTGTAAGGTTATTTGTGTGACCATTAGGGATTGGGAGTTAATCATTTGCATGCAGAAATAGTAGGAAGGAAGTAGTCACACAGGAAAAGTTACCACAGGAAAACTTCTCCCAAGGAGTAGTGTGTGATTATTAAATGAACCAGCCAACTGGCCATGTCATACAGAATATTACAGTAATAACAGTATCCCATCAATATACATAAAAATTCACAGCAGAAACGACATATTTGCTCCATTCCGGTAATTATCTATTTAGCTCATTGCACTCTTGTTTTGGCTGCAGAGGCAGTAAAAGCAGCAACAGCCCTAGTCACACAATCCCTAGCATCTGTCAGTAAAAGACATAAGCGAAGAGGTGCCCCTGATTGGTTATCTGAAGAGTTTGACACAGCTGGATACGAGGTTGCGCATACATTGGGCAAAATAGCAAATAATGTGGTAGACCCTCTATTTCACCCTGTCTGCAAATACAAAACCTGTTACGATAACTCATCCCCCCATAGCGGACATTCGCACTGCAGTTTTCATTGACTGCACATGCAGATCAAAAAAAGCTTTTCTATGCAGAGGCGAGGCCAAAGAAGAATGGTAATGGGGACCGCTGGGGCCTGGCATCCAGTACTGGCACCAAGGGGAAGAACCCAAGGCGAGTATTGGGTGATTATTTACCAGGAGAGTACTGACTGCCCCCCAGGGTAGCTGTTTCGGTGGCCACTCCCATTCCAGAATATGGACAGGGAGTTGATTAACCACTGCTCTAGCAGTTGCACAGACTCTTATCTCTGGGTTATCTTACTTGGGGGTAAAGTACCCCCAGTGATTCATGTGCCCAGGAAAAGTGGTCAGGCATGGCTAACCTATGTTGGATTGTGAAGAGCCTTTTGCAAACATACAACAGCCACTGAGCCCTGACACTTCTAGCGAAAGAGGTTAGCCTTTTATTGTTCCCCCTTTTGAGCTCAATGACTGCTGAAGTGGCTCCTGTATATAAAGAGCCTAAAGTGCTTTGGGATCTGTTGGAATGAAAGGAGCTTTATTTAATACAAGATGATGTTGTTCCATGCAGTGGCACTTCCATTAATCACACTGAGTGCACATATCAAGCTGCCTTCTTGCTGTAAACACAGCCTTCCCATTTACTGCAGCATGTGTACCATCTTTGGCTGGCTGGCAATCTCTTTGGAGGACTCCCTCCATTGCTTTTCTGAAGACAAGGTTATTGCAGCTTGTCGCCCACTGCCTTGAACACCGAAGCACAGTCCCCAGGCTGACACTATCTTTAGAGTGCTAATAAAATTTTTCCTCACGTTTGCACTACTTGTTGAATGATTCCTCGCCACTCATTTAATAGAGCATGGGGTCATCTAAGCTTTCAGATATCTGCCAAGTTCAAAATAGAAGCTGCTACTGTTATAATCAGGGTGCCCTCCGTGATATTCTCCATGGTCCATCAGCGGGGACATATAGGCTGGCCCAGCCACTGCAATCCCCAACTTCTGCTTTTGGATACAGTGTTGGCCTTCTAGGCCAGACAGTTGTGGCTCCATATTTTCCAAAGTCCCCAGGAACTGTCCAGCCTGTGACATCTCTAGCATCCCTGGCTGCTTTCCCAGGGCTGAACCTGCCACTATTGGCAGGCCCTTGTGTAGGCCTCTAAAATAAACTCAGGACCAAATCGAGGAACAAAGTTTTTTTTACCATGACTTTGTCTCCCAAATAAACCAGTCTCTCTTACACATAAATGAGTTTAAAAGTTTTACTTAAGTTCAGAAGCAGAATTCAATGAATGAATAAATGAAAATGCTGTATGACTGAGTATAAATGGTAATCAAACAAAAGAAGAACTACAGATGAAAATGTGTATCTATTGGCTACAGAGTAGTAAGGACTTGGTATAAAAGAAAATTGAGTCAAAGAAAGAATGTTAACTGCTGATGGTCTACTAAAAGCTGGCCATGTGATTAGCACAAGGCTTACTCAAAGCTTCAGTGCAGAAACTAAGTCTGAGTAAGTGTCATGCTTCTAGCATCTGCAGATGGTTGCCTCGGTAGTTCTTCAGTACGTCAGGAACAAACCAAGCTGCAGAGAGGTTGATAACTTATGTGCTAATCACTACATTAAAACCATGATTTTTCCTAATATAGAAGCAAAGGACGTATGTGTTCTTTCATGCAATATCATGCAACTATGTGGTTTTTTCTAGCCTAAAAATAGCAGAGCCCGTTCTAGCGACTCCTCTAGTCCAAAAATCATCTGCAACGTGTCCTTCAGTCATCCTGTCCCACTTTCAGGTTGCTTGCCCCTGGCATCCCTTCCTGGACCTTAACATCCCTGTGTCTCCAGCTTATTAGCACCACTCATGCTAACTCAACATAACCAAGGCCCACACATGCCTTACAAGCCCTTATGCTTTATTAACAATCATGGCAGTTTGGTGCAACACCCGAGCAAACTGTATAGTTGTGGCTGAGTAGACTCCTTAAGTGTTCAAAGTCCTGGAGACAGACAGTAAGGCAGTTGTCTTCAGTCTTTTTACACTTACAAGCCACTTTCATAGTTATTAATTATTATTATTATTATTATAAGCATTTGTATAGCACCAGCTGTGTACCTGGCGCTTTACAGAACAATGATAGACGTGGTCCCTGCCTACAGCTTACAATCTAATAGACACGGAGGGGAAAGACAAGGAGAGGGGACATAGGGAGAGACAAGGGATAAATAACATTCAAGCAGATGTAAAGTCTCAGGTGTGCATGCTTGGCTTGGCTGCAGTTAGCACTTCCCACTCGATACTTACTGTCTGCCCTCCCCGCAGACTCCTGCCTAACAGGCATCGAGAAAGGCAGCGAGGAAGAAGTGGGTTTTGAGGAGGGATTTGAATGTGCAGAGGGAGGGGGTGAGGTGAATGTGGGCAGGGAGGGAGTTCCAGGCATGGGGGGCAGCAAGGGAGAAGGGGCAAAGGCAGTTAGGAGAGCAGGGGAGTCGAGGGAGAGCAAGGGAGGGGGCAGAGGAGGAGTGGAGAGGGCGTGCAGGAATGTGTAAGGAGATAAGGGCTGAGAGGTAAGGGGGAGCCAGGTTGTGAAGGGTTCTGTAACTAAATACCAGGAGTTTGTGAAGGATGCGTGCAGGAAGGGGGAGCCAGTGAAGTGAGGAGAGGAGAGAATGCACGTGGTCAAAACGACGGACTGAGTGGATGATCCTAGCAGCGGAGTTTTGGATGGAAATAAGGGGGGACAGATGAGAACGGGGCAGGCCAG
>QEPC01008071.1:72952-89526 GCA_003113815.1 Sphenodon punctatus
AGAGGAGAGGGCCCAGGACAGAGCTTTGGGGAACCCCCACCGAGAGGAGGAGGGGGGGAAGAGCTGGAATTGGGAAGAAACACATTAAAGGAGCGGTCAGAGAGGTAGGAGAAGAACCAGTCAAGGACAGAGCCGCAGAAGCCTAGGGAGCAAAGAGAGTCCAGTAGGAGTGAGTGGTCGACAGTGTCAAAGGCAGCACAGAGGTCAAGGAGGACAAGAATGGAGTAGAGGCAGTTAGATTTCGTGACCAGTAGATCGCTGGTGATCTTGGCAAGGGCTGTTTCCGTGGAGTGAAGGGGGCGGAAGCCAGATTGGAGAGGGTCCAGGGATGAGTTGGCAGAGAGGAGATCCAGGCAACAGGAGTAGACAACACGTTCTAGAAGCTTAGAGGTGAAGGGTAGGAGGGAGACTGGACAGTAACTAGAGGGGTCAGAAGGGTCGAGGGTGGACTTCTTGAGGATGGGAGAGACAGTGGCATGTTTGAAGGCGGAGGGGAAGGAGCCAGTGGAGAGGGAAGAGATTAATGACATGTAGAGGGGGGGGACGGGACGCGACAGTGGGAGCAATGGAAGGCAGGAGGGGATTGGGTCGAGAGGGCAGGTGGAGGGGTTGGCGGAAGAGAGCAGAGAGGAGATGTTACAGGTCTGTGAAGAGCCACAACTTTATCAGCAAAAACTGGCATATATTTTCATATGTAAGTTTATTTTAAAACAGCCTTTTGCCTAACAGTCAAAAAAGATTACAAAAAGTAATCTTAAAAACATGAAAAGACTCATGCATGCTAGTGGACTTCCTTCAGTTAATTTTAATCAATAGTGGGATGGACACACACACACACACACACACGGTGGGGAGAGGAGAAATGGACAGAGGAACATGCACAAGTGGAGGAGGAATGGGCCGAGGGGGACACGCATGCACACATGCTGGCAGGAGGGGGAACTCCATTCACTCACTGCCCTTGCTGCCACTCAGGTTGGGGTAGGGAAACAAGGCCATCCAGCACCTGCTGCTCTGCTGATCACCCCTTAATATTCCCAAAGTTCATGTGAGTGGCCCAGTTTTTCATCAATCAACTGGACAGGCCTGATATTATCAGACTTCTTTTATAGATGGGGAACTGATGATGAGAGATGGTGACTTACCCATGGCCACCCTCTGAGGCCAGAATTTGAACTTGGGAACTCTTGAGGTCCAAATCCAGCATGCTATCCACTGACCCATGCTGGGGAAAAGGATAGGTTTTTCTTCTGCTTAACAGATGATGGAACCGAAGCACAGCAAGACTTAGGTTGTTTTTAAACGGGCAGCGGGCCCGGGTCTGGTGGAGCACACATGCACTTCTTGTGAGTGGGGGAGGGTTTAGGCCCTTTTTACACAAGACGGACCCATGCATGCCCACACAGGTCTGCTGCATGGGCGTGGGTGGGTGGGTGCTGCCTGTGTGACTCACGGTGGGTGGGCGTACGTGTGCGCTCCCGCAACCCACCCACCTCCACCCATCGCCTGTGCACAGAGAAACTGCCCAAAATGGCAATTGCTCCATGAGTGGAGATGGATGTGCATCCGTGTACGCGTGCACCACCGTGCCGCCCCCGGACAGGCATGCATACCCATCCCCCCCGACAGCCACAACCCGTTTAAAAAGGACCATAGACAGTAGCAGTGCACTCGGCGTGCACATCCACCCACTCGCCGGCCCCCCATGGTGCAACCTGGGATTTTCTCGGTTGCACCGGTGCGGGGAGGTGAGTGGAGGTAAATGGAGGTTCATGGGTTGTGGGAGCACACGCCCACCCACTGCCACTTTTACACGGACGCTACCACACATGTCCACCAGGTGGACCTGCATGGTAGTGTCTCATGTGTAAATGCCCTTAAGTGACTGGTGGTGGTTACAAAAGGAGTCTGTAACAGAGCCAGAACTCCTAGGTTCAGTCCTGTGGACTTGTTCACATTACCATCATTTTTAAACGTCTTTGGCAAGGCTTCTCTGACTGAGCTGTGAAATGGATTCATTGGGAACTGACGAGGCTTGTAAAGAGAACCAATGTGTGTGGGCTTGACAAAAATGTGTAATCTCAAGTGAGTCCCTTGAGCCTAAAAATAATTTACCATCTTATTAAGATGATGGTAGCACCTTGGAGATTCCAGCCAAAGGACCACTGCTCTTACAATCTCTTTGTGCAGTCTCCTGGCTGCTTTGAAGTGGAGGGGGTGGGAATAGACCTGGAGTCCATTTTGCACATTGCTCCTGTAACCACTAGAAACAAAAAGACCTTATTCAGTGGGGTCCTTGTTGCTTGCACTGATTACAATTTTGAGCACGCTCAGGCTGTTTGCCTGCCCTACAGGCACTCACTCACTAGCTGGCTGGTGTAACAAACATGTTATAACTGGTTCCGATGAAGGCATAATGATCTTCTGTCAGGGATGAGGTAAGGAGTGCAGTTAACTGCTTCAGCAAAGGGTCAGAACACAAATGAGGCAGATGGTGATTTTGCTTTGTCACCTATATCAAAGTGAGTGGTACTAGAAGCCAACTATATTAGGCCCCAGCCTGATGCAGCTGACTTCTTCTGAGCCTGGACCCATTGTGTCCCCCAGAGGACTGTGACCTCATGGTGCTCCATAAGGGGCAGGACTGCCGGAAAAGGGGTGGGACTAAGGTGTGACTCTGCTGCCTGTAGAATGCTCTGATGTCACACCATTCTGTAGCGACTTACCTGCCTCCTGCAGCTGAGGAACCTGACCTCAGCTTCATGGGACCATTTGGGTCGGAGGCCTCCAGGTGGAACCTCGTTGCCTTCACTTGGCTAATGTGCTGCTGCACTATCTGAATGTTAGTTCATAGTTTACAGGCTATAAGGCCCTGCTGGTGAGTGTAGACCTGGGGAGGCCAGAATTACCCTGCACAAGATCTGCTCTGCTGGGGCATCAACCCATATGACTGTCTTGTGGAGTGTGAGGTGTGGCCACACTAGTTTCTGAGCACCATAGCATCATGATGGTCAGGAAGAGGCATGACCATGTTGGGAAGGTTCAGGTGAGCCCCTTTGCCCTATCCCTTTTCTGGTGAAGCCCTGCTTCCCTCACCCAAGGATTGCAGCCTACAGCAAATATGGCTCATGGTTGATTCGTCAACCACAAATTCAATCAAAATCTTGGCTACACCTCGTGTAGACAGTAGACACTCTGGATCATAGACCTAACGGCTAAACCCGGAAGCTCTAAGAGTCTGCTCCGGGGGAATAGCATACAGGCAATTGTGCTTGGCCTGGAGAATCTTGAAACAACTATGAGAATTTCAGCTTTCATTTTTAAAAATGAAAGTTTGTAGGCCTCATGGCTGTATAGAAAAGCTTGAAAATGTGTATGCGATATGACCCAGAGGCTCAAAAAACAAATAAAAAGAACCCCAAATCTTAAAATATTTGTGTTTTTTAGAGGCCTGGTTCATGGTTTCTGAACATGGCAATACCAGAGCCCTTCACTGGGATGAAGTGGGTCAGACCCAGCCCATTCACACAAAGCCAGGCCGCCCCTCTCCCTGGTTCTTGGTGTTATTGATCTCTGGAGACAAAAGCCTTGGCTCAAAGGATTAATCTTCTGCTGAGTTTAGAATATTGTACAGGTGACCCCAAGAAGTCCATGCATCAGGAACCCCCTAAACTATCGGTGTCATGCATGCATGTTGGCTTGAAGCACAACGTGTCCAGCAAGATGTAGCCACTGGCCCCTTGCCACCTATGTATATTTTTCCAGGGCCTGAATTGGCACCTATGGCACCAATGCAGGCCCTGCAACATGCATTTTCCATAAGTGGCATGGAAAAATATACATAGGTGGCAACCCTAAGCCAGGGGCTGGAGAGTAAAGTTCAGGGCCCATCTAATTTAGAGCCCTTTACAGAGCCGGAGTCCATCTTGAGTCTGACTGCACTGGGACTGACTTGAACCTGATCCTGATGCAGCCAGGACTCTTCCATGCCTGGGCCTTATCTGTACTGAGGGTGGCCCTGACCTCATGGAGTGCCGTGATGTTATAGCACTCCGTGGGGGTGGGATCAAATCATTAAAGGGGTGGGGCTAAGCTACTCCTCCACCCCGTTTCCTTATTTGAACCACAGAATTCCTTCATGTTGCAGCACTCCATGGGGGTTGGGTTTGTTGCCCAGGGAACTTGACCTGAAGCCACCAGGAGAGTTCCTGAACTAAACCAAGCTCAGATGGATACCTTGTGTCTGCTTGGGCTCGATCTGATACGCAGGGCTCTAATCTAATTATGTAAATTGTGCACCCCTGGCCTATACCTGCTCTTTTGTGGCCAAGAGTCTTGCATCCTACAGGGAGAGTGCAGCGAGGGAGTCGCTTACACAGCATCAGTCAGCTGGTTTATATAAGAGCACTGGGAGAGGCTACAGCCAAGTAAGGCTTCATTATGATTTTCTTTGAACAGCCTCCTGTAATTTTGTCTTCTGTAGAAGTCTGGGCATTAGAGATGAAAGATTCCCTCTGAGCTCACCCAGCCTGTCTCCCTGACAATGGAGGATTGTTCTGTCGTGTTTATCTGGTCTAGTTTCATACATCTGGAGAGCTGGGACTTCCACCACTTCTCCTGGGAGATTTCCCTCCGCCCTCCCCACCCCATTCTGCAGGCTATTCACAGTGGGGAAGCTAAGAAGCTCTGGGCTAATTGTAGAGTTCTAGTGAGGCGGATGGGGAAAAAGATAGTCCTGTGGCTAGGGTGCTACTACAGTACTTACGGAATCCGGATTCACTTCCCAACTCTGCCACAGACTGCCTGTGTGACTTGGGCAAGTTGCTTAGAGCATAGTCTTCCATCTATTGAAGTCAGTGGCTTCATTCCCATTGACTTTAATGGCAGAAGGCTACACCCTTTGTTTCTCTCTGTGCCTTTAGACCTTTGCTGCAAAAGAGGGATAATAGCACATATTAACAAAGAGAGGTGCATGCAAGGAGTCTATAATAGAGTGGCTCTCAAATTGGGGATTGGACTCTCAGGATGTGAGGCATGGAGGGCATCCCAAGATGGTGAAAGATTTTGCTCCCTAGTAATACTCAGCCTATTCTATTTTCCAGGTGATTTGGAAACATTTATCCTTACAACAACCCCGTGAGGGTTGGTATTAGATTAAAGCAGAGGGCTAGTGGAGATCCCAGAGTGAGTGAGCCAGGAATAGTGTGTGTGTGTGTGTGTGTGTGTATGTGTGTGTGTGTACACGCGCGCGTGGTTCCTCTTGTGCTTGGATGACTGGACCACTGCAAAATCCATGCAAAAGACCTCCTGTCACGGAGCAACCAAAACAGAGCCACCAGGGAAGAGTTTTCAGGAAAGGAAAATGTCTTGTACTAGGAATCTTCAAAGTAATCTTCAAACCAAATGAAAATGAACAGTGTTGTTTTTCTGGGAGGGTGGAGGAGGCAGTAATTCACTTGTCTGTTTACACTCTTCTGTTTTCCTGCATTTCTCAAGGCATCCTTTTATTTTGAGGGGGATGTGTACAAACTGCTTACAAATGTGAATTCCATTTCCCCAGCTGGCTGGCTGGTTGTGAAACGTGACAGCAGAGCAGCTAAAGGGCAAGACAGGCCTTGAGGGTGGGAAGGGACTGGAGAGGAGGGGAAAAAACTGGGGCGGGAGGGTGGTGGGTGGGAGAGGCTACAGCTGCAGTCCTCAAAACACTTGCTCAAGAGCAGCTGCAGTGAATCCAGAACAAATGGTTTTGTGGATTGGCCCAGTAGACGGTGGGGGTTAGTAAGGGTTTCTAGGTGAATTCTTGCTGCTGCTTTTATTTCTTGCCTTTTCGTGAGATGGTTTTGAACGATGGACCACGCTGGCAGCTTGCCAGGAGTCTCCATGACTGCACCTAATTTTGCCCACAAATGATAAATCATCCTTCCTGCTTGTGAAAACGTACAGCCCGTGGACACTTCAGTTCCCAGCATGGAATGAATTCTCCGCATTGCCCTCTCAAACGCTTTTCTTAGACGGCAACCAGCAAAGAGGCGCCTGAGGTTTGATACCAGTCTTTTGGGGTAAAACCAGATGTGACTGTGGCCCATTTAGGCCCAGGGGCCACTGGCATGTCTGTTTTTGTGCCGCCAGATGTTGGCCCAGGATTGGCCCAGACCTTGTCAGCGCCTAGCCCAGATTCTGACCCAGAATCACCACATCAGTTGTGGCCTGCGGGCCACGGTGGGTAGCACATCTGTTGTGGCCTACCATGACCTGACACGGATCAGGGCCTCCCATGGCCGGGTGCCATGGGTTCCCATCATGGCGGGGGAAGGGGTTCTGGGAACGGTATGAGGCCGGGACCAGCTGCCTGCATGTCTGTTGTAGCCCTTCCCGGGCCGCACAGGTGGCCGCAGGCATGTATGACCAGTGACCTGACATGGCCTGGACTGTGTCCATCACAGCTTTCCGGCCTGGATTGGGTCACCACTTCACCGGCCACATGTCTATTTTTACCCTCTCTCTCCTGAAAGGAGGACAGTGGGATTCAGCACCGAAAAATTGACTGTTCCTCCTAAGTAGGGACTGTTGGGAGCTATGTAATTGTTTATGTCCAGAGTGAGCAAGCCTTTCGGGGGTCGCAGTGGCAAATGATTAAATATGGCTATAGGCCACACAAAAAGCTATCGATGCTGGCCTATGTCACCCAAAATTCTCGTATTTCATATTTGTGTTTGCTCCACAGGGGTGGGCTGTGACTCAGGTGGTACAGCACATTCATTGCATATATAAGGTTCCAAGTTCAATCCCCGGCATCTCCAATTCAGGATCTCTGGTAGCACGCCTGGGTGAGGCCTTTGCTGGGGATCCTGTAGAGTCTCAGCTAGCATGCCTGGGTGAGGCTTCTGCCAGAGAACTGGATTTGAAACCCTGCTGTCATGTCAAGTTGTGACAATACTGGGCTAAGATGGACCATTGGTCTGACTCTGTTAGGCAGCTCCGTATAGCCAGAGAATCCCAGTTATTTCAGTGCCAAAGTAGATTATATGAAACAGTGATGAGGAGAAACTTGTAGGGCATGGTTAAGGGGATGCAGGGTGTGGACTGCAGAAAAATATGAGGGTGGCAAAGAGATATGCAAGAGAAAGCATACTGAGGCAGAATGCAGTGTTGGGTGGGGACTGGGGGTGGGAAGGGAGAAGATCTGAATTATGAATCTGACGTGCATTCAAGCATTTCCACTGGAGTGCAAGCATGGGGCTGAATCTGCAGGTCAGATTCATGATTCAGACCTTCTCCTTTCCCCTCCCTGAATGCCCACCCAACACTGCATTCTGCCTCAGTATGCTTTTCCTTGCATAGCTCTTCATGCTTCTTCCATGCTTGAAGATACGTTCTGGATCTGGGGGCGAACAAGATTCACAAAATGGAAAGGGGTCAAATAATCCAACCATGGGGACCATATTTTGCCCATGGGTCGGAGGTTCTCCACACCCGATTTAGGTACAGAGCCTTTTCCACAAAAATCCTTACAGTTTATCTATTTGGAAGGCTTTATTTAATGGTTAAAAGTCCTTTTCAGATTCAGCCAAGAGGCTGAGCAATGGGCAGTATGATGCACCTGGTAAGTAAATCCAGGTTGATTACTAGGAAAGGAGGAGGAGTATTTCTGTTTTGCAGATGGGAAACTGACACACAATTCTGGGGGCCTTTTTGCAGGGGGAAGAGTGTGGGTTGGTTGTGTGTTTGTTTTCTTTCTTTCTTTCTTTCTTTGTGCAGGCACCTGCAGCTCCTAGACAGTTCCATTGAGAATTAGAGCTTAAAGTGACTTTATTTCTGCTTTTAACTTAATGCATAGCCTTGGGTAGATTGTAGGATCCTTTAGCCTAGGGGTGGGGAACCTTTTCCCTCCCAGGGGCCACCTTGAAAATTAATGCAGACTCCGAGGGCTCCATGAAGTGCTTAAGTGGTGCGCTTCCAGTCTGGGAATGTCTGTTCTAGCCCTTCCTTTGATACTTGACCTCTGACACCATCTCATGTACTTAGGAAAGGACGAAGTCCTCTAAGGACTTGGTGAAACAAATGTTACCTGTTTGACATTTAGATACTAATGCTGCAATTCTACTTCCCCGTACTCCAAATAGTCCTATTGTTTTAGCCTATGTGAGTTGATGGCTACTCTGTGGGGAAATCACAACACACTCACAGACATTGAATTACACTGGTACATTACATGGATTACAGAGAGATGGAAGTGCCACAACTTTGGAAATGCTTTTTCCACCCGAGCCTTATCTCATCCAACCAGCAAATTTGCTGTAGGCTTCCCACTGCATCATCATGGCAAAGCTGGGTACCATCGCAAGCCTTGAGGTAGACAGAAAATGGGGTATTTCTAGAGACTGGAGAAAAAGAAGAGCAGGATCGACCCTGGACTTTAATCTCTTTGTCGTTGCTATTCATTAATTTTTAAGCTTTGCCTTGCATTGCCTTTTATGGCCTTGCAGCTATTTAATTTTGCTTTGGCATTGTTTCCTCACCTAGCCTTCCTCTCCACTTAGACATAACTCTAGGACAGGCTATGTAGGAATACCTTCAGGAGTGGCTTGCTGTGCTGTTTAATTAATTTATGCTGCTGTACAAGTAGAGGCAGGTGCTTTCATTGGGCAAGAAGTGTGTGACTAAATAAATCTGTACTGTCTAAGTGAATGTGTAGCTTTATTTGTGTGTGTGCACATGTCCTGTCCCACAGGGCCTTTTGTCAAGATAGCACGTATGCACATGCTTGGCTCAACACATAAAATCCAGTTGGCTGAGGTGGAATCCCAAAATGAGACTATGGGTGTCTTTAGACACAACGTCAATGGGTGTCTGAATGTGTGTTTTGACCTTGATATGAACAGCAGTTTGGCCCTGTGTTCACCATGTGGCACTGCTTAGACACACAGCCCATCTTGGTGAAAATCGGTGTTCTGCTCACCACCCAGTCTCAGCGCACAAGAGCTGCCGCCTCATTCCCGGAGTTGTACCTGCTAACACCCCACGTGATATCATTAGACACAACGTTGGCCATGTGTTCAGCTGGAACACGCGAATTGTCCTTGTGACGCAATGGTGTTCACATTGCGTGTTCAGCGGGTGGCCAGATTAGTGTGGAGATTGTCATGGTGCTTACACACAACGGCCAAACATGTGCTATGGGGTTTTGACACCCGATCTTTGTTATGTCTAAAGACACACTATGATGTAGGTCTCTCAAGGCAAGGGACCTGAAACTATACCGTATGAGCTTATCCTGTTTACATTAAGGCCTATATGATTAAATGCAAGACACATGGAGTCTATTTAAAAACATCATCTTGGAAGCCCAGATTAAATGTAAATCCACAAATAAAAAAAGATAGCAAGAGGACCAAACAGCATAAGCAATGCCAAATTAGATATAAAATGTTAATAAGGCAGTCCATAGGGCGCCAATGCAGTCCTGTAACTTCATGATGGGTGGGTAACGGGTGGGGAGGCAGTTGTCTAAAAACACCCTCAGCTGGGCCATTAGATGTCCAGGGAGTGATAGGGACTCTCAGGGAGGATCAGGCCATTGTAGAGAAGCTGAATGAATTCTTTGCTTTGGTCTTCACTGCAGAGGATGTTGGGGAGATACCCACGCCAGAACTATTTTTCGTAGGTGATGAATCAGAAGAATGTCGCAAATCAACATGACTATGAAAGAGGTTCTATAGCAAACAGACAAACTAAATAAGAACAAATTACAAGGACCAGATGGTATTCATCCTAGAGTTCCGAAGGAACTCAAGTATGAAATTGCAGACTTACTATTGGTAAAATCTGCCACTGTACCTGAGAATTGGAGGCTAGCAAATGTAACACTTGTATTTAAAAAGGGCTCCAAAGGTGATCCTGGAAACTACAGACTGGTGAGCCTGACATTGGTGCCAGGAAAACTGGTGGAAACGGCTATCACCCGAGAACACTTGTGCATGACCGGGTCTCCAAATGTAGCCTTTACAATGACGGATGTTCTTGGGTGATAAAAGGAGATTAGTGCATTCTGACAGGCGCTAATATCCGCAATTATACAGAGCTATGGTCGTGATTGTGCAAGTTCCAGACCCTCCCATGTAAAGTCAGAAAGCAGCCTCAATGGTCAGTTTTTGCAAGGGAGAGAAGTAAATAGTGGAGTGCCCCATTGATCTGTACTGGGACCAGTGTTATTTAATATATTTATTAATGATCTGACAAGGGAGGAAAAAGTAAGGTTATCAAATTTGCAGATGACAAAGTTATTCAAGATAGTTAAAAACCAAGCAGACTGTGAAGAATTGCAAGAGGATCTTGCAAAACTGGATGACTGGGCATCTAAAGGGCAGATAACATTTAATGTTGACAAGTGCAAAGTGATGCACATAGGGAAAAATAATCCAAATGTATATGTACACAATGCTGGGTTCTAATTGGGGATTACCAATCAGGAAAACAATCTTGGAGTCATTGTGGACAGTACATTGAAATCCTCAGCTTAATGTGTAGCAGTGGCCAAAAAAAGTGAACAGGATGTTAGACATTCGGAAAGGGATCAAGAATAAAACTAAAAATACCATAATACTTTATTTAGGTATCTAAAAGGAGTTGAGCTCTTGGGAAATTCTAGCCCATTAGGCAAAAGGGCTGTGTGTTGGAGACATTTCCATTTATTCTGTATTGGATACACTGCCTAGGTTTCCCTGCTACTTTTTAGGCTACGCAGGGAATAGAAAATTTAAAAATAAATATATAAAAATAAAAGAAAATGAATCACTTTAGTGCTGAAGAGGAATGTTCAGGGCTTGGCCAGCAATGAAGCAATCAGAATTTTTGCTCTCTCTCATTTGTTAGGAATATTGGCCATAATCCACATACTACTTACTCCAGAGAAACCTTACTGAAGCCCTATGGAGCTACTCGCGAATAAGTGGTTTGTAGCCTTGGTCTTGGTATAATGTGGAGGAAACTATTCACTAATATTAATCCAAGATACCAGATGCTCTGACTGCTGGAGCTCTCCATTGGCAGAGCCATGAGCCATGTAATCTATAGCAGAAGGTTGAGCAGAAGCAGATTTTCAATAGTGAAAAGGTGTCATGGAAGGCCATGTAGCCAATGCCTCCTGTTCAAACCCCACTGTAAGCCAAACTGAAGTTACATTCTGTGTCAAGATGATGGTCTTGTGGTTACAGCAATGGCATTTGAGAAACATAATTCAGTCCCCAGCACACTCTCCTTGTGTGATCTTGGGGCAAATCATTTTGCCCGTCTGTCTCAGTTCCTCCATCTGTAAAATTGGAGCAATAATGCTTCCTTCCTTCTAGCTGCTGTTTGTCTTGGCTGTTTAGCTATTTCATGGGTGGGGAAGCTCAGGCCCGTGAGCCAAATATAACCCCTTTCCAATTCATGGATATAGCCCCTACCCGTACGTGCACACCTCAGCTCTCACCCTCATCTCGGCTCTTTTCCCCATAGCATGTTTTTTTTGCCCCTCGGCTCCCTCCCTTCAGCTGAGCATGCTCCTCACTCTGTTCTTTCCTTCCCCTGAGCACTTCTTCTCAGCCTCTTCCCCTACTCTCCCTGCTGCAAGCAGAGCTGGATCCAGATAAGTGTAGACTGTGTGACTGCATAGGACCCCATGTGTTGAAATGACAAGATGAGTATGAGAAGCTCCTAAAATACAGGCCCACAGAGCCTCAAACACAACCTTGTCTTATGGAGGATCCATTGCATTTCAGGAACAGGCCCTCGCTACATGTGGCCAGCCAATAAAGTAGAAAAAACAACATATGCATAACAGATGGGCCTGTAATGCAGGAAGCCCTAGTCTCTGAAGGGGGTATTACGTTTAACTGAACACCAAAAATAAATGATGGTAACACGAGTCAGGGTGTGTCCATCAAACCGCTATATTAGGAGGGGTCCACACCACCATTTTGCAGAGGGCCCCAACTTGCCTGGATCCGGCACAGCCTGTAAGATGCCTCAGCCCTTATCTGACCCATGATATCAAAAGTGGCCCACGGAGACAGAAAGGTTTCCCCCCTCTTGATTTAGGGACTTTTCCCCTGGACCACAGCTCCCCGCAGTGTTTGGGGGTGGGTGGGTGGGTGGGCTCTGTAGTGGGGGGGGCGGTGCGTCGGGGACGTCCCCACGGACACACACCCACCTCCACGCATGGAACATCAGCCATTGGTGCTGGTTGCTCTGTGTGTGGGTGGAGCATGGGAACCCACTGGCTGCGGCATTCCCACGGATGCCTTCCCCCACTGCCCACCCACCCACACCATGGGCAGGGGATGGGGGTGTCCGTTTGAAAAGGGCCATAGGCTGGGAATTTTAGGGAACAGAGTGGTCTCATTTTGTCCAGGTTTGCTAATGTGTCCTTGACTGGATTCACCTTAACACTCACTCCTACGATACTCGTATTCCAAACCTCGGCCCCAGATAATGCTAATAAGAACTACTCTTACCAAAATCTCCCCATCTTGTGTGAAGAAATTCTGTATTTTCTCCCGTTTTTAATGGGTCTGGAAAAATGGATTTTTATTATTATTTTTTTATTTAGCTCATGGGTTAAAATAAATGATGTGCTGCCCAACCTCACTTTTAGCCTGAGGGTTCACTCTTTGCTCTCAGATACTTTTTCTATCAGGAAAGCAACACTTTTTCTATTGCAAACCTTGGCACCAGATAAATCTAACTGCATGTTCATAAAACACACCCACATGCACCCCAGCTAGCTGTTTTCATTCTGGCCATAGCAACTCATTCATCATTCTCTGCTTTGTTTTGGAAACATGCTATGAATATTTTTTTTTAAAGGCAACTATTTTGGGTGTGTTTTTTCCAGTATTCAACATCAAATATAATGTTGTATGCGATTGGCTAGTAAGAACAACAGTATTCATCTACTTTTCCTTTTTCAAAAAAGATTTTAAAACCAGGATGGGGAATCTTTTTCCTCCCATGGGGCACTTATAAAATTAGTACAAGTACCAATGGCTGGATAGGAAATGGGGACAGAGGTGCGTAAAAGCCGTGTTCAAAATGGAAGGGTTCAGATCATGAACCTGTGCCACCCCGATCCTTGAGTGCATGCCCTCATCTCTGCTCCTTACCCCTGCTAGAGTCATGATCCCAACTGCTATGTGATCTATCTCGCACGTCTTCATCCCTGTTGAGGATCACAGGATTGTATTTAAGTCTCAAAATGAGTGTCACAAGCAATAAGGTTTGGGGAACATTGTTTTGCCAGTTTATTCCCAGAGAAATTAGTGGTGCGTGGCATTTTGAAATGGCTACCCTCTCTCCATGATGCAGAGAAAAGAAAATGCATTCAGGCAAGGAGGTTCCAGAAAAGAAAATTTATTTCCATGCATAGTTTTCCTGCCTAGTCACTTTGAATGCAGGGACAGTCTGTACCGTAAACTCAGTTCCTGGTGAGGAGGAATAGATCAAAGAGGAGACGGTAGTGATTGCTCTGTGATTCACTGACTACCACCCCTGCATGAATCATTGTGCTACATAAACCTGCAGCTGTTCTCTGCTTGGGGTAATAAAACAAATAGAGAGAAGCACCCTTTTTTCGGGCACCTTTCATACTTTCCTTTGTTTGAAAAGCAGGACTTTGGCTTTTCCAGTAATCCAGCAAAGCTCTTGCCTGAGGCTTGAAAAAAAATCTTCTGTCTGAGGGAAGAGTAAAATTCCTTGTATGGAGTAGCAGGACTTTGGGATTAAGGGTATCTTTGTCAATAGTTCAGAGTAGCCGGTGTTGATCAGAGAACAAGTTCTTTACAGAACAAGTGTTCTCACAAGGAGGCCTCGCCAAACCACGTATTTCCCAGTTAAATAGATGGAGCTACATACATACTCAGCTGAACTCGCCTTAGGTTCTGGCCCATATTGTTTAATTATTAGCAGGGTTCCTAGTTTTCCGTTTGCAGCAGGAAAACGTGGAATTCCCTTTTTTTCAGAGAAAAATGCAGAATTCCAGTTTTCCTGGAGAAAACCGCAGATTTCCTTTGTTGTTATCTGGCTGCAAGAGACTTACCAGCTGCTGGGGGACTCTGCTATCAGCATTTGCCGGTGGCGGGGGAGCCAGCAGCGCACCCAGAAGTACCTGCTGCACATGCGCTTGAACACCATGCTTTTCTCTTTAAGAGCTTGTGCAGCGCATTTGAAAGAACGGTACCTCTCAATTAGCGGAGGCAATAAGAATATGGAGCGGGGGGAACCTCTGGAGGCTGTGGTCTGGAAGGGGGGCATTTGAAGCACTGACATTTGAAGTCAGCCTCTGCCACCACCACCCCTTTTTAGGTGAAGTGCTAGCTCAGAGGTAGTGGGAAGCGGGGGGTTGGAGCGCGCTTGTGGCTTCTCAGGAAAGCCTCATCTAGCTGGCTTTGCTAGAGTGTGGGCACTGGGAGGAGGGCATTTGGCTTGTGCAGGGGAACTTGCTCAGAGGTAGGGGGGAATTGGAGCCCGCTTGCGTGCGGGGGTGGTTTTCTCAGAGGGAGGGGGTTTGGAGCCCATTTGCGTGCAGGGGAACTTGCTCGGAGGGGTTGTTCTAAGCCCTCATGTGCAGGCGAACTTGCTTGGAGGGAGGGGGGTTTGGAGCCCACTTGTGGCTTCTTAGGGGAATGATCTGCAGCTAAGATCAGAGCCCCATTGAGGTGGACCCTGTATGACTGCATAATAGCTCCTGCCCCAGAGGGCCTCCATAGGAAAGCTAGTCAAGGGATGGTGGGGTAAGAGAAGCCCAGAGAGGTAAAATTTACTGTATGTACTTTGACCCACTCATGATTTTGTAAACTTCGTTAGTGATTTAATATATATTTGGATCCAGTCATGGGTTCTGGAATGGGGAGAAAGGGGTACAAGTTGCACCCCTCTGGCTCATGCCTAACCCTGGATGTCTTTAGACATAACATCACCAGGTGCCTGAATGTGTATTTTGATCTCGATATGAACACCAGTTTAGCCCTGTGTTCACCATGTGGGGCTGCTTAGACACACAGCCCATCTTGGGGCAAATCGGCATTGTGGTCACCACTCAATCTCAGCACACAAGCTCTGCCACCTCGTTCCCTGTGTTGTACCTGCTAACATGCCACGTGGTATCATTAGTCACAACGTTCGCAATGTGTTCATCCAGAACACACAAACTGTCCTTGTGATGCAATGTCGTTCCCCAAATACTTCTGTCTGCCCTCCTCTGCAGACTGCCGCAACTAACCTGATTGTAACCAAGCCAAGCACGTGCATCTGAGACTTCGCAGCCGCTTGAATGTTTGTTTGTTTTCTCCCTTGTCTCTCCCACTGTCCCCTCTCCCTGTCTCCCCCTCCTTGTCTTTTAGATTGTAAGCCATAGGCAGGAACCGCGGCTATTTCTATGTTCTGTAAAGCGCCAGGTACACGGCTGGCGCTATACAAATGTTTATTATAATAATAATAATAATAATAATAATCACATTGTGTGTTCAATGGGTGGCCAAATTGGTGTTATGGTGCTTACGCACAATGGCCAAACATGTGCTTAGAGGTTTTGACACCCGATCTTTGTTATGTCTAAAGACACCCACCTGTCTCTTCCAAGTCCTTCGTGTGGGGGCTGGGCTATGTTAGAAACAGGTGGGTGTGAAGGAGCCTTCCCACCTCTTTCTGAGTGCTGTGATGTCATAATGCTTGGAAAATGCAAGAGTCCATTTGCCCCTCCCCTTTCTGATGCAAGAACATAAGAAGTGCCATACTGGGTCAGACCAACGGTCATCAAACTCAGCACCTGTCTCCGACAGCAGCCCAATCAGTCTCGGACGCTTGGAGGAAGTACTCAACAGGTCACTGAGGCAATCCATTTCCCGTTGTTTACTCCCAGCTCCTGAAAGTAAGAGGTTACATTTCCCAGACATACCTGGCTAATGAAAAGATCCTCTAGAAACTTGTCCAACCCTTTCTTAAACCCAGCTGTACTACTGGCCTTGACTGCATCTTCTGGCAACAAATTCCACAACTTAATTATACGTTGAGTAAAAAAAGACTTTCTTTTATTTGTTTTAAACCTACTACCCAATTTAGGGGTGGGACATCTGGGCAAATACCGGGTACCGGATTTACCGGTTCCCGGATTTCAAAATATCGGCATACCGGATTAATTCCGGTATACCGGTACCGGTTTTTTCTCCATTGATTTCAATGGGGAACTGTCCCCATTGAAATCAATGGAGAAAAAAAAAATAACCTCCCCCTCCCAGACTGTGCAGGTGGAAGGGGGGACACCCCCCACCCACCCTGGGATTTAAAAAAAAAAATGTTTCCCTAAGTCCCTGGGCTCCGGGCCGCCACCGGCGACCCAGAGCCCGCACCAACAGGTAAGTGTACCGGTACCGTTGATCCCTGGGGTGGGGGGTGGTTTAACGTTCCCCGGAAGGCCTAGAGCGTCACTAGCATGCTGAAGCCGGCAGCCACAGCAGAGCTGAAGCCGGCCGCCGGACCGCCGCTGCCCGGAGCTGAAGGCAAGGTAGGCTGATCCTGGGTGGGCAAGGTAGGGTGATCCC
>QEPC01008071.1:89564-100431 GCA_003113815.1 Sphenodon punctatus
GCCCGGAGCCCAGGGACTTAGGGATTTATTTTTTTAAAAAAATCCAGGCTGGACAGGGTGGGTGGGGGGTGTCCCCCCTTCCACCCGCACAGCCTGGATGGGGGAGGAAAAGTGTTTGTTTGTTTGTTTTTCTGTGGGTTTTTTTTACATTGCGGCCATTCATTTGAATGGCCGCAATGTAAAAAAATCTGGCACAGGGGGAATCCGGTAGATTCCCCCGATTACCGGGGTAATCCAATACTGCCGGTACACCCAAAAACCGGCAGTATCGGATACCGGATCATCCGGTAGTCCCACCCCTACGTACCCATTAGTTTCATAGAGTGTCCCCTAGTTCTAGTACTATTTGAGAGGGTAAATAACCATTCCCTATTAACTTGTTCCATACCATTCATGATTTTATAAACTTCTATCATATCCCCTCTCGGTTGTCTCCTCACCAAGCGGAAGCTCTATGAAGCAGCTTCATAGAGAAGCTGTTCCATTCCCCCTATTTTTTGTTGTCCTTGTCTATACCTTTTCTATTTCTACTATAACTCTTTTGAGATGGAGTGACCAGAACTGCACACAATATTCAAGGTGCAATTGCACTATAGATTTATACAGTGGCATTATATTTACAGTTCTCTCTATCCCTTTACAAATAATTCCAAACATTCTTTTTTCCTTTTTTGACGTCCACTGCACACTGAGCTGAGAATTTCAATATACTATCCACAAGGACTCCACAGTCTTATTCCTGAGTGGTAACTCCTAATTTAGAACCCATCATTGTGTACATAAAGTTTGGATTATTTTTCCCTATGTGCATCACTTTGCACTTGTCCACATTAAATTTCATTTGCCATTTAGATGCCCAGTCACCCAGTCTCGCAAGGTCCCCCTGCAGTTCTTCACAGTCTGCTCATGTTTTAACTGCCATGAATAACTTGATGTCATCTGTAAATCTGATCACCTCACTCCTTACTCCCCATTCCAGATTATTAATTGATATGTTAAACAACACTGGTCCCAGTACAGATCCCTGGGGTATTCCACTATTTACTAGGGGTGGGAATTTCAGTTCCCCCAGTATCCGAAACTGCCGGTATTTTGCTGTACCAGCAGTTTTGGATTAACCCGGTAATCTGGGGTACCGGTACCGGTTCCCCGTGCCAGATTTTTTTACATTGCAGCCATTGAAATGAGTGGCCGCAATGTAAACAAAAAAACAACCCCCACTCACTTTCCCTCCCCCATCCAGGCTGCGTGGGTGGAAGGGGGGACACCCCCCACCCACCCTGCCCAGCCTGGATTTTTTTATTTTATCCCAAAGTGCGGCTGCTAGTGCGGGCTCCAGGCTGCCGCTGCGCCGGCGGCAGTGACCCAGAGCCCGCACCACCAGCAGCCAGGGTGATCCCTGGGGTGGGGGGGTGGCTTAACACCCACCCCACCCCAGGGATTGCCCTACCCCCCCATCCAGATTGCTTTACTTGTCCTCTGGGCGGCGGCAGCAGCAGCACGGCACAGGTCCGGGCAGCTTCAGTGCTAGTGGCTGCCTTCCCTTCAGCCCTTCGCTAGGCCTTCCGGGGAACTTGCGGGTTTTCCCAGAAGGCCTAGTGAAGGGCTGAAGGGAAGCCAGCAACTAGCGCTGAAGCTGCCCAGACCCACGCCGTGCTGCTGCCGACGCCCGGAGGACAAGTAAGGCGATCTGGGTGGGGGGGTAGGGCGTTCCCTGGAGTGTGGGGGGGTGTTAAACCACCCCCCACCCCAGGGATCGCCTAGTACCTGCTGGTATGGGCTCCGGGTCACTGCCACCGGTGCGGCAGCAGCCCAGAGCCCACACTAGCAGCTGGACTTAGGGATATATTTTTTTAAAAAAAATCCAGAGTGGGTGGGGGTTGTCCCCCCCTTCCACCCGCGCAGCCTGGGGCGGGGGAGGTATGGGTTTTTTTTCCATTGATTTCAATGGGGACAGTTCCCCATTGAAATCAATGAAAAAACACCGGTTTTAATCTGGTAAACCGGGTTTTTGTAAACCGGTAAAACCGGTAACCAGTTTTTTGCCCCAAGTCCCACCCCTACTTATTTACTTCTCTCCATTGTGAAAATTGACCATTTAGTCCTACTTTTTGCTTCCTGTCCTTTAGCCACTTTCCATTCCACACTGCCTCCTATCCCATGACTTTTTAATTTCCTCAAGAGTCTCTCATGAGGGATCTTATCAAACAGCTTCTGAAAATCCAGACACACTATACCATCCTGATCCCCCTTATCAACATGCTTGTTCACACCCTAAAAAATGCCAATAGATTAGTGAAACATGACTTCCCTTTGCTAAATCCATGTTGACACTTCCCATTAACCACAAACACAGGAAGAGGTATAAATTCCCAGTACTATCAAAATAAACGATTTCAGTATTATCTCTCTACTGAGTCTTTTTGCTCATATGCACCTGTGTGGGGAACATAGTAGCAGTCTATCTGTTTTCTTTACTCTTCCCATTAATCCATGTTTATCAATATGCCCCATGATTCTATTTTTAATAATAGTTTCCACCATTTTGCCTGGCACAGATAGACACACTCCTTTCCATGCCTATGATGTTTGGAAAGGGAAGGAGCAGGGTGAAGGAGCTTTCCCGCCCTTTCTGACCTAGTTCTACCGCTCCAGTATAAATTTTGCCAGTTCCCCTGGGTCCATTCTATCACAGTGACTGAGCAGAGCATTGGTCAGTAGGCTGCTCTATTCTCTTATCTCATTAAAGTTGATGCAGTGCCCTAGTTTTCTGTATCACAATGTGAGGAAAACAAAAGATGCTGAATGGGATTGGGGGTTGTATGTTGGGTTAGAATAAGGTCTTTGACTAAATACTGACAGCCTCAGAGGAATTGTAAGGGGATATCATTCTCGATGTAACCAAGCCAAGCACGTCCACCTGGGACCTCAGATCTTTGCGAATGTTACGCTCCTTGTCTCTCCCTCTGTTCCACTTCCTTCGTCTCCCCACCCCCACTCCGTCTCTCAGATTGTAAGCCTTAGGGCAGGGACCGTGTCTATTCCATTACTTTGCAAAGTGTCAGGTACATTGCTTGCAATATATAAATGCTTGCTAATAATAATAATAATATAATAATAATATAATATAAAGTCTCATATTTCGCAGCCCAATCCTCAGAGCACCGAGCCAGTACAAGTCCCATCCATGTGAAAGAAGCTTGTGTTGGTGGAGCACTTCAAGCCTCCATTCATGGATCAAATCCAACCCAGATTGGTATTTGATCAGAATTTGTTTCTGTCTCCTGTCTGTTCAGCTAAATGAGTTTGGTCACTATTTGCATCACGCTGGGCATCACTAATTGCATCACGCTGGTGTTAGAATTCCCTTACACCTCAGAGGACATGCTTTGCGTCTAAAAGAGAGAGATGTCTGGATATGGGAGAGTCAGCACGACTTGAATAGAGAAAGATCCAGATGCTGTAGAAGGCCCTGGTCTCAGCAGAGACCAGGAGAACTCCAGAAGCCCTGGAGATTGATTTAGCTGGTGGTGGCCCATGCAGTGCTGGGCTCAAGCATGTTGGTAAGCATAATTTGTGGATCTGCTGTGCACACTGTATGCCTGTTCTGTGGTAAATCAAGACTTCATTCTCCAGGTCTCTAAACCTTCCATGAGTACAAAATTCATGGGGGAAGACGTAAAAGGAGGAGAAAAATGGTATTCTAATTGGAGTGAGTGCAGGTGCCAGCATCCACGCCTCTGTGCTTTTGCACAGCAGTGAGGTAATAAATCTTCGCTGAAGTGATGGTTGCTTTGTCCAGAGGCCAAGAGAAAGGAGCTTTGCCACTCTCCCAGATCTTTGATAGATGCAATAATCTCATTGCCAATGCCTTCCCAGGCAAATTTGCTATCTGCTGCCAACTCTGTTGTCGGATCATCTTCTATAGAAAACGTTTCCTCTTGTAATTGAACAACGCAGGCAGGCCAGGCTGGCTCAGCTTTGGGGATGGGTACATTCCCATCCCTGTATTTCTGTGAGCACAGCACACTGACTCCTTAAGGAGCTGACATTGTTTGAGCATGGGCGGAGGGGATAAAGGTAAAAGAAATTGCTTCCCTGCAGCAAAAGGCAGTTGCATAGCAGGATGTGCAGCTGCCATTCCTAACCTACTGCTAATGGAGAAACAGGCTTCAGGGGCAACTGTTGCACAACGATGCTGTAATCAATCATAGATTGACAGGTCCCATGCACCAGGCACTTCTCCCATGTACTAGTGGTCGTCGCAGTTAGCTGTCTTGACTAGCAGCCCTCACCCTCCTACACCTCCCCTGCTCCCCCAACCGCCTTCATTCCTTCTCCCTCGCTGCCCCACATGCCTGGAACTCCCTCCCTGCCCTCGTCCGCCTTGCCCCCACCCTCCACACCTTCAAGTCCCTCCTCAAAACCCACCTCTTCCGCTCCGCCCTTCCTAACTCCTGCTAATCATCCCCACCCAGGATTATCCCCCACCTGTTATCTGCAAACTCCCAATTTACTGTAACCAAGCCAAGAACGTGTACCTGAGTTCTCACATCCTCATGAATGTTGCATCCCTTGTCTCTCCCTCTGTTCCCCCTTCCCTGTCTCCCCTCCCCCTGTCTTTAGATTGTAAGCTCTCGGGCAAGGACTGTGTCTGTCTTATTCTCTGTAAAGCGCCAGGTGCATCGCTGGGGCTATATAAATGCTCATAATAATAATAATTAATAATCCACTCCAACTATGTTCTGAAATGACACTTGTGGACATATGTCTATATCAAGACTAAGTCCTTGGCTGCACTTCTGTGTTGGGGGTGGGGTGGTGAGAAACGTTGCACTGTGCTGTGCCAATGCACGCTGGGAAGCTAGGGGCTTGTATTAGTGCCATGTGTCTGAGTTAGGGGTTTGCGCTGGTGCAGCCCTGTTGCACAGTGCAGAGACTCACAGCTCCTGTGCTAGGTGCTCTACAGATACCTATTTAATATGTATTTATTTATTTTATTATTTATTTAAAAGTTTTATACCCCGCCCCTCCTGCCACAGGCAGCTCGGAGCGGCCAACATCAATAAAATATAAAATACTATAACACAGATTAAAACATCAAACAACAATAATAAAAATGAGGGGGAACCCCCACCACCACCACCCTTACACCTCTCCCTCGCCAAAGGCCTGACGGAACAGCCAGGTTTTACAGTTCCTATGAAAGGCCGGGTGGTCCGGGGCCAAACGGGCCCCTACCGGGAGGGAATTCCAAAGGCGCGGCGCAATCACCAAGAATGCCCTATTCTGCGTGGCCCCCCAGGAAACCCGAGGAACCTCCAACATGGTGCCCCCGGACGACCGCAGGGGCCGGTCTAGAACCTGGGGATTGAGGCAGTCTCACAGATAGGCAGGGCCCAAGCCGTGTAAGGCTTTATAGGTCAAAACCAACACTTTGAATTGAGCCCAGAAGACTATTGGCAGCCAGTGCAGAGATTAGAGCACTGGTGTAATGTGCTCCCGACAGCCCAGCCCAGCCCAGCCCCACCAAGAGCTGGGCCGCCGCATTCTGCACCAGCTGCAGCCTCTGAGCCATCACCATAGGTAGCCCCACGTAGAGCGCATTACAGTAGTCTAACCGAGAGGTAATAAAAGCATGGATGATAGTGGCCAGGTCAGAAACCGAAATCAACGGCCGAAGCGCCGCACCAGATGTAACTGGCGAAAGGCAGTCCTCGCCACAGCCTCCACCTGGACATCCAGGCGGAGCTGCGCATCGAGGAGCACCCCTAGGTTCTGTACCTGGGAAGTCAGTGGAGGACAGATCTCCTCAACCGAGGGGGCCATTACCTCCTCCGACTTACCCACCAACATCACCTCCGTCTTGTCAGGATTCAGTCGCAGTCGATTAGCCCTCATCCAGTCCCTCACAGCTGCCAGACACATGGGGTAAGCACCGAGACAGCCGGACCTGGGTTAGTAAAAAATGAGAGATACAGTTGGGTGTCATTCGCGTACTGATGACACCTCACCCCGAACCCTCTGATCACCTCGTCGAGCGACTACATATACATGTTGAACAGGAGGGGGGACAAAACAGAACCCTGCGAAACCCCACACGAGAGGTCTCTGTAAGATGAAAAACAGTCACCGAGTACCATCTGCTGAGTTCTCCTGGTCAGGAATGAGCGGAACCATTCAAGAATGATTCCGCACTGTCCTGCAGGCGCGTCACCAACATTTCATAGTCAGCGGTATCAAATGCTGCCGAAAGGACCAATAGGGTCGATCGACATAGACACCTGTGGTCCCTGCCCTAGGTACTAACCGTCTAATTGAAGATGAGCTTCAAAGAAAGAGCGTAACAAACAGCAAGGAACTTAACTGCGGTAAGATCCCCTGGTCACACAATCTCTCTCTAATTCTGTCTGGAGTACTAGAACGACTACTAGTGATGTACCTGAGAAATCTAATGGGCAGAATGGCATCATGAGTGACCCAAGATGTTGATTCCCTGGATGCTGGCTCAAGATATCTCTCCATTAGGCCACTGTTGGACCTCCTGTGTTGTCAAGTGGCAGCCCCGTGTCAGACCACTGTTGCCTCCAACTGTTCTGGCTGCAGACACCTTCCTGTGAGACTGTTTCTGTACCCCATGCTGATTCCCAAGAAGACCTCCCTTTGTCAGACCACTGTTGTCCTGAACTTATGCTGGCTCTGGACACTTCCTCATTAGCAGGTGTCCTCTCACTTATACTGGCTGCCTGCAGACACCCCTGTCAAGCCATTGTGAAACCATGTTGATTGTGACATCAAAAGTAGCCACTTGCTCTCCTGGCTCATTTGCATGCTTGCAGGCTATTGGTTGGAAGACTTCAGGTGGCTCCAGACATCCATCCATACAAACACTCTAGGCCAGAGGTTCCTAAACAGTGGATCAAACCCCAGTTGGGGTTACACCATCTGTGGATGGGGTCATGAGACTGATTGATTAATATTTGATATATCCCATCTTAGCCATGAACTCACTCAGTGACTTTGGGAAAAACACTCTCTCAGGGTGCTTTCCCATGTGACAGAAGGCGCACCGTTTGCCTCAGTGAGAAACTGTAAGGGGCAAATGCTTCATACCTTTTGTCACGTGGGAAAAACAAAGCCACACGGCTTTGGCGCCAATCATGAGGAGGATGCAGAGCCGCGTGCCAAAGCTGCGTGGCTTTGTTTTCCCCATGTGACAAAAGCTGCATAGCTTTTGCTTCCCATAGTTTCTCGGGGAGGCAAACAGTGCACATTTTGTCATGTGGGAAAGCGCCCTCAACATCATTTTCCCCATCTGTAAGATAGGAATTACAGGATTGTTGTGAGGTGAATTAGAGGACGATTGTAAAGTGCTTTGGATGCTGAAAATACTATAGAAATAATTTAATAACAATACTTTGCATGGATTTGCTGTCTGGGGTCAGGATTATGTTTGTCTCCAAAATGGAGTGACACAGGTAGGAAATCTCTAATTATTATTATTATTATTATTATTATTAATTCTCACTAGTGATCTGTAGCCAATGATTTGTCCAGTTATTTTTAAGTAGTATGAGAAACTTGGCCAGTCTGTAACAGGCAGCAGGAAACAATGAATGAAGGCTAAACCCACATCCCCACCCCCACACACACTGAACCTTGAAACCCAGAAGGGTGGGGCGTGCACGTGCACTGTTGGTGTTCAGCTTCTCCCACATTGGTGATTCACTCAGCAGCAGCTGTCATGATTTTTTGCAGTATGTAATTTTTACCCTTGCACTGTTCTTGGCAGCAATGCCTTTTAAAAGAGATTGTTGTAAAAGTAAGTGGGAAACAGTGGTGGGAGACAAAAAAAACCCCAAACCGGGAAATCTCTAACAGGATATTTTTTCTTCTCTTGTCACATTTCAGAGCCCTTCTCAGCCATGACCATGCGGGAATACACTGAGAAGAAGGAGACATGTGGGACCATCTGCCTCAAATACCTGCTCTTCATTTTCAACTTTTTCTTCTTGGTAACTCACCAGCTCACTCTAATAACCATTTGTGTACCTCGCTGCCACACGCTCTGAAGCCAGGGATGATGATGGGTCATGCAACCTGTATCTAGCTAGCCCTGTGCTACTGATCTTGTTTGGAAGAGATGTTAACAAATCTCCCTATCTGACATGGAGCGAACAGGCATCTTGATGCCATCTGTTCTGCCCAGCCAGTATGGCCACTCAAGAATGGGTGACCAGGAGACTGTTTTTAAGCCAGTCTCCTTAGAACAACCCTTAGACAAGTACATTGAATTCTTCCACTCTCTTAATGGTTAGAGGCCCAGCATTTGCTGGCAGTGGAGTAAAGGTGAAGAACGAAAGACAATGTCCGAGTGTGACCTATCAAGAAAGTACAAAAATATTATACTAGCATTAGGGTAGAGCCAGTATATTTTCTCAGGCTCTTTTTCTCTTAACATTTAGTCTGATAACCTGAACTCTCCACCATTTTCTAGCCTCTCCTTTATAAGCTCTCTTACTCCAGGTGTGCTGTCCAGGAAGCAGGCACTAGACCAATTTTCATTTACAGCTGGCTTGCTGAGCCTGCAGAGATAGATACCAACCTCACTTTCCTCCCCTCTTTTTATTCCCCCCCTTCCAGGCTGTGCTGGAGGAAACTTGTGGTTGTAAAGTAGTCCCTGCATTAGAGTCTGGTTAGGCTTGGCAATGTATAATTTCAGCTATCGAGTACCCTGCCCAGCGAGAACAAATCGTAAAGCAGCTAGACTCCCACTCCATCTGGCATACTCTGTCCCCATTGGACCCACTGAATCCTCTCAGTCCCCTTTGGGAGACTAAGGAAGGAGAAAAAACAATGAACTTGAGTGAAAACCCAGTGAACTCAATGGGAGTCAGTTCCAGTAGGCTCTTTATAATGGACCTTGGGTGAGCCACTGCCAGTAAGATGGCATCTGGTCCCACTAGGAGACAGTCTTCCTGAAAAGGGGAACCTGTTACCCCAGTTGTGTCTTACCCACTTTTCTCCCTCTCTCAGCTGGCAGGTGGGGCTGTAATGGCGGTGGGTATCTGGACCCTGACTGAGAAGAGTGATTACATCAGCCTCCTGTCGTCCAACACATACATGGCAACGGCCTACATCTTGGTGGTGGCAGGAGTGGTTGTCATGATCACTGGCATCCTAGGCTGCTGCGCTACCTTCAAAGAGCGACGGAACCTGCTCAGAGTGGTGGGTTTCTTGTTAAATGGCCGTAAATTCCTTTGAGTGGGGAATGTCTCATGGGAGGATTGTGGCGCTACAGTTGCCCACCACACACTAGGAACAGACCCACCTCCTTGAACATTGTTGCTCCTGGCTTGTCTGCATGGAGTCTATTGCTTGGAAGGCATGAGGAGACTTCAGACACATGTAGATATGTTTTAGAGTATTTATAATTATGATAAATTAACCATACATAACAGTAATATGGAGAGGTTGAGAGTTTTTAAAGTGCTTTATAAATGAATATAAATAAACTAAACCTATATATCACATTTATAGGGAGTCTCCCTATTACCATGGATGTTTGAGCACCTCACAGTCTTTGTCTTTGCAACACCCATATGAGGCGGGAAAGTGCTACTAGCCCCATCTTACAGATGAGGAACTGAGGCACAGAGACTGGCTTGCTCAAGATCACACAGAGACAGAGGATAGCTGAGCGGGGAACTGATCCCAGTCACTCCTAAGCCTTAGGATAGCACACTAAGCCCCATAATACTTTCTGTCTCCCTCGCTGCCTCTCTGATGTTTTGTGCAGTCTTGAAGTGTTGTAGCCTTTGTGGACTGAAAGGGCTCTTACCTGTTCTTGTAACAAAAGGGGAACACTTCAGCTTCACCAGCCTCCATCAGCTCTGGAAGCTACTTCTGCCCTTGTTGTCTAGTTCTCCTTTTTATGTTCCTGTGGAGTGGAAAACGTGCCAAAATCTGCTTTTACTTTGAGTTAGCTTTCTCAAGAAAAAAGTGTAGTGCAGACAAGGCATTGTAGCTATTCCCTCAAGATACCAAGACAAGGTAAACCACACAAGCATGGTGTACCTCAAGGTAAAAACAGAAAGAACACCCTTTGTGGCGGGGTGCAGGCTGGGTGAACGGCTGGCCCTTTAAGAAGGCTAGCTCCAGCCAGGGGACTGGGTTAGCGAGCCTACAGGCAATAAAACAGATTCAGTGTCACTGCCCAAGCTAATGCAGCTGTGGAAGGGTGTGGCTAGAGAGCCAGCCCAAGAGAGTACAAAGCCAGAGCTCAGTGCTGAGGAGGCTACTGGGGAAGCAGCAGGGACGGATTGGCCATTGAATGCACCGGGAGGATTCCCGGTGGGCTGGCTGGCCGGCCAGTCACGCTGTCTTTTTTTAAATTATTCTTAACAACAACAACAACAACAACAAAAATTGTTGGTCCTGACCCCTGTCGGGTTGCGGGGAGGAGGGCTTACCTGACTCTCCCTCTTAGTAGAGCTGCAGCAGCAGCGGGGACATAAGGCTGTTTGTTTACAAACAGCTCCTGCCCATGTGCTGATCAGAAGGTTGCTACCTTGTAAAGAAGGTTCTTTGAGATGGCTCAAAGCATTCTCACAACTGGGTTGTGCGCGCAGGAGCCAGTGACTCACTCCACTGGACTCTCGTGGAGAGCACAGCAGAGCAGCGGCAGACCCCGGCGCAGGCGACTTGCAGGGCAGCAGGTGGGGCCTGCCGGAGGCCTGGGGCCTGCTTGAGAGGGGCGGGCTGGGGTCTCTTGGGGGGGCCTCTTTTGGGCGGGGGTGTGTGGCAGCCTGGGCTGATGGGGCCAGGGGCTGGTGGGGCATGGGCTGGTGGGGCCGGCCTGGGGGGA
>QEPC01008071.1:100531-174815 GCA_003113815.1 Sphenodon punctatus
AGGAATGAAGAAGCCTTACTGTAGGATGCATAGCAAGGGACAGAGTGATTTTTTTGGTTGGGGGCCACTGAGCACTGAAACAGAGTGATTTGGGGAGCCAGAGCACTGAAATGAGGGCCAGTACCCACCCAGTGGCAGTCTCCCCCCTGCCATCCCCCCATAACCTCCCGCTCACCCCTGCCAGGCTGCTGAGGATCTGAGTCTGGGGACTCAGCTCCAATAGGTCCCAAATCTGGTACACTCTGCCCGCCCCAAGCCACACCCCCTTGGGCCGTTTCCGGCACGCCGGCGGCTTTGCACTAACACTATATTTTCCCGGGCCACTTTGATCTCCCAATCCACCCCTGGGAAGCAAGAGTGCAGCTCCGCTTTCAGAACTAAGCCTCACCCAGAGGGGTTTCCTAGTGTGGGAAGGCTCAGAAGGTGGTACCTGAGCCAGAGGGGCTCCAGGGTGGAGGCGGATAAGCTGGCAGCTTGGCTGCAGGGTGGAGGCAGCCTAAAGACTGAGTCCATTATCATGATACAGGTACTCACACTCTGCCTCTATGTGTATATGTACATAGTGGAGACATTGAACTGTTTATAGATCTATAAGAAACTGGACTCTTATAAGAGTGAAGGGCTAAGGCTGCTTCTACACCTGAAAAAATTGATTCTTAGAAGTGCTCGAGATAACACCAGGTGTTATAAATGCTGAATTTTTGTCATGTGTGAACACTCTATTCATAGTGCGTTCACACATGACAAACTTCCAGCATTTATAACACCTGGTATTATCTCGAGCACTTCTAAGAACCTTTTGTCATGTGTAAAAATGGCCTGAGAGCTAAATGCTCAGGAAATGAGTAACTGTTTGTGAGCTGATTACCTACTGTGAAAGTGATTGGTATGGTCTGATCATGTAGGGACTTAAAAGGTGCAGCAGGGCGCGGTTCACTTGGTTAATTCCTTAGACCACTTTTAGATGAGCGGTTGAAACCAGTACATTGAAGAAACGTTTACACACACCAGAAGTAGCTGCCCTGCCACAGGAATTGCTGCTCACAGGGTGCCCCAATATCGAGGCTTCCAAAATTCACCTTTAAAAAGAGCCCGCGAGCAGCAATTCCTGTGGCGCGGTGTCTATTTCCGGTGCTTGGAATGCACCCCACAGGGCTTTTCAGCCAGCGTGTTCTTAAACGCTCTGGTTTCAACCACTCATCTAAAAGCGGTCTTATTATTCAAACCCTGACACATCCTCTCCATGTGGAGTAAGGTTCTGGTGTTATGTGTGTGCAAACTGAAAAGGAGATGGGAACTCTTATTTTAAATGCCCTCAGGGGCATGTGGTGATACCAGTACTGGCCTATTCACTTGGTTCTGTAAGGCTGGTGTTTGGCTCATGGGTCTGAGCAGCTTGGCTTGGCACAAACACAGTTACTCACTGTGCTAAAGAGTTCTCCCATTGTCTCTCTCTCTCATCCAGGAGTTGCAGATGAAAATTTGGTGAGGTTGTCTTTGTTGTTCTGCCATAGAAAACTAAGAATTGTCTCTTGGAAACAAAAGATCTTTCTCTGTTTCTCTTTCCCTCCCACCGCTCTGAGTGGCTGGTTGTGACAGATCTATTGTGTCTCCTAGCTTGGCCTCTGGTTTAGTAGGCATCAAGTAATCTGCATAAGAAATACTTTGTCCAGTGGGGCTGAGTTGGTCTGGCTGGGGGCTCCTGCCAGCTCTGAGCTCAACCAGTAATCCCAACGCTTTCACAACAAAGGCAAAGGTCTCTGTGCCAGCCTGTCCCTATTTCTCTAACGTGAATCCACTTATTGGGAGAGACACTCTGATGCAGAGTAGCCAGCCATAAGGATGAAAGTTCTTGGCTCAAGGTTATTGTGGGTGTTTAGGTGTTGTGAAGCTTTTTTGTGTCAGGCAAGGTTTGTAGATTTTTAAGGCAAGGAGGCACTGTCATGATTATCCGATCTGATCTCCTTCCTCTATAGAATTGCACCCAGCCATTCTTTCATCAAGCTTATAAGTTTTGCTTGACCTGCAGCACATATTTCCGAAAGAAATTCAGTCTCTCTATAAAAATTTCTTCTAGATGCTTTTAGAGGGTTTTACTCTCAGTTTAGGGCTGTGCTTTCCTTTCCTTTCCATCATTCCTATTTTTTATGTAAAGATGGCTTTTTCCTTTTTCACCAGCTTTCTCCTACAGTCAGACTGATTCAGCAAAGGGATCATAGTCCAGCATGGGTGATGTGTCAGAAGTTTTTCCATAGACTCATGACCGGCAACCTTCCTATGACCTAGGACTGAAGGATTGGGTTCAGAGTGGTGAAATGTGTCTGCTTTGTGCCAGTAGAATTGTAATTCGCCCTAAATCTAAATGGAGCTCTTGCCTTCATCCAGATATGGCAGTCGGCCAGGAACTGGTTGTCTCTCCGATGGTCTACTCTGTTTTAAAACTCAATTGCAGTGGGCCCCATGAGTCCGCAATTACCAGAGCACAAGAACATTCTGGTTATGCCCATCTCTTCCCAGCATGCCTTGACATGTCCCTGTTTGCAAAAGGGGGTGGGCATAGGGAAAGGCTAGTTAAAAGTTGCTTTCCTCAAACATTGCCTTTAGAGTTTCTAAATCAAAATTGTAAAATCAAAGCGCATTATGGAGCAGTGACCGAAATTTCTCTTTCAGAAGAGTAGACTGTGACTCTATGTACAATGCCGGAGTAGAACACTGGAGTAACTGAGAATTGACGTACTGTTTTCAGGGGCAGGAAAGCTTTTCCCTCCTGCAGGCCATTTTTAATGAATGAACTATCCTCAAGTACATGCCTTCATCTTGGTTCCCTGCCTCTGAACTCCTTCTTTCAGTGCTTAGCAGGAGGGGCTGGGTCCATGGTTCAGATCCAGAAATTGGAAAATGGCCAAATGAAAAACAGCCCCAGGGCAGATTTGGGCCACAGGCCAGGTGTTCTCAGCATATACATCAGGGCTGGAGGTTAGTATACACAGTTCTGTACAGGCACATGTCTCTGCTCCAGTAATCTTATTATCAGTCGAGACGTATACAATGCCAAGGACAAAAGCAGGAATCCCTGAAGGGAAAAGGGTTGTATGTAACTTTAAAATGCAGCTTGTGTTTGTTGCAGGCATCTTTGTCCCTTCTTAGATGTTTACTTACACTAGGGGGAAAAAATAGGAGGAAAGCATTGAGGGAACCTCTCTTTGACTGCCAACCTCAACTGTACTCCTGTAGTTTCCAAATCACTTGTCTCCATCATCCAGTTTTCAGAATCTCTTGATCCAAGACAGCAATAAAGACCATGCTAAGCCTAAGTCAGGATTCTGACTCCATCTGCAGATGGCTCGACCCTTTTCGGGTCCTGAGCGGTTTGGGAATCTTTGCTTTACACGCATAGTAAATGGGACTCCTACTTCATAGAGCTTACAGTTCTTGAGCCCTTGTCCGCTCACAGGCTGCAATCCACAAACCACTTACACGTAACACCCTGTAGGCTTCAATGGGGCTACTCCAGAGTAAGTGGCTTGTGGATTACAGCCAAAGATATTGCGCTGAATTCATCTAAATTGGGGTTTGCACCTATTTAGATCTTGTCTATGTACAAATTTGCACCTGTTTAAGCTAAACTAGTATAGTCACTCTTACATTTCTGTTTAAAAGTGTCTTCTTTATGTTTAACTGAAACCTTTTCCTAGCTGACTGAACTTGATGTAAACCAGGTTCATCAGTTTGAAAGTATCCACACAGCGTTTTGCACTGAGAGATCCAAGTCAATTTTCAAATTACACCTTTAGCTATATCAGTGCAGTTGTGCATGGAAACAGAGAGAGTTTCACAGGTAGTTAAGAGAGCTTGGGGCAACAATTATGGGTGTGGGGAGAGATAATTTTCAAAAGTACATACATTCATAGCTCATTCACACACCATTCTTGTAGTGGCACAAACCCACCTCGGAGTGTTGTGTGAAATCTTTCCCACTTCCTGTGCTCCTTATCTTGCCCTTTCCCTAGGGTGCAGGGTGGGCTACAACATGAAAACCATATAAAAATAGGGAGTTCCCAGGAGCACTTCGCCTCTGATCACTTCCCCTGCCCAGGGGGTAAGACTTAGGAGCCCCGCTCCAGAGGGCTTTCCATCGCCGCTGGGGCTAATCACACTACTCACCGGATCAGCTGGGACCAGGGAGGAGCCTCCCCTCCGGGGGATTGAAAGGTGCATCGCGCTCCCTGCCGGCGCTGAGTCCCTGACCCCCCGTTCCCAGGAGCACCTCGCCTCTGATCACTTCCCCTGCCCAGGGGGTAAGACTTGGGAGCCCCGCTCCAGAGGGCTTTCCATCACCGCTGGGACTAATTACGCTACTCACTGGATCAGCTGGGACCAGGGAGGAGCCTCCCCTCTGGGGGATTGAAAGGTGCATCGCGCTCCCTGCCAGCGCCAGCGTTGCGCGCCGGGGCAGCGCGCGCAAGGGCGCGCCCTTGTGCGCACAGCCTTAGGCGCTGGACGGGCGCTAGGCTTGGATTAGATCGGAGTGTTTTTGGTTAACGTGGGTGTGGGTCAGTGGGTCTTTATTAACTTTGTTGGGCCACAATGCCGAAGAGGAGAAAGAGCAGAGGAAGTCCGGGAGTGACCACCAGGGCCCGGGCTGGAGGATTGCTATGCCACACCACTGGTATCCCCAGGCCTTAAGCAAAGGGATTCTATCGCTGCTGGGTGTGGGTCCCCCCCTTTCCATCTTTATACCCTTGCCAGCGCAGGATTCACTCGATTCATTGCTCATATGTGCGGAGGCCTTTAGGAGGCAGGGAGAGAGGTGGCGTAGGTTGGCTGCCGAGTCCCGGGGTACCTCTCAGTCATTCAATGGCACTCAGGTCCCCCCTGTGGGAGAGGACACTGATGCTTCCCAGGCCTCTACTGTAGATTCTAAGTCTCAGCTCTTAGGCATCCGAGTTATGGAGGGGGTTAAACCCAAATCTATATCTAATTCCCTTATTGGTGGGAAAGGGGAGTCGGAGCAGACTGCTCTCCCTAGTGGGCTACTGTCTCTGCCCCGAAGCCACGGTAGTGTGATCCCAGGGGTGTTGGAGTCTCCCTTTAGCGTGCTTCAATCAAGGAGCAGATTACTGACCATTCTCACAGATACCTCTAGCAAGTCTCAACCATCTACCCCAGAACCTCAAGAGATCCAGGTTATCCAGGAGCCCCATCAGAAAGATGATTTACTTCCATTACTTATGGAATGACTTGGGGACTTGGATATTAAGTTGCAGTCCATCCAGTCACAACTGGCCAGGCTAGGGGAGTGGATGGGCGAGGCTAGAGGGAGTAGGGTAGACCAGGCACCCTCAAGAGCAGACCAGGAGACACAAACATCTATCCTATGTGGCTCTGCCCATTCTTCCTTACCAGACCCCAAGGTTGCGAAGGACCAGAAACTAAACTTTAGCCCAGATGCTTTGGTCTTCGCAGTCTATCCTCTGCCTTCTGGACAGTTCCCTCCCTGGGACTCTAAAGTCTGGATTGCCCGCCATATTTCTGACATCTTGGGCTTTCCGTTTTTGCCTTCCCTTATTAGAAGTTTTTTCCACCTTCCATTCAGGGGTGGTGTGCTACGTATAGTAATGCACTTTTGTACGCCAGCTATAGCCAATGCGCTCAGGTTGTATGCTTGTTTGTTTTTTTCATGGGGTGTGCATATGGTTAATCTTTACTTTAATCCTGAAATTATTCCATTGTTGTCACAAGTGGTCCAGGATACCATGGCCTCTCTGGAACAGGACCCCAATTTGGCCGTGGTACCTAAAGAAGATCAAAGGGATACTTTGCCTGATGGGGGTCCTAAGGACTCGGCTCGGGCTGAGGGCCTTTTTGCTACTTCGTCCACTAGCACAAATGCTGTGTCCCCACCGAAGTTAAATTGTCCCGTTTTTGAGATCTCTCCCCCGGCCAAGAGGGGTACCTTATTTCCTTTGGAGATGATTTCCCGGGATCCGGTGGGTAGACAAATCTTTCCAACTGGGGTTCCAGTTGCTGTGGGCCAGACTGTTGGGCCCTTGTGTGAGTCTCAGACTCAGCAGTCACAATGTCCTATTGTATCTAGTCCTTGTTTGATTAAGTATGCGTCTACCAAAGATTGGGGATTTTCCCCTAGAGGGGCTTCAATTTTTGAGGAGCTCATGGCAGCCGATGTCTCATGTAGGGCGACTGTCCTGGGCTCCTCAGGTTCAATCTGTTCCCTTCAGAGGCAGCTATTGTATTATGCCTGAAAGCAGTTTGTTTTGGTATCTGCTGGATTAGTCAGATTTTAGGTTTTTTTCCCCCCTTTGGGTAGCTTTGACTAGTGGGTTTTAATAAATGACATCCCCACGAATAGAAGGGAAATTTTATTGGTTACCCCTGTTAGGAATTTACCTGTTTTCTTTTTAATTTTCTGTTGTTGTATGAATATTATGATTGATTGTTGATTGTGATTTATGTATTTGTTAAAAGCAATGGCCTATGGCCACGCTATAATAAACTTATCTATCTATCTATATAAAAATAGAAGTAAATAAAATCATATCATGAGCCCTTGCTCTCTGCCAAATGGAGACGAAGTAGTTCAGATGATCTCTTTTATTGGACTAACTTTTGTTGGTGAGAATATGCAAGCTTTTGGGCCACACAAGTCTTTTCCTCGGGCATGTAGCGTAGCCAGTCAGAAATATATAAATGGAGGAAACGGAGGATATATCCTATATCTGAAGAGCACAGCAGATATCCTAAAGCTGAGGAGCACAGCAGTGACTTGATTGGGAGTGGACAGGACAAAGTAACTAAAGAGGAGGTTGACGATGGGGAGAGAGGGGAAAAAAGAGAGAGAGATGCCAGACATTGGATGTAATCAGAGGGACTGGAACCCTGATTCTGATTCCATCTCCCCCTTGGATGGCCCATTCATCTAAAGGTGCGTTGCCAGATGGTTAAGTGGAGCAGGCACTGCCTTGCTCTGGACCAGTCCCTCTTGTGATGCCCAGGAACATCCTGGAGCACAGCCACTGAAGCAGGCTGGCCAAACCTGGGATGCCGGCCCGAGGAGCTGCAGTCTCTCTGCTCAGTGGATGGCAGCTGCAGCTCCACCCAGGCTGACGGTTGCCCTGGGCAACACCATAGAATTGCAGGCGGCAGCCTAGAGCGTCGGGTGATCTGCCTGCAACTCTATGGTGCAGGGAGGGAAGCTGCGCGGGTGAACCACGGGCCAGGGCAACCACCCGGTCCGTTTAAAACAGACCAGGCGAGGCTGGGTGCGGGCAGACATGGGGGTGTACCCCCGGAGCAGCTCTGGGGGTGGCCAGTTCTGTGTTCATCTAAAGATGCCCATTCTCACCAACAGAAGCTGGTCCCATAAAAGATATCAGTTGAACTATGTTATCTCCATCTCTTACATTTGCAACCAAAAATGACAACTAAACTTTTCTCTCTGCTGCATTAAAGGGTATGCCATGGAAGGAAATCTGCATTACTACAGGACAAGGCAAACGCAGATTAAGAAAGAAGTGGTGAGGGGGAAGGGTATTGTGTGAATGAACCTGTAGGCTTCTAAATCCCACCATTGTGTAGTGAGCTGGGCAGCTTGATCCAGTGGAGCTTGCCACAGTGGATCATGCTGTAAGGTTCTTAAATGCTTGTCACTTTTTGAAATGTATCCCCTGGCATTTTAGCTCAGATTAGCCCACTGCATAATCGGTAAATGTGGTCAGCTTTACCCATCATGGGTGTTAGTGAAATCTGGTATCTCCTACAGTTTTCCAAGTGGGAGGAACTTTAAGCTGGGAGACTGTGATGAGCAGAGGCATTGTGACCCATGCTGATTCCATCTGAAATGAATGCCTACAATGGAGGAAAGAGAAACTTTCCAGTTCATTGGTTGTTTTCTTTCCCCCTAATGCAGCAGCAGCCTGGCAAGGAGATGATGTCAGAGAGGTATTGCATAACCCGGCTCCAACAAAAGAAAGAAAGCCCTTGTTTAGGAGCGTTTCCATCCTTTCAACCTCCCATTAGTACCGAGCTCAGCCCCTCCGTTATCCAGCACACTATCGGGTGACTCATTCCCATGGTATGAATGGGTACCTTGTACAAGCATGTGCAGACACAAGAGAGCTGGTGAGGGGGGTGGGGAGTGAATGGTTGAAATTGTACAGTCAGATTGAAGCCTGGCCTTCGGATACAACCCAGCTGGCCCTCCCCTGCAGCTGCTGTATCCCAGCAGAGGGTCGAAGAGGGAACCCGATCTGGTTAAGTGTACGTATGTCGGCGTGACTTCTCCAGTGCAAAGCAGAGCAATTACCTGTGTTTTCCAGTGACGGCGGAAATGGAGAGTCCCACTTGAGAAGGAACAAGCTGCAATGAGAAGGCAATTTGCTGGCAGCAAATATGTTCTTAGCTGGGTTTTTAAAGATGTGTCTTAATTAAAGCTTATGGGGTTTTCTTGGAGGGGATTGTCCTTTTCATGGCTCCTGGTGGGTGGTTATAGAAAGCATGTTGCAGCTCGGTATTGTGATGTATTGGAGTCTCAGAACTGGAATGTTAATGAGTTACAGCAATGCTGAATTAAAATACGTTAGCAGAGCTATATTGCGGGCCTTGCAGTGCCAGCCTTAGAATTTGCAGGACACAGGGCAGAAACAAAATGTGGGGCCCCCATTGCCCCACCTTCTTCCCATAGCCCCACCCTCTTTAACACTTGGTGCTCTGGTGCTTGCTTACAAACACAAAGTGCCATGTAAGTTAGTTTGGGTTTTTTTTAAAAGGCAGTATAATGTGTAAGTGAAACCACAAAACGGATAACTGATGGTAGTGAGGCACAAAACGTAACACCTGTAATAATATTCAGCATGCTTTTTCAAACTAAAGTAGTGGCATTTTAAAATGACGAGTTGGGCCTTAACAATACACCTAATTTTAAACACCACTGCATTTTGGATTCTTTAATTTGCCTTCTGGCAACTGGTACAGTTTAGGCTTCACATTTTCAAGCTTTTCTCCTCAACTGTCTGAGTTTAAAAAATGAAGAAAGCTGAGACTCTTTCATGGAAACAGGGAGATCAGGAAGTGGTGCTGCAAGGAAAAGCCATTGGCTATTATGACACTAACAAGAAAAGTTTGAAAACTGGCAGTGCAGGAATGTCTGTTTCTCTCTCTCTCTCTCTCTCAAAAGAATTAGGTACAGACGGAGGAAGCCTTTTGGGGTATTTTCAGACGTTACGAGATCACAGTGAACCACGGTGAATACCCACCTGTGGTCACTGTGACTCATCCGTCTGTTTGGCGGCCGCCAGATGTTCGCCACGCTCAATCCCCACATGGGGTCAGTTTCAACCACGCTTCCCAGGCTAGCCGCACCAATTCCCCGGGAAGCGTGGTGAAAATGAATCCCGGCAGGGATCAAAGAAAATTAACGTCTGGTCGGTCGCCACAGCCCGGACTCACCGGCGGCAGTCTGGGCGGTGGCGAATTCGGCCAGACGCTGCGGCGGCATTGGCCCGGCCGCCCGCCCGTCTCCCCAGAGGACGGGCGGGGTGGAGGGGGCGGGGCTGTGCGGCCGCACGTTGCGCCGCGCAGCCCCGCCCCCTCCCCGATTCCCCGCCGGGATGCCCCGGCACGTCTGGTACGGCGTGACCGGGTCATCCCGGCGGGGGATCAATAGATTGATTTCGTGACGGGGCCAATTGGCCCCGTCACGTCTGAAAACACCCTTTGTCTGGTTACCAGTGAAAAGGCAGCCACATCGCAAAGCCCACATCAGAATGGACACTTGTTGGCACTCTTATCAGAGGGGCCACTTTGAGAATTACCATGGTGCCTTTAGCTGCTCTCTCAACCCTGGAGGTAGTCCTTCCTGAGTGAGGTTGAAGCTCTCTGTTGAGAGAGTTTATGGGGAAGCTAGTAATGATGAGGCTTCAATAGTACCATTTTGATTCCCCTCAGTGAAACTAAGGCTAGGTGGCCCATCTTTTTGCACTGCTTTTTCTCCAGTATCGCTGCCTCGCTGACCTGTTCTCAGATTCTCAGGGCAGAGAAGGATTTTCCTTCCCACACTAGAAAAAGTAGGATTGCCAAGTGGCACCACGTTGTTAGAGACTGGCTGCCAATTCAGTTCCGAGTTCCTGAAGTTGTTTTTCTGTGCTGCAGAGTTGTCCTTGGCTTCTGCCCAGTTACAGGAGCCCTTCCCGTAAGAACAGCACAGTTACTCTGACAGCCTTTCGTCTTGGTTCAGTCACACATTCTGTTCCTACCTAACGAGCTAGCGTTGAGTTTCTTCAGATGTCAAGGGGAGAGGTTGCATTTCAAAACAAGTGGCATCAGCAATGGAGGAGGATTATCCAGAGCAGGGGGAACTTAGTCTCTTATGTCTAGTAGTACTTGGCATGCTAATTGCTGCTATTGGATTGTAGAAATGGTCATACCTGAGCAGATGAGTAGTCCCACTAGTTCAGAATGCTTTTTACAGAAGAAGCCAGTGCCAGATGGTTCAAAAGAAGGTGCAAGAATTATTGAGGTGAATGGCCAAATATAATTGTGGAACAGCCTCATGCAGAGGATGGTTTATTATTTAGGAGAATTAGCTCTCCTAAAGAATAAACCATCCTCTGCATGAGGCTAGTGTTCTTTGAAACAGGTGGAGTCCCTGGTCCATATTTTACTGATATGCCCTATATTTGCTGAGATTTGGGGAAAATATCTGGCCTCTTTAATGGCTCCTCTCCAGGGCTGTTCCGAAGAATTTTATGTTGTATACCTTCTCAGAGATCGTTCGGCCAAAATCTCACGGCTAGTGGGCCTTTTTTTAAGCTTGGTTTTGAAAATAAATCAGAAAGGAGACAAGGACCCTAGTTGAACGTTATATTTATGACCCCCGAATGAGCTGTTTTGTGTCTATGTGGTAGTGATATTTTCTCTCTTATATTTTTCTACTGTTTTTGTTATATTCATTTTGAAATAGCAATATTTTATTAGTGATTTTACTTTGTTTTGTCTGTTGTGGCACCAATTTGCAAGTTATGTACTTTGTTCATTTATTTATTATTATTATTTAGGATGCTAGCCCAGGTCTCCTCACTCGGTGGGGCCTGACATATTGCAAGTGTGGCCATGACTGCTGACATGATGGAAGATCTCCCGTGTGCTTCTCCATTCCTTTTGGTGGTGATTTATGTGGTGCTTAATTTCGATGTTTTGTGGGTCAGAGGGAATAGGTGAAGTTGGTGGTTTTGGAGGAAGGTTCTTGTGGGGAAGCGGGTATTATGTCACAACCCCTTGGTATGGGTGTGAGGGTAGGATTAATGCCATTATCCCCACCACCACCCACCCCTCCAAGGTGCTAATACCATGGCCCGCTGTGAGGGGGGAGGAGCATGGGCATTTTGTGAGAGATGGTAAATTTTTCATTTTTATATTGTGTTTTTACTTTTTGTAAGCCACCCTGGGTCCTATTCTGGAGAAGAGTAGCATATGAATTCAAAGTAATAATAATTATAGAGTGACCTGTCCCAAGGTCAGTTGGGACACAAACACCCATGCATAGATCTTCCGTGTGCATTTTCTCTCTATCCTGTCTGATGTAATTGGAGTGTTCTCACTCCTTTTTTGAACTATAAAATCATGAGGCTTGGAAGAGACCTCAAGGATCACTAGGTCCAGCCCCCTGCACCACAGCAGGATTAACTAGACCCAAACCATTACCCAACACATATTTATCCAACCTCCTCTTAGAAAACTCCAGGAAAGGAGATTACATCCTCGCTCAGTGACAGGTTCCACTGCCTAAAGACAGTTCTAGTAGTTAGTTAACCTAACTCTGCATCCTTATGGTGTGCTGGGATCTCCAGATGGGGATATTGAAAGCACCACTGTGAGAACTGGAAATTAGCTCTATCATAAAACCATTGTTCCTTATCAGACATTCATTTGGGAAGCTTTCCTCACCACACCTCCCCCAGCCATCTGCAAGATCCTGGTACCTTTCTATGTCAAATTTACCTGGGATGGAGGGGAAACCTCAGTGAGGGCAACTGGGGCGCTAATCTCATGGGAATTAGCACGCACAGGCATGTGCTATTACACTTTTCTCCCACGAGAACACTCTTGCATGACTAGGGATGCTTTCAGACATATTTCCTCACGCCCCCCCCCTCCCCCCACGCACATATCCTGGCTGCCATGCAGCCAGGATATGCACGGGGATAGACTGGTCTGAAAGCCGCCCCCCCCCCCCCGGTCTGTGCTGGCAAAGCTGCGCAGGGGGGGGGCTTTCAAACCAGCCAATCCCCGTGCATATGCTGGCTGTGCATCCCCCACCCCCCGCAGCCAGAATATGTGGGGGGGAGGGGGAGGTGTCATGTCTGAAAGTGGCCTAGGTCCCCCAACGTAGCTCTTACAATCATAGGTGTTTTTGCTGGAGAAAACATTCCTACGCGTGCTAATTCTCATGAGAACAGAGCCACGATTGCCCTCTCGAAGGTTTCCCGCCCCCTCCCTATTAACACGAGAAAGCAGCCTATGTTTCTTGTAACTGATTATTAAAAATGATAATACCACACTAAGTTCTGTTGGTTTGAGTATTGTTTATAGGTTTAATATAGTTTCTTAAAATGTTTTGCTTGTTTTTAATACTAGACAGCTTTACTATTGCTGGGGTTTTTTTTCATGTGAACATTGGTAATGATTGATACCAAAGACAGGTCCGTTTCCTTAAATTCTGTGTAAGCTGAATTTCTGATTATAGGGCCGTCTAAAATAGCTCAACTTTATTATTAATATAGTGTCATCAATGTGCCTGACACGGAACAATCTTGAATTAGAGACTGGTCTTTGCTGTGAGAGACTTACTATCTTGGAGGGACAAGGGGGATGGAAACATTGGGAGAGCCAGGGATACGTTTATGAAGTTGAGAAGTCACCAGTACACGTGCTCAGCTTAGTTACAGGGGAGAAGGGGATTCTGAATGATGGGACAGTAAAAAGAGCATCAGCAGGCCATCTGTTGAGGGGTGAAGAGCTAGGGAAAGCCTGACAGACTTTCAGGTTTTAGGAGGGATTAGAAGGTCAGAAGAAGAGAGGGAGCAGAGTGTATGTCTTTGGAGAGGTAGTTCCAGGTCTATGGGCCAGCATAAGAGAAGAATTCAATTTAAGAAGTTTACATACACACATTTATATTTACTTATAATTGTATATTAAACCAAAGTCATCCAACATATATAACTGTGTTATCTGCATTTCTCCAGCCTGTGTAACCATGATGTCTTATCACTGGTACCCTAGCTTCCTTCCTCCTATTGTTAGTTAAGCCCATTTATTGTGTCTCAAATTAAATTGTAAGACTTTCTTGTGCGTGCGTGTTTGCTCAGAGTCTAGTATAATATGGCCTCAATTCCATGGACTAGTGCAGGGATCAGGAACTTCTGCCCCACCAGGGGCCAGATTCTCTCCCCCACAAGGGGAGCGTCCTGCAAGAGGAATGCCCACAAGCCTGGAAGTGCTCTCTGGACATCTGGTGGCTCATGGAGTGTGGACGGGAGGCTAAAATAAATTGGGGGGGGGGAGAACCTCTGGGGACCAGAGAGCAGGTCCCCCACACTAGTGTACTATGAACAATACAGCCAGTTTATTTCCCCCCCCCCCCCAGCTCTAAAAAGATTTTGAAAATAGAACTGATAGAACTATTTTCCATTCTTCATTTATTAGAGAAACCAAACATATTTGAAGTTTTGGCTCCTGTTCGATCTATCAGCTGCATTTGACATAGTTGATCAAGAGATGCTGGTGACACGCCTGCAGGACCGGGCCGGGGTGGGTGGGATTGTTCTTGAATAGTTCCATTCCTTCCTGGCTGGGAGAACTCAGCGTGTGGTGCTGGGGGATTGTTCATCATCCCCCAGGGACCTCATGTGTGGAGTCACGCAGGGTTCTATTCTGTCCTCTCTCCCGTTCAGTACGTATATGCAGCCTTTGGGCGAGGTCGTGAGATGGTTTGATGTTCGGGGTCATCAATATGCTGATGACACCTCTCATTTTCAGCTGACCCAGGCCCAGCAGTCTCAGTGCTTATCTGGTGTTTGGCTGCTGTGGGGGGCTGGATGAGGGTGAGTTGTCTGAAGCTGAATCCTGACAAGACAAAGGTGATGATGGTGGGAGGGGCTGAGGGGTTGGTGGCCCCCATAGTTGATGTGGTTCATCCCTCCTTGTTCCCTCAGTTTCAGAGTGTGGGGGTGCTCCTCGAATCACAGCTCCGCCTGGATGCCCAGGTGGCGGCTGTGGTGAAAAGCGTATTTGGCCAGTTACATCTGGTACGGTGGCTTTGATCGTACATCTCGGACTCCGACCTGGCCATTCTCATCCTTGCCTGATTTATCACCTCAAGATTAGACTACTGTAATGTGCTCTACCCTTGGTGATGGTCCAGACACTGCAGTTGGTGCAGCTGCGGCAGATCGTCTCCTTATGGGGACAGGTCGTCGTGAGCACATAATGCCTGTGCTCCATTCATTGCACTGGCTGCCTGTAGTCTTCCAGGCCCAATTCAAGGTGTTGGTTCTTACCTTTAAAGCCCTACATGGTCTGGGCCCACCCCCGTGGATCCTAGATCGACCCCTGTGGTTCGCCAGGGGTGCCCTCCTCAAAGTCCCCTGAGTGCCTTGAGTGACGACGATGGGGAGGGCATTCATGCTGGCCGCCCCAAGGCTGTGAAACTCCTTCCCAGTTGCAGTTCATGTGGCCCCAGACCTCCCCTCCTTTAGACGACAATGTAAGACCTGACTGTTCCGCCAAATATTTGGTGAGGGAGGTGAGTAGTACGTGGGAGGGTTGGGTTGGTGGTGGGTTTTTATTGAATTTTACTGTCTCAGTTTCTTGTTGTTTTCTAAGATTTGATTGTATTTTTATGATATTTTATTTTACATTGCATGTACACTGCCCCAAGCTGCCTTGGTAGGAGGGTGCGGGTTACAAATTGTTGTAATAAATAAATAAAATACTAAGTTTCAGAAAGAAAAGATTCTCAGTTATCAAATCCCTCCCCCCAAAAGGCAAAGCAAAATTACAATAGAAATTTCAAATGACCATACGTTTTTGGCAGAAACAATTTTGGACAATTTTTGCAGGGGGGGTTGGTGAAATGCTACTTTTCTAAAGTAAAATAACCACCAAAAATTGCCTGGGAAACTTTTACCAGCTTTAATAATCACAGTGATCCTTCAGTTAAGGATGGGGGGAAACCTTTGCCCTCCTATATCTACTTGGAAAATTAGTTCAAGTTCCATGGGCAAGGTTTGGACCCCGAGTGTCTGGGCAGAGCCAACCCGGAAAAACAGGGCTCTGAGGTGGTGCCTTGGGAGGAGGCGGGGGCAGACAAAGCCCAGCCACAGTATCTTCCCCACTGTGGCACCTTCCCAGCCTAAGCAGCAGCAAGCCGGCCTCTTCCCAGAGTAGCAGCTAATGCGGCAGAGGGGATGGGGAGAGAGGCATGCTCCCACTTGGGCTGGGAAGCACTTCAGCAGCAGTGACGAATCCCTCCCTGCTGCTGGTGCCTGAGCACCCACCAATTCTTTCTCATCCCTGCTGCTGGCTTGAGCTGCCACTACTGCAAAGGCACGGGGAAGAGGCCCTTCCATGCTGCTATTCAGGCTGGGAAGGCAGCTTTAGTGGGGCTTGGGCCCTCCCTCTCGCCCTGCTCCCCCTCTCCTGCTAGAAACAGGGCAAAGGATTACCCTGACCCTTGCTTTGCCATAGCCCTCACCCCATGTGGAGCATTGTGACAAGGGGCAGAGTTATGTCAGAAAGAAGGCAGGGTAAACTTTTACCACCACCCCCCTATTGCCATCAATAGCAAGGTGGCAACCCTAGAGATGGGGGAGGGAGTTCTTAAGGGGTGTGCACTGCTTAGGAAGGGGGAAGGAAGAGGAGAGTCCAGATCATGCATCTTTGCCATGGACCCACCTTCTGTCCTTAAGTGTATGACCTCATCTCTACTCTCTTCCTCTGCACTCCCTCTTTCGGTGCTTGAGTGTAGGGATTGGATCCATGGGCAAGAGCGAGGAAGCGTTTTTTGTGCTGTAACCTGCTCTGAGCCCTCAGGGTAAGGTGGGCTATAAATCCCCCAAATAAATCTCTCTCTCTGTTCTATTTTAATGCCCCTCCTCTGATATTGTTTTGCAGTACTTCATATTGCTGCTGTGCATTTTCCTACTGGAGATCATTGCTGGAATCCTGGCCTATATCTACTACCAGCAGGTAAGTGACTGTCAAACTAAGAGGCTGAGCTAGAGAGAACAAGGGGCAGTGGATTATCTTCTATTTAGACTTGGGATGCAAACTGCGAATGTCAGCAGTTTGGGATGTGGAGTTTGACTTGAGCCCATCTTTTTCTAGCTCCAACTTTCTATCCTTCAGTAGCTGCTTCCTCAATGTACAAACTGCATCTAGCTTTAAACCCTATTTAACAAGGTATTTGGTTATTTCTACGTTTGGGATACAGATGTAGTTTAGTTCCTTCCTCCACATCTTCTTTCCTTTCCCTGTTTGAGATGTTTTAGGAAGGAGATGGATGAGACAGTGGGACTGTCCAAGCTTCTTACTTGTAAGTAAATTACCCCAGGAAACTTTACCTGCTGGGGTGAGCTACCACACATTGACTGTTCATGTGACTGCTCTTACATGGTAGCAACAGTCACCAGGATCATTTAATCCCTAGATAGGAGGAGTTGCATGAGCAACTTCACCTGGAGCAAAATAACCTCTGATAAATACGTGAATGCACCCACTGTGATTTTCACTTGTAAAGTGCTTATGCTTCTTAAAGGGTTGACAGAGGTTATAGTTGCTGTTACTCAAGTTCCAGAATGAAGCAGAAATGCTCCCTGCTAAACTCGGCAAGCTCCCTGTAATAGGCTTGGTCTGGTATGGGGAGTAAATGGACAAACTGGGAGGGGGTTCAGAGGAGAGCAGTGAAGTTGATAAAGGGGCTAGCTTGCAAGTCGTATGAGGAAAGGCTGAAGAAACCAAGTATATTTAGTTTAGGGTGAGAATAAATGAGACAATAGCCCACATTAGCAGCCACAAGGTGGGTGGTTGCCAGATGTTAGCCTGCAGCCCCCACTCAGGGCATTGTCCAGGGACACTACGGACCCACTGGGTGGGCCAGTGCATGCTAATGTGCACCTAAGTGGCTGCGTCTTGTTAAGTAGATTGCGTGCAGCCTCATCCAGATCTGCCAGCACCATAGTTGGCACCTAGCGCGAGCTCTCAGCTGACAGACAGCTCCGAGAGGAGAGCATGAGGCAGGGGGTGCAGGAAGGATCTTTTCCAGAGCATGTGCGTCCACACTTCTCTCAGTTTGGGAAAAGAATGGAGGGGAGCAAGGCCTGGGAAAAGCTCCTCCAGAGGATCCATGGGGTTTCTGTGCTCCGTTTGGGAAACGAACCAAGGGGAGTGTGGGAACCCCATGGAGCCTCGCGCCGCCCTCACTCCCCTCGGTTCCTTTCCCAAATGCAGAGAGGAGTGTAGGGGCAGATCCTCTGGAGGAGGGCCTTCCTGCACCCCCTGCCTCACACGCTCCTCTCGTAGCCACCTGTCAACTGAGAGCACAATTGCTCTCCTCTAGCAGCCTAAGCCTTCCCTGGGCGTGACCCCCCTTTCCATCAGAGCCAGGGTCGGGGAGAGGGAAAGCACTAGTGGCGGCTGTTGCCAACACAAAAATGGGTAGATGGGGCTGTCTGTTTACGTGAGTGGGGGCTGCATGGACTGAACACAGACTCCAGAGGGGTGGCACCTCATGTCTAGTATCCTAGAAAGAAGACCAAGGGGGGAGGGACATGATAGCAGCTTTAAAATATTTAAAGGTTGCCACAAAAAAAAGACGGAGAACAGCTTTGTTCTCCACTGTCCCAGAGACCAGGACAAGAGGGAATGTGCTTAAATTGCAGAAAGGTAGATTTGGGTCAAATATCTAGAAAACCCTCCTAATTATAAGAACATTCACACAATAGAATAGGTTGTCCAGGGAGGTTTTGGAAACTCCTTTGTTGGAGATCTCCCAAAACAGACTAGTTAGACATTCGTCTGCAGTGTTGTAGGTATATAGGGCATCCTGCCTTGGAGCAGGGCTAAATGACCATAGAGGTCCTGTCCATCTCTGTGATTCTGTATAGCAGAGAATACCTACAGACCTGGATTGCCTTGTAGATCACATTTATCTCAGACACATTTTCTCCTGCACTCTGACCCTTCTGTGAATTAAATATGTCCTTCGTCTCTTCTTTCTTGGACTTGGACTGCTTTCCTTTTTGCACTTGGTTTAATTTCTTCCCTTGCTGTTGTACACATTTGTATCTATTGTGGGGGGTTTTTTTGTTTTATTTTTTTGCTATTTCTGTTCCATGCTGCAGTTCTTTCTTGTGACCCCGCAGGTAATTGTTTTTTTCCTGAGTACAGGTTCTCCTAATGGAGTCACTTATTTTGCTTCCTTTTGGTGCTGAGCATTTCCCCTTGTGTCTATTATACCTATTACTTTGTGGTTTCAAAGCACTTTGTTAATGAATGCAGCATCAGAGCAGGCCTATTTCCCATTCTCCATATGGGAATTTAAAGAACTGGTGCTTTATTCAAACACAACTTCAATATAATTTTGAGAAGAAGGAGGAGCGGGTCTGCTTCCCACTGGTCAACAGGGGAGGGTCTAGCCCTCTCTCCCACCTGTAGTGCTTTAGTGCAGGCAGGGTTGGTCCACTCCACACTGAACAACCTCCCCCCTCCCCCATCCCCTGGGCTCAGTTGCTTCTGTTGGGAAGCTGCCCCAGCATCTCTGGTTTCATCCTGGCTGGGGGTGTCATGGACAGACTGGGGGTGCACTGCTAACAGCAGCACCACGGGAGAACCCAGGAATGCTGTCATTAGAGCTGTGGATGTACCCACACGTTTTGCAGCATGTGTGCACTCCCACTTATTATGGGCATGGATAATATGTAGAAACAGTCAGCCAAAATATATGCAGATACATTTATCTCAGTACAACAGTGCTTTTTTATTAAGGTCATGTCCTATTAGGCAGTGTCCTTCTTGCCTTGTAAACACACTGTTCAGAGCCTGCTCAGCAAGACTTCTTGAGATCTTACGATCCCACTCATGCCTTCTGTCTGCTTGGGCAAAATCCCTTTGAATCATCAGTGCAAAAGATGTTCAGGCTTCCTGTCGCCTGTCTTGCATGCGAAGAATTCTAGATTTCTAATACTCCTAATTAGATTACGTTCTGCCTCCCTGCATGGAGTTTGTAACTGCGATAAAGAGCCTCCCTTTAGGGAGTGAATTTAGTAGATTGATTAACCCATATTGAGTCTTCTCTGTAGACACCCAAAGAGCGATGTTTGAGTTAATTTTGACTCTGTTTGGGTTATGTTTAAAACTCTGAAGACCTCTCGAATCCATATTAAGAATGTCCATAGTGGGGGGGTCTGCGGTATTTCTGTATTAACTGTACACTCCCAGACCAATCACATTAAGTTAACCTTTTTCAAGACCTTTGGTTTTAATGCTCTGACAGGCTAGGTTTTGAGGTCGGTTTCCTCTTTGGAAATAGACCCAACGCAGGAATGATACTTTCAGGTAGGTCCGGACCCAGGCAGGTGTAGACTGTGCAACTGCTCAGGGCCCCATGTATTATGTGAGGAGGGGACACAGTCTCTTCCATTCATGGGGTCCATCAGTAAACTTGAAATGACAACCTGAGTATGAGAAGCACGGGTGTAAAATACAAGCTCCCCCCCCCCCGCCCGAGCCTCTAATGCAAGGAGCCTTCTCCTTTTGGAGAGCCTGTTGCAATTCAGGAGGGAACCTGCATGTAAACTAGAAAGAACCTAATTTATTGTCCTATATGTGCCTGCAGAACCTGAAATGTAGGGCCTCCTGGGGATGTTATCTCCAAATGCACATCAAAAATTAATGATGATAATACTTCCCTTTTTCTAATGGGAGAGTCAGTATGTGTACATCATATCTTTCTCTGTTTCGAAGGGGCCCACACCACCATTTCGCACCCCAGCTTCCCTGGATCTGGAACTGCTTTTAGGGTGCAATTAGTGTGAGGTTTGTTCATCTTGACAGTATCCCTTTAAAGACAGGTGTATGTTAGGACACCTGCAATAGGGCATGTTACATGCCTAGCTCAGGCCTAGTGAGAGAGCTTTGTGCCACTTAAACATTAAAATATGAAGTGCAGTCTAAAGATACAGGAGGCTGAAAGTCATGCATGTGGAGAATTGCAGGAAAGAGGGAAACTTCAAGGAGGCGAAAGCCCCCTTCAAACTCTGTCTCACTTAAGACAAAGATGGTAGAAATCCAGCAGAGGCTTGGGTGACGTTATGAAACAACTGTCTCATGGTTTTACCCCATTGTCCCTTTTGTCTAGCTGAGTATGGAGCTGAAACAAAACCTGAAGGACACCATGACCCAGAAGTACCGGAAGAAGGGTGAAGAAGGTGTGACTAATGCAGTGGACAAACTACAGCAGGAAGTACGTCGAAATAACACAGATACACTGATAAGCTCTGTAGAGTAAACCATCCTTGGACTGTGGGCTCTTGTCACTGGAGGTACACGGGCGTTGCCCCCACTTCCCCAGGCTCAGGCAGTGTGGATATGACACTTCTCCCATATGCTGCATCTGCCAGTACAGAAACTGAACTTTTGCTATGTCTGTGTATGGTTGTAGAGCAACAAGATTAATTGGTGGTCGGGGAAAGGGCAACGTTCACTTTGTGTAACTGTTGGCGATAACCAACATGGTGCCTTCAAGAGGTTTTTTTTTGGGGGGGGGGCGGGCGGGGGGGACAGGTTATGCTAATTGAAGCTTTGCAACCCCCCTGTAGAGTTGCCAAATGTCCCTTATTTTAAAGGAACATCTCTTATTTCATAACCCTACAGCTCTATAGAGCTTCCCTTAGTCTGAACACCATAGCTCCATGGAACATAATGGATGCCCCTTAATTCAGTGCCTTCAGTTCTGTAGCATCCCTTATTTCAATCTGGCAACCCTACCTCAGGGTACAGTGTAATGAATAGATGGTTATTATTCTGCCAAGAGAAGATGTTAACATTGAGTACTACTGGGAAGTGACTGGGCAATCTGGTTGGCTAAATGTTCTTGATAACTTCATCAATAGTCCCATTTGGTTTCTCTCATTGTAGAGCTCAGTTTATCTCCACCCTGCCTCCATTGCAGTATGCCATGGACTCAATCCAACTTTTACTATAAATTTACATCCCAAACACAGGATCGTTGAAGTGAAATTCTAAGAAACCTATCCGGGCTGCAGAATTGAATGTCCTATACTGATCTCTTTGGGTACTTTTAGACAAGTACCCACCCACCATTCACCCGCTGTACATGTTGCAGGGCTGTAGTGGTGCTCTGCAACATGTATAATGGGTAGGTAGTGGGTGGGGAGGTGTTTGTCTAAAAGCACCCCTTGTCATGCTCCCTGGTTTGGGTGGAGTGCAGAGGTGGTAGTGCTGTTTGTTGCCACTGTGGGGGCCGGAATTAAGAAAGGGACTGTTTGCCGCAGCCCAAGCTCAGACTGATGCGTCTCCTCTGTCCTTCATTTCACTTGTCTGGTGCTTCTCATGTGGTGATGTCAAAGTGAGGCACCACATGTTAAGACATGCATCGGGAGAGAAGCTGAAGCGTAGAGATATTTTCATTTGTACCCTAAGCCAAGACAACCTTAAATTGAAGATGATCCTCCCTCCACCTTGTTGCCATAACATATGAATGATGATATGATTTTGAAGATAGGTGTTAGCCCCCCCCCCCCTTAAAAATCAACTTTTATTTATTTCCACAATATTGGTATTAATTTGGTATCTGTGTGATCTGTATAAAGTGCCCTATGCCATAATGGGGGAATACAAATATTGGTTATGATGGAGGCTATGATGAAATGTTATGAACATGGAGTGTAAGATGTAGCGTACACCATAACAGGAAACAGTTGCAGCTGGTTGGAGGCAAGTTGGGGTGTCAACCAGATAGAGTGAGCTGCAAAAATCTTAGTTATGCATCCCACCCAAAAATTGCCTCGAAAGAAAACCCCACTTGAAGTTTGTATTTTTATATATGGCCAGATGATGGGAGGCATAGTTCACCAGGCAGCAAGGCTCATACGGAAGGAAGGCTCTGGAACTACATATCCCATCATGAAATGCAGCGGTGTTTCAGGTCAATCTGTCCTACTACATTTTTCTTAGTACATGCATTCTGAGACAACCCTAGATTTATTCATCTTATGGACCAGGGAAATATGTGGCCTTGGTTTTGATTAAAGATTAATTGGCTTGCTCAGAACAACTTGTGATGGAGACAAGAAGTGAATTCTGATCTCCTGATATTCATCGACAAAATAGTCTGCATTGATACCAGTGGGAGATGTGTCTGTGGAGTACTAATAAAATTTAAGTGGGAAACAATCTTGCTGTGGCCTGATGGTGTGAATTGTACAAATTGGAGAGAGGAGAGAGAGCTCTCTTCCTGCAAGGAATGAGTCCAATCTCCCATCACAAGCCTCCAGGCTCCTGGACCAGGCTCCTGGACCATGCTCCTTGCAGTGGCCTATATTTAAATTCACTAAGAGCATCCTGAAAAGTCCTTTTTCTTCCTGTTCAAACCAGTGATATCTGTAGGTGTACCTCTGCTGCTGCCTGTCCCATCCATGTACGGTAAACAGCATTGATGTCACCACAGTTAAGAAATGGCTTGTATTCGCAATCTAAGGGTGAGCAGATTGGACTCAGAACAGAGAGTCCTGAGTTCAAATCCTGTCGTTACAGGGTAGCCTTGGCTGTTACAGGGTAATCAGACTGTTTCAGCCCAGAAACAACAGGGCTGGATGATGTCCACCTGGTGGCAGGTGGCCAGGTCAGACTGTTACTACTCTGTCAGGGACTTGGCCACCTGACACCAGGTGGATGACATCATCCAGCCCTGTTGTTTCTGGGCTGACAGGCAGGGACTCATGCATTGTTTATAATTAAGGGACAGTAATAACTACAGCATCTTGTAAAGACACAGGCTGAACCAAACACATTGATGCTGTGCGGGAGAGATGTACAACCAGGTGACAGATGATGCAGAATCATGCTGTGCTTTGTGTGCATACAGTTTAAGTGCTGCGGAAGCCATAACTATACAGACTGGGAAGACAGCGACTGGATCAAATCCCCTGAAGCCTTCAGGTGGAAAGTTCCAGACAGCTGCTGTAAGACCGTAACAGATTCGTGTGGCAAGAGAGACCATCCTTCAAACATCTACAAGGAGGTAATGAATGGATTTCGTACATGCCCCTCTGTCCTTACGCTTCTGACGACTGGGAGTGAACAACAGGGAATGGGTCACTCCACAATTGTCCAGCTGTACACTTTGTCTGAAGTGTACTGGGCTGGATGGGCCCATTGGCCTGTCCCATGGTCTTACCATGAATGAGCTCTTTCCCAAATCCCAAAGTTCACCAGAAAGGTTATTGACACCTATTGGTTATGAAAGCAAAGTACCAGTGAGCTGGTAAATATCACAGAATTCTAGGGCAGGACCAAGAGTCATCCAAACTTTTTGCTGTGTGACCCCATTTTGAAACTTAATGATAATCCTAAGAGCAACAAAGACGGTGCACTAAATATTGATTGGGAGTGCGACCCCACCCACAGATGGCATGACTCCACCGTTTGGGAACCTCTGGTTTCATACTTGAGTTGGGAACCCTTTTTCGTTGGCTTATGATGAAGCCCTTCGTCTGGTTGTTCTCACTTAGTTTTCTCCCATCTCAAATCTGGGGAAGGAGGAAGTGGGAGAGGGATAGGTATATTAGGTCTCTGGAGTGAAGGGCAGAATCGGGTTGTGGGAAGAAGTCTAGTTAGTGGAATGTCACCGCTCACTGTTTGAACTAAAAAGAAGGTCCTGCTTCCAGTTGGTGTGTGGAATTGGGGAGGAAAACAGTCAAGAAAATGAGCACGTGTGAAATGGGTGCTGAGATGCTTGGCCACATTCACTTGACACTGTGACCATGGGAGGTAGCTCATGGAAGACAACTCATGTTACCTTCCCTTATGGTTGCCAAACGTCATGTGACAGGCTCCTCCCAGCCACCACAAAGCAACCCGTACAAGGCATCCCTGTGATATTGAGGTTGTTGGGAGAAACCGTTCACTTGGCAGCAGCACTTGTAGGCTGCCCTGTGTAAGCTTCCCCTGGGCCCATATATATTGGTGCCCAGAGTTCCAGTTCATTTACCTACCCCACCCCAAGTCTACTATCTTTGGAAGCTTCCCTATGTTCTTTCTGATCTGACTTGCCCAGTAGGGGTGGGACTTCACCCAAAAAACCAGATACCGGTTTTACCGGATACCGGTTCCCAAAAAACCGGTTTACCGGATTAGAACCGGTATACCGGTACCGGTATTTTCCCATTGATTTCAATGGGGAACTGTCCCCATTGAAATCAATGGGAAAAAAACACTTTCCCTCCCCTGTCCAGGCTGCATGGGTGGAAGGGGGGTCACTCCCCCCCACCCTGCCAAGTCCCTGCTAGTGTGGACTCCTGGCCACCGCTGTGCCGGCGGCGGCGGCAACCCAAAGCCCACACCAGCAGCTACTAGGGTGATCCCTGGGGTGGGGGGTGGTTTAACACCCCCATCCCAGAGATCACCCTGCCCCCCCACCCAGAGATCGCCTACCTTTTGCGCTCCGGGCGGCGGCGGCTGCACGGCGGTCCGGCGGCTTCAGCGCTGGCTGGCTTCAGCGCTTGACTAGGCCACCCCCCCACCCCAGGGATCACCCTAGTACCTGCTGGTGCAGGGTTCGGGTCGCCGCCGCCAGCATGGCAGCGGCCCAGAGCCCGCACTAGCAGGAACTTGGGTAAAAAAAAAAAATCTTTAAAAATCCAGGGTGGGGGTGTGTGTGTCCCCCCTTCCACCCATGCAGCCTGGACGGGGGGAGGGGGGAAAATTTTTTTCTTTTCTTTATTTTACATTGCTGCCATTCATTTCAATGGCTGCAATGTAAACAAATCCGGCACGGGGGAACCGGCACCGGTACCCCCAATAACCGGATTAATCCGATACTGCTGGTACAGCAAAATACCGGCAGTATCTTATACCGGGGAAACCGAACTTCCCACCCCTATGCCCAGTACCTCAGCTGTCTTCCTCCCCTGGAGAGCCAGCACCCTAGCTGCTTTCTGGTATAGTTAATGAGATGGGGAGTGAGTAACAACTGGAGCTTCGCTCCCCACACTATGTCCCATATAGAGGCCTGGCTGAGCCAGACTGGTCAGGTGGCGCACTCACCATCCAAGCCCCTCAAGGTCAAGTTGGGCTCCCCAGTTGTAGGAGGCTCTCCCCCACCCCCACAAACTACTGTGATGTCAGGGTGTTCTGTGTGAGGGGGTGGGGTGGCTTGGACTCACAGAAGTCTGGCTGGCAACTGGAGAGACATCCTGTCTGAGGCAGCTAGTTTTTCCCCATAGAATTTATGCTCTCAGGCTGTGGAGTTTGCAGCCACAGGATGTTGAAGCAAACTCTTTCAGCAGGGCTCAAATGAGGATTAGGTGCTTTGGGGAGCATGAATAACGTCTGCAGCTAAGCCAACCGGATGAGACAGTGACAGAGGAAAGCAATCCCTGCACATTGGAATTCTGTGTTTCAGAGGAACACCCTAAATTTCTGCTGATTTTCCACACCTCTGTGGACTGGCAACATGAGGAGAAAGGGGCCTTGAGGTGTCTTCCAACCCTACGATTGTTTGAGTCTGTGAGCAATGTGTCTTGGATAAGGACTAGTTTGACAGAGCTGGGAAGATCATCCTGTGTGAGTTAGGTATGGGTTGGGAACAAGTTTGGGACAAGGGCAGCTGGAGATAGTTGAGGCTTTTAAAGCCCAAGGTAAAGCTGGGACTGATAACCTCATCTGTGTGCCTCTTCTCCCAGGGTCCTTTGGCCTTTATTGTCTGTCTGTCTGCTGGAAGGCTCCCAGCACAACTTGTGCCCATCCTGGCTGGTTAAGAGCTGCCGGGAGACACTGGTGCTGGTGCTGGCCGGGGTGGTCAACGCCTCCCTGCGGGGATGGCAGAGTGCCGAGCTGTCTCAAAGAGGCGGTGGTGCAGCCTCTGCTCAAGAAACCATCGCTTGATGCTGACTCTCCTGCCAGCTACTGGCCTGTCTCTAACCTTCCCTTTTTAGGGAAGGTTATTGAACGAGTAGTGGTTCAGCAGCTCCAGGGGCATCTGGACCATGTCGGTTACCTGGATCCTTTGCAGTCTGGCTTTCGTCCGGAGCATGGCACTGAGACAGCGCTTGTGGCCTTGGTAGATGATCTTCACCGAGAAAAAGACCGGGGGTCGATCGACCCTGTTGGTCGTTTTCGATCTTTCGGCAGCATTTGACACTGTTGACCACGAGATGTTGGTGACGCACCTGTGGGACAGTGCAGGGGTGGGCAGGACCGCTCGAGTGGTTCCACTCATTCCTGACCGGGAGAACTCAGCGGGTGGTACTCAGTGATTATTTTTCATCTTACCGAGACCTCCCATGTGGGGTTCTGCAGGTTTCGGTTTTGTCCCCTCTCCTGTTCAACGTGTATATGCAGCCGCTCAGTGAAGTGATCTGAGAGTTCAGGGTGCGGTGTCATCAGTATGCGGACGACACCCAACTGTATCTCTCATTTTCAGCTGACCCAGGCCCGGCTGTCTCGGTGCTTACCTGCTGTCTGACGGCTGTGGGGGATTGGATGAGGGCTAACCGTCTGCGACTGAATCCTGACAAGATGGAGATGATGCTAGTGGGTAGGTCGATGGAGGTGACAGCTCCATCGATTGATGGAGTCTGCCCTCCACTGACGTCCCAGGTGTGGAACTTGGGGGTGCTCCTCGATGCGCAGCTCTGCCTGGATGTCCAGGTGGAGGCTGTGGCGATGAGTGCCTTCCGCCAGTTACAATTGGTGCGGTGGCTTCGGCCACTGGTTTCGGTTCCGGACCTAGTCACAATCATCCATGCTTTTATTACCTCTCTACGTGGGGCTACCTTTGTGGACAGCTCGGAAGCTGCAGCTGGTGCAGAATGTGGCAGCCCGGCTCCTGGTGGGACTGGGCCGCCGGGAGCATGTTACACTGGTGCTCCGGTCTCTGCACTGGCTGCCAATAGTCTTCCGGGCCCGATTTCAAAGTGTTGGTTTTAACCTATAAAGCCTTACATGGTCTGGGCCCTGTTTACCTGCAGGACCGCCTCACTCCCCAGGTTCTGGATCGGCCCCTGCAATCGGCTGGGGGCACACTGTTGGAGGTCCCCCGGGTGTCTCAGGGGACCACACAGAGCAGGGCGTTCTCAGTCGCTGCTCCGTGCCTGTGGAACTCCCTCCCAGTGGGGGTGCGATTGGTCCCACACCTTCCGGCCTTCTGGAAGAACTCTAACACATGGCTGTTCCGTCAGGCACTTGGGGAGGGTGAGGGTGGAGTGGGTAGAGGTGAGGGGTAGGGTTGTGGGGGGGAGGGTGTGTCTGAGGTTTAAATTGTAAAAGTGATTTTATATTTTTATGGTTTTGTTAGCCACTCTGAGCCACTGAGGTGGGGAGAGCGGTATAAAAATCTGTTAAATAAATATAAATAAACTCAACAGATGTGACCAATCACCTTGATGATGTCACACCAATTGTGCCTTTCTAGACTAAACCATATCATTCTTTAAAGGTGGTTTGTACTAAAACCCCAGCCAATCCTGTTGTAGTATCTATCAATAATCACCTGGTATGACTGAAAGAGGGACAGGCTGCAGGCCAAGGACACAAGTCCAAGAAGATGGAGGCAGGCAGGGGGCTGACGTAAAATGAAGCCCAGTACGGGCTTGGAAATAAACAGTGGTTGAGACAGTGGTTCTCAGTTTCTATTTAACAGTGCCCCCCTCTACACTGGTTTGTGACAGCAACCCACCACACATACATACATTCACCTTCCATTCTCTGCCCTGCTCCATCCTACTATTGCTTCCCCACTTTGTCTCCCTCTTCGACACTTTTCCCCTTCCCCCCCCCCCCCCCATCCTGTTATTTTGGAGATTCCCCCTAGCTTTGTCCGTGTGTGGAGCTAAGTGCTCCTTTTCATGCCCCCTAAATGCTTAAAGTACCCCGACACACCCAGAGGCCACCCCCCAGTTTGAGTACCATTCGAGCTCTCCTTTAACCTGCCTGGCCGACACCTTTTGTGTTTGGGTGAGTAGATCTCAGCGTAGCACTTACCCCTCACCTCCGCTGGTATGATCAGGCATGGATGAAACCTCTTCCCCACGGTTGCCTGGCCATTTTTCGGTGTGTACAGGTACTGCCTTTCATAATGCACACATCTTGCAAGTTTAGGTCCTTTAAAGCAGTAGACGCAAGAGATTAAACAGAGTAACTTGCTGCATTTCTTCTCCAGAGTGGCTGCATCACGAAGCTGGAAAACTTCATCCAGGAACACCTGAAAATCATTGGAGCAGTGGGAATTGGCATTGCTTGTGTACAGGTAAAGGAGGATGAGACGTTAAGCAGTTCGGGCTTGAAACCCAGCCACGGTTTTCTGTGCAGTTGAACATGTTGGTTGTTCACTGTGTGTCTTTGTTTTCCATCTGTACAATGGGGACAGTATGCTTTCACTCTCTCATAGGGATGCAGTGAGTAAAAATCCATGAGAAGTGCTTATATATTAGGACCATGTGGGCTGGGGAAGGAGAAACTGTATACATACCATAGGTAGATAGCAAGGGCTTTTGAAGAACAAGACTGACGATAAAGATATCTGCCAGAAAAAAGCAGCCCTTTTAGTCCACAGCACTGCTTGTAAACAGACCACCCCAGGGGTGATGTTAGGCCAGGGGTGGGGGAATGTTTTCCCTCACTCAGGCCCCTGTTAAGATTAGTGGGCCGAAAAGGAGTTGGGGGTGGATAGTGCTTAGAGCGTGCTCAGGATGGAGGAAGGAAAGGAAGAACCCAGACTACGGATCCATCCCCTGTCCTTAAGATCCATCCCTTGTCCTGAAGTGCATGCGTGCATCTCGGCTCCCCTCCCTTGAGCTCACTCTTTCAGTGCCTGAGGGTGTGGACTGGATTCAGAGCCAGATCCAGGAACTGGGAAGGGGCCAAGTAAAAACCAGCTGTGGGTCAGAGGTTCCCAACCCTTGTGCTGTCCTAACAAGAGTATTTTGAGGTCACCTCAGCTGCCTGCCTTGGTGTGCTGATGACCACAGCATGCTTTTGAGGACCCAAGTGGACCGCATGGTTGACCAGTATTGTACTGGGTGCACTGGCTTGGTTTGCTTCTACCTACTACCCATAAGTGATCAGTGTTCTGTGCGGCACTTCATTTGTGGCAACATGCAGCACAGAACTGCAAGGAGACTATCGTGTATTTTGTGGGACCCTGGGTACAGATGCCCTGAGCTAGCCCTTCCTCGTGTTCACAAAACACCCCCAGGAGGCCTTAGCACTGCTTTGGAGCAAGAGATTTCCAGTAGAGAAGGTTGGATGAGACTTTGGGTTGTCTCCTTTTCAAGGTGATTTGTCCAGAAAGGGAGTGGGCCTCTCCTGCCCCTTTGCAACATGACTACATCCCTTTGGAGTGTCATGATGCTCCACCAGAAAGTGTGGGGCAGGGTAAAGACTTGTGCCACTTTCCAACGTGGCTACCCCCAATGGAGTGTTGTGATATCCTGATACTCCACGTGGGGTGGTGTCCCATCGGAAAGTGGGCAGGAAAGCATCTTCACCTCTGCTCTCTCTCTCCATCCAGAGAGCCCAGGTCAATACCCAGAGTCTCCAGACCAAACCCAGATGGGTGACAACTCTGAGAGCAGGGAGAAAGACTTGCCAGTTCTTGTGCTTTTGGGGGGCTCCTTAATGGCTTAAATTTGAGTCTAAGCAAGCTTCTAGTCCTTTGTGGCTGCAGAGAAAAGCTGTAAAGTATAACCGTCATGTGCCTTGCAGACTTAAAACCTGGAAGGCAAATTAAAATCTCTCCATCCTTTATTTTTTAATCTCATGATTTGAGGGGTGGGACTGGCCCGTGATTTTTGAACATTTGAGGTTGACAGTGCTGGCTCTGTGGGACTCCGGTAACAAGTTTCTGTATTGAAGAAAGGAAGAAGAGAACAGGGTTTGCAGTTTGTTATGCTGAAGCCTGTATTCTGGTCTGAGGGCATCCTCTAGCGGGCATGTATCATAATTGCAAATGACACTCCATAGAACAGAATTACCAGCAGAACAGAGACCGTATTATTCTGGGGGTCTTTTCTGCCTTATTTTGTTAATGATTGCAGAAGTTTTTTCCTTCACTTTCTTATGCCGTGAATGGTCTTCGGGAGAATAATTTGAGAGAGAAACAAACAGGCAACAACTGGAGCAATACATTTTATGTTGCCTCCCTCATTGCATGGAGACATTATCAGAAATTACAAAACATTCAGAACTATCAGGACAATCTGCCACCATTAAAATCAATGAGCTTTGCCACTGACTTTAATGGCAGAAGATTACACCGTGTGCTTTTCCCGGGGGTGGGGGGTGTCTCGACTCTCCTCCTCCTGGTTATGAACAGGAGAAAGTGTTTGTGACTGGCACTGGAGGAGATCATGGTTATTGCAGATCAGAGACCAATCTTCCCCCCCACCTCCCTTTTCTCCTGATCGTCCATCGCAGTCAAGAGCCAATAGGAATTTTGCAGGTTGCTGCTTCTGTAACCATGCTGCCCCCATGCCTGGGGGAATGATAATCAAGCTTTGCATGCTTAGGTCTTTATGGCTGGGACTCTGGGAGGCCAAATCTGGCCTGTGGCTGGTTTTTCTTTGGCCGTTTCCATTTCCTGGATTTGGCCCCTGGATCAAGTGCTGAAGGAGCATACTCAGGTGGAATGCACTAGAGAGGGGAGTGCTGGCTCTATAGCCCATATCCATGAGCCCAGGTCTCTTCTTCCTTCCCTGAACAGCCACCCAACCATGCACGGTCTCAGCATGCCTTTCTTTCATCTCTACACCACATCCAAATCTTTCTGCAGTCCATACCATGCAACTCTTTACATAGGCCCTGCAAATTCCTTCTTATTGCTGTCTTAGATAATGCTTTTCTTTTGGCACTGCAATAAGTGGGCCTCTGTGTGAACATAATATGAAATACAAGAATTTGTAGGGGCTGTAGGGTAGTATCCATCTGTATCTTTTGTGTGGCCCACTGACCATTTTTAAATTACCAGCATGGCCCCCTAACCAAAAGGTTTCCCAATCTCTGCTCCATGGGCCACATTTTCAGAAGTGTTGAATGCATGCAGCTCCCATGAATGTCTCCTGGACACATACGTGCTTCGTACTCCTGAACATCAAGCCATAGTGTGAACCAGAGGTTGTAGCAGGCCAAGCTGGCTTCCATAGGAGCAGACCCAACCAGCACTGATAGCATTAACATGTTTGGCTCACCAGCCCTTCTTGAAACACAGCTGCACCTTCTGTTCATTCACCTTGTTCATCTCCTTGCCTTCTAGATCTTTGGGATGATCTTCACCTGCTGCCTGTATAAGAGTTTGAAGTCTGAACCGTACTAGGACCTTCAGGAGATCCACCTGCTGCACATTACTTGCCCCCCTGCAAATCCCACCACATTCTGCCCAGCAGCAGAATCATCAGCTTCCCAAGAACTTTTCTGCTTATTGGAATGACTCGGGAATCATCCCTTACCTTGCCAGAGAATGCTGCCCTCCGTGATGCCACGTGTGAGGCCTGGAGTTTAGCAGACTACCCACCCAGTTCCCTGCAGGCTCCAAAGCAACTGAGCTGCAGCAATCCTTCTGTGAGAAACCAAGATCATCAAAGTCCTTGAGGGCCCGATGGCTTCAGGTTTTTTCCTACCTGTACGTTAACGTAGCTGGATACCAGGCAAGGACAATGCTTCTCTCTGCCCGAGAGAGAACTCCTTTTCACAGGAACAGGTGAAGTCTCTGTACTAGGTGGGATTAAACACAGGCTCTTCTCTTTTGAGAAGCAGCTGATGTTGTAAGGCAGCCCTGTTCCATCTGAGAGAGTAACTGCTGCCCCTGCTGGGTAATAACCCCTATCCTGATCTGCCTAACAACTGGATGAACCACCCACAAATTTGATCTTGCCAGAAATGTGCCTGACATTCAGATGGCTAGGGTTACACAGCAACTTGCTGCTTCTTCTTCAAGGCCTCCCTCCTATTCACAGCCCATCACAAGGAAACAGGAGCCTTTGGAGACAATGCTCCAAGTTCTTTCCTTTATTATCTCTGGTTTAGTGACTCACTATAAATGGAAAGTATTGACTTGTCCCTATTTGACAGGGGTGATGGGGTTGATCTATACGAGGCCTGTGCTGGAATTTACCACACAATGATGGGAGTCTCCTCGGGGCACATTCACATGAAGCCCACCGAGCAAGGGAAGCCATTGCAGAGCACTGCCTGTACATGCTCTCTTTCTGGTGGGGGTGTTATTGATTTGTGCAGCAAGCGCACTTGCATCACACAACACTTCCTCCCTTCCACCTCCACGGAGGAGTTGGGCTGTGCTGGGGGTTGGTTTCTCCCATTTAAGAAGGGCTTTGTGAATGTACACGTAGCCTTTCTAATCCTAGGGATGGCTTTCTTCCCCTGGGATGCTCCCAAGACAAAACGTTCAGGTGTGGTGAGATACACCTATTGGTATGGATTAACGGCAGCTGCAGAGGAAAATCAATCTGTGTTTTGAATCAGGCTCCCACTTACCAGCTAGGCTTTCCTTGTGTGGCTGTCGCAACACCTGTAATCCTGCATTTCTGATTGGTTTGGTAGGGTCAACTTCCCTGACTGTAAAGTACACTTTGGAAATTGGCAGTTGTGTGTGAGATGCATATTAACTGCCTGCTTGCCCCAGGGCAATAACCTGAGCTCTCCCTGGCAACTCTTTTGGAATTCATGGCTACCACAACCTCTCCTTTGACAAAGACGGGCAAGATTTCCCAACAGCACCTTCCAGCATTACCTTTCCCAGCTCAGGCAGACAGAGGGCTAACAAGATCATTGGCTCATTTTTCTTTCACTGGGAGGTTTCATGGAAGAAATCCCTCTCTAGCAGCCGCCACAGAAGCCCGCACTGGGCTTTCCTCAGAATATTTTGTCCTTTTTACAGTTTCTGCATGGTAATCCACTTTAGAGCTGAAACGAATAGCGGATTGGGTATTATTCGCATTTTGAGATAGCCCTCTGAATATCCAAACATTATCCACAACTGAAATAGATATTTGCTTACTCAGGTGTGTTTGATTATTTGGGTCTGTCATTTTGGTATTTCAGTTATTTTGTTTCACCTAGGCTGCTACAATGCACTCGAGGCTACCTTTGAAGGGTGTTAAGAACACAATGCAAAACACAGCACCCGGCCTCTTGACCGGGATGGGTTGCCAGGAACACATTACAGTGGTGCTGCAGAGTCTGCACGGACTTGTATTATGGGCACAATTCAAGGTGTTGGTTTTGACCTACAAAGCCGGGCCCAACATATCTAAAAGACGGCCTCCTCCCCTGTGTTCTGTTGTGAACCCTAAAGTCAGCCACAGGGTGCCATCTTGGAAGTTTCATCAGTGCATGATGTCTACACAGAGAGGCATTTGCAGTGGCTGCTCTACAGCTTTAGAACCCTCTTCCCCTGGAGATGTGTCCAAATGCCTGAGCAGTATCCTGGGAAAATGTAAGACCCACTTATTTGAGAAGGCTTTTAGCAGGCACAGATAGGTTTCGGGTCTGGTTTTAATAGGAATTTTACTTAGTTTCATATTTTTACTGCTTTTTATTTTTCTGTATATCTTATAGAGCCTATATATTTTATGCTTTGGGAAAAGTTAGAATACAAATCCATCTAAATAAATATTGCACATGCGCAGTAGCATTAATAGGGCCGAAAGAAAATTGCCAAAATGACCAACCAACTAACCAAAATAATGAAAACGGATATCTGCCATGGCAGTCATCTATTTCATTGGGCCCAAATTGAAGTGGGCAAATTCTTCCTATTGTGTTCACCATGAATATTTGTTTCAACTCTATTCAGCATAGTTGCCTTTCTGGCTGCTCTCCATTATAAGCAAGTTCAATGCCGTGTTACCCACCTTTCGAGAAGCATGAGCCATGAACCCCTGCTACAGCAGCACATTCAAGGTGTAGACCAGCAGTCCCCAGTCTGTGCCTTGCAAGCAATACAGAGCAATAGCCACATGGTGGGAAACCCCTGGTGTAGAGTGGCCCTACCAGAATGCACTGGGCATTTGACATTTCATGACATTGTTCACTGCAGTGATCTCTGGCAGACCTTCCCAATGCCCATTACAAAGCCCTGGTGATAGAGAGGAGGAACCTCAAGCCACTTAATTTCTCTCTGTTGCTCTCTCCTGCAATCTCCTCCATGAGAGGTTTTTAAGAAAAGGCTGGATAAACATCTGCCAGAGATGGGTCAGCTAGAGTGAAGCCAGCTTCAATGTAGCACATTGGACCGGATGAACATTGCGGCCTATTTCAATCCTGTGATTGAAGCCCGTCCCACGTTGGAAAGTGATTATTTCTTCCCTATTTGATGCCTTTTAAATTTGGCTGAAGACATTTTCCAGAAGCAGTGCCTTGCAGCCATGATTGGGATGCAGAATAGAAAGCCAAAGGTGTAGCATGATGGGATGTCTGATGAAATAAGGGTGGGCCCTTATCAGGGAATATCTGAGATGTAGAGTGGGTGGTACCCAGAGATAGGCAGCTCATAAAACAAGTTTCCCTCGGCCTTTGCTATGGAGTTTGTTGTGGAGCCATGGATCATCCCAGAGGCTTTGGTAAAGCAGGAGTATCCTCTTAAAAAGGAGGAGAGACTCCAGTGTAGAAGAACCTTCACAAAGGCAAGGAAGGGTGGAAAAGGGGGAGCAAATATGTAAACTTGCAGGAAAAAAACCTCTAAATTATTATTTTATATGCAAGTTCCTGAGAGTTTACTACTAACTGAAAAGGAAACTACTGATCACAAGTTCTAGAAGCAAGATTTCTATTTACTGAAGTGTATGTGTGTATATTTTAGCTAGTTGCCTATTTCTTGCATACTGTGCTAAGAATGAAGTGACCAGGTGCAGTGGAGTGGAATCCCCCCGTTGCCTGTGCCTGCTTCTCTGATTTCCTTTTTTTTTTTTTTAATATGCACCTCCATGTAATAATAATCATGTTTTAAGTCAGTTTAAATTACTGGCTAAGAGGCAATAAAGCTAAAGCTCCTGTATTTATGCAATGTAGTGATACCAAAAAGATAACATGGGCGTTAGAGGGGTAATGGGACTGCCGCGTCATCAGTGACAGCCACGGTCTTGAAAAACATGACAGAGCTCCAAGGCAAGGGTTCTCAAGGGGTGGGGTGGGGGTGGTTTACAGACCAATTTTGGGACTGCGTGACCAATCTTGCCTTTTCCGTAAATGAGGGGGATTGTGGCTAGCGAGAGGGATGGGGATCACAGGGCAGATCCTAGGATGCATCTTCAAGGGATATGATATTTAGAAGTGCTAAGTTCTTGTAGCTTCCATGGGTGCTCAGTGTTTGTGTATCATGTGCTGTTCACACAAGCATTTTTGCTGGAGGTAAATGCCTCTTACCTTGCTTTAGCCTTCCCTTTGTTCCCCTGAGCAGGGGGACATTAAGGTGACAACTAAAGGGAAGTACTTATCTTTGCAAATGAATGGGGTTAAAATGGGGAGGATGCAATAATCCTTGCAGGAGAGTACCTTTACCACTACCCCATTCTTTCCCAGAAGCCATTAGTTCTTCCATCTTTTGTGTTTCTCTCACAGCATCTCTACCTCTTTGACTATTTGTTACTCTAGCTCTCCCTGCTGGTAGTTCCCTGCCAATTCCCAAGCAGGTAGACTAGGGGAAGGGATTAGCTATTTAACCCCAGCTTATGTGAACAGAAATAGAGGGAGGTAGTTATTTTTGAGTTAACAACCCTTGCTTGTGAAAACAAGCCCTTAAGCCCTAATTGTAAAGTCCTACATGGTACCAAGGGCCATTAAGCCCTACTGAAGACAATAGAAAAGTCTGTGGTTCCTATTTCCACACGTGGGGCCAAACCTATCTGAAGTCAATGGCTTATTGGCTTCCCTAGGCTTTGGACCAGGCTCCTGGTGAGGCACAGGTTTCAAGGGGTTGGTGTGCTTATCCCTTGGGTACCGTATGTACTGTATATAACTAAGCCTTAAATAAACAGCCTGCTCGAAGCAGACCAAGAAACCTGCGTTTGAATCCAGCTGAAGATGAGGATCTGAGGGAATGGGTCAGAAAGGGGGGTGGGGGGGGGGGGGAGAGAGAGAACGAAGAAGCCTAAAAATCTGTTTCATTGTAGTGTACAGCTAACTTGATCAGGTTGCACTCCTGGAGGCACTGCACACCCCCATTTCCTACTGCAGCCAGTGAAAGCTGAGGCCAGCTCTCACAGGTTCAGGCCCTAAGCAAAAGTGTGTAAGACAGTGAATTCCTGCACAGGCGTCGCTGTTCTATGTGCAGGTGCACTGGGGTCCACTTGCACTGCCTACACACATAGTTAGGAGATTCTAACTCATTTTTGTATCCAGCAGAAACATCTGTTCCAATCGGTCTGGTGGAATGTGAATCAGCTGTGATCGCTTGTGACCTGCCGGAGGTCCAAATCGGTATCTATACCTCCTTTTTCTCATTCAGTGGCATCTTGTATATGTTCCATTGAGAGGAAAGCTCTGCATATGTGCAGATCTTTTCTCCATTGCACATGTGCAAAACGGCACCATGCAGGGGACCCAGGGCAGATTCCAACTCCTCCCTGCTTCCAGTTGGAACAACTCAGCGGAGAGGTAGTGCATGCTCACTGTGCCAGATCTCCACAGGCTGTTCTGTCTGTCTTAAGAGAAATGGAAGATCAGATCAGTTTTAGCCCTAGTTATAGAGATGGGATACCAGCATACCCTGTGCCAGGGCCCATTCCAACCAAGCTATGTCCCTGAATTCCTGGAGCTCTTGTAGTCCTTGGCTGCTTGGCCTTGGACTGTCCTGAATCAAGTCTATCCCCCAGACACAGTCTCTTGCAATGGCACGTACAGACCAGTGTGTGTGTTTGTATCTGCATAAGTAGCTTCTCCCTCCATCCCCCACGCATTCAGCCCAGTGAAAGTAAAGGAAAATCTAGTCACCTTAGCTTGGTCATAAAGTGAGATGTACGTGCACTGCACTAATTTGCATAGATATGTCTAAATTAACAAATGATGTAGTACACATTTGAAATAGCCCATTGCCTGACTCCAAGGCTAGGCAAACTTATTTTTGTTAAAAAGTTAAATCTATCTACAGTGTCTTTCCAACTGCCCCTGCAGACACATGACCCCCACAGACCACACCACACACAGACTCCCCACCAGTGGAGATGGCAAGTGTGGGGCCTAGCGGCTGAGGCCCCTCCCACTGTCCAGAGGCACAGATGGGACATTTAAGTAGGACACTTTCAGACAAGACACTCTCCACCCACTACCCATGTTGCAGGGCTGCAGTGTTGTCCTATGGGTGCCCTGTAGCATGTATAGTGGGTGGGTGGGGAGTGTCTTGTCGGAAAAAAAACATAGTTCCACCTAGCCTCATGGTTGTAGCATAACACAGTGGCCGTAGGCATGACTCTCCCACCTAAAGCGGGACCTCTAGTCACCTTAGTCCATAGAATCATAGGCCCCAATTCTTAACATGCTTGTGCATGAGCAAGTCCCATTGACTCCAATGAGACTTTTCCATGCGCAAGTGTGTTTAGGATTGCAGCCATAAAGTTGGAAGGGACCTCAGAGGTCATCTAGTCCAGCTCCCTGCTCAATGCAGGAAATGCACAGCTACAACATTTCTAGCCTCTGTTTGAAAACCTCCAGCGAAGGAGAGTCCACCCCCTCCCTAGGCAGTGTGTTCCACTGTCAAAAGCTCTTACCATTAGGAAGTTTATCCTAACGTTTAACTAAAATCTGCTTTCTTGTACTTTGAGCACATTATTTCTAGTCTTGCCTTTAGGGGCAAGAGAGAACAGGTCTTTGTCATCCTCTCTGTGACAGCCCTTCAGGGAGTGGAAGACCACTAGCATATCCCCTCCCCTTAGTCTTCACTTCTCTAGGCTAAACATACCCAGCTCCTTCAACCTTTCCTCATAGGACTTAGTTTCCAGAGCCCTGATCATCTTTGTCGTTCTCCTCTGAACCGGTTTCCATTTTGTCAATGTCCTCCTTAAAGTGCGGTGCCCAGAACTGGGCGCAGTACTCCAGATGAGGTATGAGCAGCGCAGAATGGAGCGGAAATATTAATTTTTGTGACTTAGAAACGATGCTTCTGTTAATGCAGCCTAAAATTGCATTGGCCTTTTTTGTGCAGTATTAAATCGCTGACTCCTGTTCAGTTTGGGTGAAAACAGACATGACGTTAACCACACTTTAACCACCCTTGGTTGTTATTTATGTATGTTGCAGGGCTGTATTGGTGCCCTATGCAGCCTTGAAACGTGCATAGATGACCACAAAAGGTGGTTAAAGGGTGGTTAGCATCATGTCTGTTTTCACCCTTTATCAACAACTACTACAATCCCCCGATCCTCTTTGCATGTATTGCTGCCAAACTAGGTATCCCCCATCCTGTATTTGTACATTTGATTTTTCTTACCTGAATGCACAACTTTGCATTTATCTCTGTTGAGCTTCATTTTGTTAGTTTGGGCCCAGTTTTCCAGCTTATCAAGATCATTTTGAATTTTATTTCCGTCTTCTAAGGTGTTAGCTATTCCTCCCAGTTTTGTGTCATCTGCAAATTTTATAAGCATTCCCTCTTCTCCCTTATCCAAGTCATTAATAACGATGTTGAAGAGTGCCGGTTTGATAGGATTAGGACCTCTCTGTCCCACTCTGACTTGGCTGTGACTAAGTTTCCCCATTTACATTGCCTACTGGACTAGCTCCCTCCAGAACTGTTCCAGCCTGTAAAGGATTAACCCCCTCTGTCACCCTTACCTCACACCTTCCCAAAGCACAGAAATTAATTACAAGGTTTGTCTGAGTGTCTAACTCAGAAAAACTTCACTGTGTAACTCCAATGTCAGGAATCCACATAAGCACAACAGACTTAGTTAAAAGAATTTTACGTTGTGAATCGAGATTAAAATATAGTGCAAGATTGTGTCAAGAGTGCAATGAACAATTCTAACTTACTTGGTTAATTCTAAGCTCTATCTACCCCTATGCAGATGTATGCTTAGAAGTTCAGCTCACAGATCATTCTTAAGTTCTCTCTCGCAGCCCCTGGTATTGAGGGCTGCATGCAGATTCTTGCTTCTGTAGCAGTTGCTTGTCACTGCCCAAGAGGATCAATGAATTTCTCTCCTTTGTCTCGGATTGCTTTATATAGCTTCTGGATGGCTGTTCTTGATCCTTCCAGGGCATTCCCTAGGGTCACATAGACAATGGCCTTGGTAATGCCACCCCCTATCGAGCTACTAGTCTGTTCTGTTGGTTCAACCTGACCCCTCAGACAGCTGTCTGCCTTCCATGGGCTCACAGACTTGTTTTTAAGTCTCCCTTCAGTTACATAGTTTGCAATGTATTCGCGTTTCATCTCTCTTACATATAAACTTTCCATTTGATATTTCATCATGTTACATTCCTCTCTTCATTCTGAGTGGTATGACACCAAACATGGTTGCAAAATATTAACCTGCGGTGCTTGCACCATATACGTTTCATGTGTGTTATGTTCGTTGGCTCCCTACTCTTTATCACAACTGGGCCCAGGACAGAGCCCTGTGGTCTACTTCACACCTCGGTCCACGCAGAATGATAACCAAGCACAGCTCCTTCAAGCTCAGCCATTGGGTGGGCTGTTCCTTTTCAGCCTAGCTGGCAGAGCCGCTGCCTACAGATCACCAGAGGGCTGAATTTGAGTCTCTACATTGTGTAGAATGTGCAAACCCTGGATGAAAGTACTGCTGAACAGTACATTTTGGCCATGTTAACACATACAAAACTAAACTTATCAAAGTCAAAGCAATTATTCAGGTTTTAATAACTCACTTCAGTTTCTATCCCTTCATGCCTTGCACATAAAGTATTCTGGGATGAATTCCACAGCGTTCTTAGCAGGAGAGAGACTTTGCACTACAACCTGGGATTGATTTGTATATGGTGTTTGCCTGCCAAGAACAGAAAGGCAGGACTGGTCTTACCGCAGGGCAACCCGGGGTGCCTGGCCTAGGCCCTGCTCTTTACTTTTGGGGGATCCACAGTGGCCCCATTTTCACCAGGGCAGGATGTGGGGGTCCCACTCCCTCCCAATGGGGCCCTAAGCATGGCCCTGGAAGGATACCCCTGAGGGGGTAGGGCAACCACTGTCTCACATTTCACCTTCACCCCGGGCCTCACAAATTCTAAGGCTGGCCCTTCAGAAAGGGTTCACACTACAAGTTGCTTCGGTTTAGAAAGCCTACGGGATTATCTGCTCCTGATTTTTCTGAAGCACATACCTTGCGCGTTAACAAATGTGACGGTGGCCCACTTTGGCCCCAAGAGCCACCATCACATTTGTTGCTGCACTGCCAAATGCTCCCGGGCATGTCAGTGGCAAGCCCAGGCTGCAATCCCATACACCTCCAGGGTCACCGTTTGGTCTACCAGCCACCCAATTGGTCCACAACGGGCTGTAAAGTTTGTTATGACCCACCGTGACCTAGTCTGATCAGGTTTGAGGAGCAGGTTTACGGCAGTCATGGCTGCCCATCGTGGCTGGGGGCATGGCGGTGGGCGAGCATGGGGGGCATAACCGGACGGCTGCATAGTGAAGTCCGCTTCTGCCTTCAGGTTTGTGTTCAGGGTTCATCTTTGGCTGTGGCACTGTCCACCACTGATGTGTGCTACTAGAAGCAGATAGGTTTGGCAGCCTCATAACAGTCAGGCCTCCTTCCACTTGCCTTAACATGTACACCCAAGCTTTTTATTACTGACTCTGTGTTGCCAACTGCCCCCCTCCCCCAGAGAAAGTTATCAGACAGACCTTGGAAAGTCACAAAAGGTAGCAAAAAAGATTCCAGTGGAGTCCAGAAAGCCTGCGTTATCAAGAGTGTGGATATAAGAAAGGCGACCCTGATAGAACATCAGGTTATTCTCTCTCTCGTCCTCACTGAGTGGATCTACGTGTTAAAGTACCCATGGGATAGATGTACTTCGTGGTAGTATCCATGATGTCATCCAAACTGCTCTGTGTTCTTGCTGCTGGTCTATGTGTATTCTGCTACTTTATGGACTCTGGCCACTATGGGTAACCCATTGGGTGGTAGCTTAAAGGGGAGGGAGGAGCAGCCTTTTCAGTCAACTTCCAGTTGAAATAAGCTAGGTAAAATTGCCCAATCCAGGAGTGGGAAGCTGGGGTGAAATAGAGCCCATAGCATGAGTGAAATTGACAAGTGAACCCAAGCACATGCCATGGAGACAGGAACTAGAGAGTTCAGTGTCTCTATGGTAGCCTGGCTGATCAATGTCGAGTGGGTGGGCGGCAGTAGGGATGTGCTAACACAGTTTCGGAAGTTCGGGGTTCAGCCCGAACTCAGGGTGTTCGGACCATTCGAACTCCCCAAATCCGAACCGCCCTCCGCCCGAACCAGCCGAATAAAGTTTGGGTTCCGAACCGGTTCAGGCGGGGGGGAGGAACCTGGTTTGCACTCCCCTCTCCGCCCTCCAGACTGAGCAGGTGGAAGGGGCACCAGGGAGCACCTCCCCCCGCACCCTGCCCAGCCTTGTAATTTTTTTATTTAATTTACTTATTTTAGCCACCCCACCCCAGGGATCGTCTTACCTGGTGGTGCTGGGGCTCCAGCCCCGGGGCCGGTGGCAGCCGGTCCAGAGGCTGCAACGTTCCAAAGCGCTTCAGGCTGCTACTAGGTCTTCCAGTTTGATCCAGAAGGCCTAGTAGTGACCTGAAGCGCTCCAGAGCGCCGCCAGAACCCTGGCACCACCAGGTAGGGCGATCCCTGGGATGGGGGCGGTTTTTTAAAAAACAACAACAAATTACAAGACGGGGGGGGGGGGGGGGAGGTGCTCCCCAGCACCCCTTCCACCTGCGCAGCCTGGAGTGGGGAGGGGAAACGGGGGCCCCTGGCCAAACGGAACAGTTTCGGGTTCGGCCGAACACCAAACGGACCAAACACCGAACCCCCGTTCACACATCCCTAGGCAGCAGCAGTGACCAGACATTGTTTCTGAATTGTATTAGCTGCTCCATCGTTCAGACGAAGAGTTCCCCAGATTTGTTCTGGGCAGCAAACTCTTACAAACCCCTGCTGACTCCATGGCTTACTCTTGAGTTTGAGTGACCAAGCATAATGCTTGCCCCAGTGTTAGGCAATTGGAATGGTGGCAGGTGCTACATGTAGACACACCTCTGTGACCTTGTGCAATCTCTCTGTTAGCTTATTTGTTAAATTAAGTAGCAGCCCATGATTTATTTCCTTGTAGAACACCACCTCAGATGAAAGGCAAATGGGTGATGTGTATCCCCACAATGCAGTGGTAATGAGATTCATACCTGTAGTCCCCTGTGCCCCGGTTCAGGAAGCATTCTGTAAGGCTTTAGGTGTCTGTACTAGGAAACTTATTCCCTCAAAAGTTGCCAGATTTCCTTAAAGGGTCTCCATTTTAGTGACTTGTCTCAGCAAAAGTGGAACCTTTCCCATCAGACTTAAGACAAATCACCAGACCTGATGACAGATCACTAAACTTGGTAACACTGACTGCGCTGTACAATTACAAGTGCTTTAAAATAAGTCTGAAGTCACACGTGCCACCACTAATAAAACTCTGTCTCCATGATAAAAGAACAAGGTCCTTTAGGGCTGTACAGCTGCCATTAATATGTCTGACCACTAGGTGTCACCCTGCACATGTCAAACTTATATGAAGCACAGCAGCACCCATCTCACCTTGAAGGAGCTGAGACTAACATAAATCTTTTACAGCTTCAGGCAGTGGTGGCTGGTGTTTTTTGAGGCTGGTGGGGAAGCGGGTGGGTTGAACCTACCGCTGGCGGCAAAGCCACTGGCTGGCCGGCAGGCCTAGGGGCGGAGCCGTGGCAACGGTAGGCAGACCCGGGGTGTGGTTTAACCTAGAAGCAAGGAGTTCCCAGGGTTAACATTGGATAGAAATTACATTAGTTAACGCTGGGAATGCCTTGCTGCTGCATGAAGCACTGCCACTGCGGGATAGAGAGCCCTCTTACTGGGGTCCCATCCACACTCTCTTTCCCACTGGGTCCAAATTAACTATAGCAGGTTACAAAAATAGATCACGTTGCCATCACTTGCCTTTATCCTGAACCCTCGAATCCTTGATTTTTGTGGCATCCTTGGCCACTTGTAGTCTTCTGAAGGTGTAGGCTTTGGGACAAGCCTTCCTTCTGGCTTGAAGAACTGGGAGGACAGAGTTAGCTCCCTGTCCTGCAACAAGCCGAATCAGGAGAGAATGAAAGGGAAGAGAAGGACAGGACAGAGGAGAAGTAGGAGGGACATTTGGGTTTGGTGCACGAGACGAGGAATGGGAAGAGATGGCTTCAGTAGGGGACAGGGGTCTCCTTGTTGTCTGCAGCTTTCTCTTCTGCCATGCTCCTACCTACTTTCTCCTCTCTTCACAAGGAGAGCAGTTGCAGGCCTGTATAGCAACCAAACACTCCCCATCCAAACCAGCATCCCTAGTACCTACACTGTATCCCCAGCAGCCAAATGCCTGTCCAAGCAAACGGGTCTTTTTAAAAAGTTTGGCCAGTTGCAGGCCTCTGCTGCCACAAAACCAGCCCCATCAAAATTTAAACAATGCATTTCTGTTTCTCAACAAAAAACCCAGGCAAGATGCTCAAAAGCACAGTCATAAGCAGGGAGGCCAGAAACTACTTTCCAGCAGAGAGCAGCAGTGAAATAGCAAAAGGACCATTTTTAAAAAAGAGTACCCATGACCAGTAGACCCACAAATGTACAAAATGGCTTCTCTACTCATGCTTGTGAGGACAGAAGGAAAGCAGCAATGTATCATACAAACACAGAGGAAGCAAAGCAAACCATCTTAAGGCAACAATGTTATGTGCAGTCCTTAGCACACCATAAAAGCAGCAGCGAGGATTTCCACTTGTCACCCAAAATATGCTGCACAGCTCTGTTGCAATGTAAGAGGTAGCTTCTACTGCAACTAAACACAAAGCATTCATGCAAGGACTAGCCATCAGTGAAAAAGCCTGCCACAAAATCCCACCAAACTGCAAAGGGCGGGAGCATTTTAAAATGCAAGGAACATTCCAGCAAAGATTGAAAACCCTTCTATACAATCCCCTAGGTCCCCCACCCGTAACACAGAAAGCAGACCGTTTACATCAAAAACAGCCAAGAAAAAGACTAATTTTAACCAAGCATAGCCATGGCCAGTGGAGGCACCAGAAAATGGCCACGGCCTTTGCACATGCTTGAGGGGTTTGGGAGAGGCGTGAGGGAACACTAGCAGTGCACATGCAAACACGAACACAGAACAAGCAAAAGCAAACCAGATCTTAAACCAACTGAACCGTATTATGTGAAGTCTTAACACACCACAAAAGCAGCAGCGAGGAATTCCACTTGTCCCTCAAAACATGCTTCACTGTTACAGCTCTGTTGGAGCCCCATTTCCCCAGCAGCCCCCTTAACCCCCAGCCCCATTTCATCAGTGTCTTACAGCAGTCCCATTCCCCCCTTTTCCACCAGCAGCCCCATTTTCACCAGCAGCCCCATTCCCCTCCTTAGTCCCAAAGGCCCCCTTTCCCACCAGTGATTTCCAGCAAAATAACTAAAAGTAACTAACTCACCAATGGGGATGTCTCTGATGCAGATCCAACAGCAGCATGGGGTAACAAAGCCACAAACAAGTCATTCTAAGATCAGCCAGCCCCCCTACCAAAATTGCACAGATCACCAGCATGCCAAAAGAGGAGAGCTCTCTTGTGGAAGGCAGCCTGAGCCCTCAGCAGCAGCATTTGAGTCTCCAGACCAGACAACATCTTCCACAGCAGCCCATAGGGGTCTGTGAAACATTGCCCCAACTGATAGAAAAAGCAAAGTGCTTTTCCCCATTCAGGCAGCATGGGCTCTAAGCCCAGCTGCCCAAATGGCTTTTGTCCCTTAAGGGGACTCCTTAGAGCAGGCTCAGCAGGAGGCACTGGCCCCACCCCCTCAGCTCCTGCCTGCACATGTGCCCAGGGAGGCACAACACTGAGCACTCAGCTGATGCTGATCAGCTGATTGCTGAATGTGGAGGACTCAGGTTTCAGGTGAGGCGGGTTTTTTTTTTTAAAAAGCATGAAGAGCATGCTGAGGGGGATCAGACCTGGAGCGGCAATGCCCCTGGTGCCCTGCAATGCGCACCGCCCCTGGCTTCAGGTTTGGTGTGAAACCATTTTGTGAAGTTGTAAGAAGAATATTATTGCATCTAACCCCCAAAACTGCTCTGAAAGTGCCTGAGACTGTCTTTACACATCTTGTTTGAAAAAGGAACAATAGCTGCAATTTGTGCCCATTTTCATTCTATGTTACAGTAGATTTTGTTAGTAAGCTGTAAAGAACTGAAGCCCCTTCCCACAACAATAGAAGACTAGTCCCTAAACAGGGTTATTGTGGCCTGTCTTTCAGCTGGGAACAAGCCTGACCTCTATCATGGAGTTCAAGGACAGAGTGAACCACCGGACTATCTAGACTGACCCCCTGCATATGACAAGCCACCAACCAACCCCCCCCCCCCTTGTATTCAAAACCAAACCCTCAATTAGACAGTGGCGCCCGAATCACTAAGTTCAAGTGTGCTACAGAGAATAGTGGAGACCAAGGTAGCACCAGAGACTCCTGCAGTGGCAGGGCATTAATTTGCTGAGATGCATCCCACACTGCAGGGGAAGGCAAAAAAAACAACAACCAGGCTCACCAGCCAATCTAACCTGGAGGAAAAGTGCTTCCAAACCCCAAATATGGCAATCAGACCCTGATAGTGGAAGCAAGAGTCTCAGAAGGTATTTTTGGGGGGGTTGGGAAGGGAGAGACACACTGAGGGCTCTTTTAGACGAGTGGCGCGCGATCGCACATACTTTGAAATGGCCGCCTTTATTAATTACACAAGACTGAAGCGGGGTATTATGTGCATATTATGGCGGTGGCGCATTTTTAAAGTCCGCAAATTAAATACCTCACGATCGAGGTATTTAATTCGCGGACTTTTAAAATGTGCCACCGCCATAATATGCGCATAATACCTCACTTCCGTCTCATGTAATTAATAAAGGCGGCCATTTCAAAGTATGCGCGATCGCGATGCGTGATCGTGCGCCGCTCGTCTAAAAGCGGCCTCAGTTTTCTCCTAAATGCTGTTTTCTTTCTTGCCCTTGATTCAGCTTATTCCTTTGTTACAGTCATGGACAGGGGTGTAGATAAGTTGGAATCGGCCCTGGTGCAGAAGATCAAATCCCCAGCAGGCACAGCAGGGGATCTGGTTGCATCAGGGAACATGGCCGCCTCAAGGCATATGGGCCACACCACCCGTCTCTAGGCCCTAGAGTGTGGGCTGATTCTAGTGCTGCACTTCTCCATTGTCTTTCACTTGGTACTTCTGAGTATGTTTGCCAGATCAAATTTTCAAAAAAGGGACAGGACGGAGCTGGGGGTATGTCTTCTAGAGCTCTGCTTGGGCCAGAAATTTGGGCATAAGCATCGCCCAAGCCTGACTACTGGAACCTGGCCAGCCCTCTCCCGCATGATGATGCCATGGCACTCTGTAAAGGGCTTAGCTATGGCGTTCTTCTCCCTCTTTCCAGTGTAGCCACACCCCCTACAGAGTGCTGTGAAGTCATGTCATCCTGGGCTGGGGGTGGGTGGGGGAGTGAAGGAGCTTGGGCAGAGAGCGTACCTGACGCAGCCTGGGCCTGACCAAACCAGTCAGGGCCTGTCAAGTCCGGTTGAGTCACTGGTCTCTAGTCTGTTGTGCAGAGGAGAAATATGCCCAGAGACATCTAGATTGTGGAGTGGACAACTTGTGAGAGTAACAGCAGGCAGCCATTGTTCTTAAGACGGCTGCAGCTGTAAGCGTAGATCCACAGTTGATGCAGAGCTCCCAGAAGACACAGAGTCGAGCGCATTGCTTTGGGGAATGCACTGCTCCAATATTCCTCTGTTCCTAGTGTAAAAAGGTTCCCCCAGAGACACTTTTAAAGCCTGTTTCTTTACAAGCCTACGAATTACCTGATACTGCTGGTTAATTTCCTAGAGATTTCCTCCCCAGCCCCATCACTGCAGTGATGTCCATCTTCTTGTTCACCCACACATACCCTTAACCACCCTTGTCCAGGTTCATCCTGTTTTTCACTCTCCATGGATGGGGTTAAACAAATCATGCAACTCATGGAGAACATGGTAGCAAAATAGCCTTACATTAGAGGTTTCCAACCTCTGAATTGAGACCCCAAGTGAGGTCACATCATCTGAGGATGAGGGTCACAATCACAATATATATTTGACACACTCTGCGTGTCTTTTCTTGCTTTCTGGGGTAACAGGGGGTGTTTTCAGACGTTACGGGGCCGCTTGGCCCCGTACCGAAAACAACCCTTTCATTCCCCGCCGGGGTCACCCCATCAGACGTGCCGGGGGGATCCCGGTGGGGAATCTGGGAGGGGGCGGGGCCGCACCGCGCAACGTGCGGCCGCACGGCCCCGCCCTTTCCACGCACCCCGCCGCCCACCCTCCAGGGAGATGGGCGGGCGGCGGGGCCACTGCAGCCACCGCGTCAGGCCGGATGTGCCGTGGCCCGGCATCCCGCCGGGGATCCTGGGCCGTGGCAACCGGCCAGATGTTACTTTTCTTTGGTCCCCGCTGTGGATCTTTTTGACCACGCTTCCCGGGACATTCCCCCGGCTAGCCCGGGAAGCGTGGTTCAAATTGACCCCATGCGGGTATTGACCGTGGCGAACATCTGGCGGCCGCCAAACAGACGTTCGAGACACAGTGACCACAGGTGGGTATTCACCATGGTTCACTGTGATCTCGTAACGTCTGAAAATACCCAGAGTCTCAAAATGGGGTGAAAGTTTTAGAAATCACGATCACAAATGCAGACATATTACTTGTCAACAGGGTTCCTAATTTTCTGTGACAAAAAATTGGAAATTCTCTGATTAAAATAACCAAAATCTCTGTTTTTCTGTGATTAGATGTAAACACTAGTTGACTTTCCATTACCACAATGTATGAGTTAGAACACCACATTTTATTGTAATACTTTCATTTTTATGCAATGTTGCAGCTACCTGTCCCATCAACAGTCCAAAAAAAATAATAAAAATGGAGGTCTGTGACACCCCTTCAAATGCAGAGCCCCCCCCCCCCCAGCACACGCTATTACATTGATTCCCCTCCACTGCCCTTTGCTCACTACCTCCCCCTCCCAACCTGGTCCCAGGTTGCTCTGCCAGCCAGAAAGGGGGACCATAATAGAGGCTGGCACTTGGGGAAGCTGCTATGGGCCGAGTTAGGCCCACCTCCTGTGTTCTGCTCCAAAACCAGTAAGTTTTTGCCATTTTCTGAAAAGTTCTCTGGAAAAAAACAAAATCTCTGGCTTTTCTCTGGTTTTCCATTACAAAGAGAAAACTAGGAAAACTAGGAACCAATGATTTTGGGTACTCGCAAGTATGACAGATTTGCTCACTGTTATCCCATTACCTTTGAATGGCTGTAGGTCTTTAGACTCCAGTTAACATTGCTTGCTTGTGTACTTTGGAGTCCTCAGCTTGCAAAAGCACTAGCTGCAATTTCTAGCACAGGGAGCTGGCAGCTGCACACCTATTGCTCATCACTGGTTACAGCATTGTTCATGTCTGCATACCAAATCTATGATCACTGTAGCACTGCTTGGCACTGGTTGTGTGCTTCAGGCTGCTTGCACACAAGATGGTAGGAGGAGAGAACTGCCGTGAGCCGAAATCACGGCATGGGGGGAATCACTTGTGTGCGTGTGGTTTTTAATTTCATTAGCCCATTTCTGCCATGATTTCACTCATGGGTGACAGGACTGAATGAGCCCAGAAATCACTGCAGAAATGGGCTAATGAAGTTTAAAACCCCGCGCATTCTAGTGGAGAGTCAAGCGACCCCCCCCCCCCCCCTACTCCCCCCCCCCGCCATGATTTTGGCTCATGGCAATTCCTCCCCCACCTCTACCACCACCGTCTTGTGTGCAAGCACCCTCAGTCAGAAGGTGTTACCAGATGTAGTTTATGGAGGGCCTGAGGTTGTTGAAGCGGGAAGGGCAGCAGTTGGAGCGACGGTGGTGTCGTTCGCGTGCTGAAGCGGACAGATTGCAGCACAGAGCCAGTTTACATGCCTATGCTATAGCTGTAAGGGCAGCAAAAAAGGAGTTTTTTGCTGTCTGTATAGCCTCTGCAAACTCGTCCAGCAGAGCTTATCCAGGTGGTGAGGGGGTTGGTCAGTCCTCCCTCTCTCTGCCTTGAATTGGAGGTATCTAATGCCTGCTGTGACATGTTTGGTGACTATTTTGCAGCCAAAGTCACTCTGATTCACCAAAACTTCGACACAGCACTTATTGCAGTGGGTGAACCAGAGGTTGTGGAAGCTCCGCCTTGTCCGGTTTCGTGGGATCAATTTCACTTGGTGTCATCCGCCGGGGTGGGGGATGTTCTTGGGGCTGTTAGGGCCACCTTTTATTAACTTGATCTATGCCTGTCCTGGCTGGTTAAGGCCAGCTGGGAGACGGTGGAGCCATTGCTGGCAGGGGGTGATCAATGCCTCCCTTCGGGAGGGCAGAGTGTCAGGCTGCCTCAAAGAGGTGGTGGTGCGGCCTCTGCTCAAAAAACCATCACTTGACATTGATTCCCTAGCCAGTTATAGGCTGGTCTCTAACTTTCCCTTTTTAGGGAAGGTTATTGAGCGGGTGGTGGCCCAGCAGCTGTAGGGGCATCTAGACCGCACTGGTTATCTGGATCCCTTTCAGTTCGGTTTTCATCCGGGCTATGTCATGGAGACTGCGCTTGTGGCCTTGACCGACGACCTTTGTCATGAAGTAGATCAGGGTCGTTTGACCCTGCTAATTTTGTTAGATCTGTCGACTGCTTTTCATACCGTTGACCATGAGATGTTGGTGACTCGCTTGCGGGATCGAGCTGGAGTGAGCAGGATCGTCCTTGACTGGTTCTGCTCCTTTCTGGCTGGGAGAACTCAGCGTATGGTGCTTGGGGATTGTTCTTCATCTCCACGGAACCTCACCTGTGGTGTCCCGCAAGGTTCTATTCTATCCCCGCTCTTGTTCAACGTGTATATGCAGCCACTTGGTGAGCTCGTGAGATGGTATGGGGTGCGGTGTCATCAATATGCTGATGACACCCAAGTCTACCTCTCGTTTTCATCTGACCCAGACCCGGAAGTCTCGGTGCTTATCTGATGTCTGGCGACTGTTGGGAATTGGATGAGGGCGAGTCAACTGAAGCTGAATTCCGACAAGATGGAGGTGATGGTGGTGGGAAGGGCCACTATGGAGCGGGCGTTCTCGGTGGCCGCACTGAGGCTGTGGAACTCTCTCCTGGTGGAGGCCCGAGTAGCCCCGGATCTCCGCTCCTTCCGTCGTATGTGTAAAATCTGGCTGTTACGCCTGGCTTTTGGCGAGGGAGATGGGGTGTAGGGTGGGATGGGGGGAGATGGAGGAGGGCGTTTTGGTTTGGTACCTCCTTTTTATTGTATTTTATGATTTTACTGTTTTAATGTGTTTTAAATATTGTAAGCTGCCCTGGGCTGCTTGGAGCAGGAGGGGCGGGGTATTAAAATATTTTATAAATAAATAAATGTAATGCTATTGACCAGCCTGGTAAAGGGTGTATCAACAAACATGGGGTACTCAATGACTTTTAATGATTTAAAGACTTCACATCTGGATGAGTTATACCCAGGGTAGTGAGTGAAAGAACTGGCAGAAGCGTCCTCTGAACCTCTGTCATCAATGGGGAAAATGCAGTGAAAGGGTCCCTGACGTTGACAAATTGGAGTGGGTTCAGAGGAGGGCAACAAAGATGATTAAAAGGTCTGGAAAGTAAGTCTTGCGAGGAAAGGTTGAACAATTTGAGTATGTTTAGTCCAGCAAAGATGGATTAAGGGAGGACATGATAGCAGTCTTCAAATATCTATAGGGCTGCCACTAAGAAAATGGCAAGGAACTGTTCTGCACTGCTGCAGAGGGCAGAACTAAGAAATAATGGGCGCAAATTACAGGAAGGTAGACTTTGGTTAGATATCAAGAAAAAGTTCCTAACAGTAAGAGCTGTTCAGCAAAGGAACAAGTTGCCTAGGGAGGTCAGGCTTTCTAGGGATGGGCGAACGCGGTTTGGAAGTTCGGAGTTCGGCCCGAACTCGGCCTGTTCGGACGACCGAACCCGAACGCGAACATACCGAACACTGAATGGCGAAATGGCCGAACAGTTTGTCAGTTCGGATCGCGTTCGGGTGGCAAAAAAAGGTTCACTGGAAGGTCAAACATGACAGGGAGGTGTCAGTCACTGAGGAGCAGACTTCCAGGCACCAGGGGTGGAGAGGCTTGCAAGAAACGAAACTAATTATCTGCCTCCCCCCTTCCCAACACCTTCTGAGCTAGTCACTGTTCCTGAACAGCAGGCGTTGAGTAGGATTTTTAGATTGCTTTAAGTTTCATTTCAGTTTTGTACTAAAATGAAACTTAAACCTTAAACTGAAACCTTGTGTTATGCATTTCACTATACAGACTCATTGAGTATGTATGTATTTCACTACAGACTCCTCTTCTGTTTGTGATTCCCCCCCATCCCATATATATGGGATGTATATATATCCATATATATATATATATATGGATATATATGGATATGGATATATATATGGATATGGGATGGGGGTAGATAGATAGATAGATAGATAGATGTAGAGAGTTGTAGGAGTTAGCTTAGTGATAGAGAGAGCGTTAGTGATTTAGTTTTAGTGTTTGTAGGAGTAGGCCTGTACTTATTAGAGAATCCATTTAGTTCATAGCATTTACAATAGTTAATAGCAGTTAGATTTAGTGTAGATAGATATATATAATATTAGATTTAAAAAAATAATAAAAAACCCCATATAAAAACAAAAAAACAAATAAAAAACAAAAGAAAACCATATAAAACCCAATAAAAAAAACAAAAAACCATATAAAAAACAAAAAAACACCCATAACAACATTTCCCGAACGGCCGAACCGAACGGCCTGTTCTGACCACCGAATTGAACAGCTGAACCCGAACTCGATGAACTAACCAAACTGTCGAACCGAACTGCTGAACCGAACGCAGCCGAACTGGACAGACGAAACGAACGCAGCCGAAACGAACGGCCGAACCCGAACCGCTATCTGTTCGCCCATCTCTAAGGCTTTCCATCACTGGAGGTTTTCAATAAGAGGTTTTCATCTGCCGGAGATGATGTAGCTGTAGTCATCCTGCATCCAAGCAGCAGTTGAACTAGGTGACCCTCAAAGTCCCTTCTGACTCTAATTGTACCTGTTTGTGCCATTAAACAAGCATATAGTTATTACAGGCATTATCAGATGTAACACTTCCTACTTTAAGAACGCATTCAGTCGTTTTGTGTGTTTGTGCAAATACGCAATCCCATTTAACACATTTTGCGATCTGAAAAATCCTGGGTGTAGACAACAAGTAGTTGCCACTAGCACATACATCTAGAGATTTACCCTGGATTTTGGTCATTCAGGGACCATAGAGACATGGGGATTTGTAAAGGTCTAGTTTAATTTCCGTGTATCTCTATGATATGTCTGGCCAGCAGGGGGTGGCAAAGTGGAAGAATGAACAGCAAGCAGACAGCAGGGAAGGAACTGAGAGGGGAAAAAAGGTGAACAGAAAGGATTGCTTTCACCGTTGGATTCTCTTTGGAATAAAGCTTTTCCAGCAGTTTCTGATCTGGGACTGCCAGCCTTTGCCAGCCTGGAACCAGCCTTTCTCTCCACAAATGGGGGATGGACCAAGAGAGAGTATCCAGGAAACCACTGGTGAGTGGAGAATTATGGGTAACCACCAGGGGTGTAGCTATCATAGGGACAGGGAGAGGCACTTGTCCTGGGGCCCAAGCTGGGGTAGGGGGTCACAAATGCTGTCCTGTTGTGGCGCAGATGGGCAGAGACTGAGCAGAAGTCTCTGCAGCAGGCGGCATGTGTGGGACCCACCCGGTGGGCAGCACAGGACCAAACAAGCACCGGTGGCAGCAGCAGCACAAAGCAGGCAGTGCAGTAGGAACCTCCAGGGCTCATGTGCAGCAAGTGGAGGGAGGGAGAGGTGCTGCGGTTTCAGTACTGATGGTCTGTTACCAGCCCCAGGAGGAGTTTGAGAGCAGCGATGATTGGGGAGCGGTCGGTGGTGCCCTGCCCTTGGACTGGAAAGGTGAGAGTGAGGGGTGGAGCCCCCCACTCATAGCTGCACTGTGTTATCTGGGGGGTGGGGGGAGGAATCTGGGGTGTCTGTGTGGGGACGGGGTCAGTGTGGGGGCATAGTGGCTTGGTGGGGGAGTCTGTGCAGGGAGGCAGGAAGAATAGGGCAGGCAGTTGGGGGAGGTCTCGGGACAGGGGGAAGCAATGGGGCAGTAGGCAAGTACATGTTTTGTTTATTTTCCATGTAAGTTGACATTTCTCTGCAATAAGGACGCTGGGAAGGGGGGAGGAATGAGGAGGAGGAGGGGGGTGGGACAGGGGAGAGGAGTGGGGTGGGGTGGGGAGGGGCAAGTCCATTTCTTGTACCAGGGCCCATTCCAACCTAGCTATGCCCCTGGTAGCCACAAACAAACATGCAGCTGCTTCAATGTTTGTTCAATTGGCCACACACCCAGGATGACGTCATCAGATTCATCATGGGATGAATTTGCAAGTGTTTATAATTATTTCTGGTAACACCCAGTGTCCTAAATAGGAGGAAGCATTTTCAAAACATTTCTTAAGCTATTAGGAATTCTAACATGCCTAATAATAATAATTAATAATAATAACAATAATTAATAATTAATTTAAAAATTAAAAATCCAAACTCTGTGTCTAACTCTTGAAGAACAGAAAGCCAGAGACATGGTCGCATGTTCCATAGCAAACTGCTAAAGGATCAGGAATAGAAAGCAAGGACAAATGGACACAGGGAATCAGACTCGTGCCCTGATCCAGCAAACAAACACATCCACTTAAATTTACGAATAGGAGTAGACACATTAATTTTAATGAGATTACTCGCTGTAGTAAAATTGAAATAGACTGAACTATCTTCTCAGAGGATTTATTATTTGCAGCCCACTGACCAATGTATAAATCTCCAAATATGCTACAAAATGCCATATGCTAATCAAGCCTTTCTTCTGTATTTAACTCGAGATTGTATTTTCCTTTCTTGTACCTGCCTGAGGAAGGAATCTGTGACCTTGCGAACTTGCATACTCTTCTCAGTAGAAGCTAGTCCAATAAAAGACACCTCCTCAACTAGTCTGCCTCTCGTCTTTGTAGTAAACTGCAGGTGCTTGCAGGATTGGGGCCAGAGTGGGCAGCATCAACCTTGATTGGTCCTACTGGTCCCTGATAGAGAGCTACAGTTGAGGAAGGGAGGTCTCTTTCTTACATTTTGGCAACAACTGTAGAGCATGCACTATTGTCTCCTTGTCTCTGTCTGTGTACTGCTGTCAGCCGTACACCTGTGGGGAGCCGGGAGCCGAATGGATATATCTGATTTTCTTATTCTGCTGTTTGTAAGCTAGACTGTTGCCCCACCTCTATTAGTGTGTAGCTATTAGAGCCTCTAGCTGTGTGTCACATTTCTAATTGGAGAGTAGTTACAGCAGGGGGGTGGGGGAAACAACCAAACCAAACCCTTCATAATAAAACTTCTCTATTTAAAAAAAAATACCGTCAGAGGAGAGAGCATGTGCAACTCATGGCTTGTGGAGAGGGCAAAGGAATAGGCAAAGGAGAGAGGTTCTATATGCAGAGCAGGGGCATAGTGAGGTTGGAATGGACCCTGGTGCAAAAGAGGGAAGGGATCCTTCCACTACCCTCCCGTGGCAGGGGACACAGATGCACCAGGGCACGTGGGCCTCCAGACTTGTGGGCCCCAATGCAGCTGCACTGCCTGTCCCTATTATAGCTACACCCTTGATGCAGAGACCAGAAGGAGGGTAACATCTTAGTTTGATTATCTCAAGGGAACTAGAATCCTGCAAGCAGTAGGGATGGTTGGTGCCAACATGGATGCAGCGAATCATTCGGTCACATCAGATATTTTGGCAAATGGATTTTCAAACCTTCTTATTCCCTTGCTGCAGCCTCTCACCTGATGTTGCCACTGCTGCTCATTCATATCCATCAAGGCTATTAGGGAGTCGGACCAGTGGCTTTTTTATTTTCTAATCATTTTCCCTCTTGTAGATTTAGAAAAAAAGGCTTTTCAATGCCAAGCATTTTTTAACAGCAAGAGACCCCATTCGCACAAGAAAACGTTCCTGAATTGCTGAGATAATGATCTCGCCAAGTTAAAGCCTCCCCGTGTCAACTGCTAATGCTACTCTTGCGAGCACACTGTACACAAAGTGTTTCCCAAACGGCTCATTCCCTGCTCCCCCTTCATTAAAATGAAAGTAATCACACCTTCTTCTTCATCCCTGCCTATGTCAGGAAAGGCCTCCCCCAAGTAAGGGGAGTCACTTAGTAGATTTAGATTTACTCTTTTCTTACATGCCTTGCAGAGTGGTTAATCCAGAGGTGGGGAACCTCAAGGCCTGGCACCAAATGTAGTCTGCAGCTTGTTTTTATTTGAACCTAGTTCCTACCCCCAAGCACTGAAAGAGTGAATTCAGGGTAAGGCACAGATCCATGATGTGGGCACCCCTCTTCCTGAGAGCACCTCTTAAGCACCCCCCACCCCCAACTTCTCTGCAGCCCCCAGAGCTGGTAAAAGTTTTCAAAGTGGCCACTGGGAGGGAAAAGGTTCCCCACCCCTGGGTTAAGTAGTTCCCAGTGTTGACATCTAGAGTACTAACCTGAAATGAACATTGTTGCTCACACTTCAGAGCTGTTCTTCTAGGCTCTCTGCCATGACCCCCCACACCTTTTGAGATGAGGCAGGAGACAGTAGCAGTGGTAAGATCCCAGCAGCAGCATCCAGCCTTAGCACCTTCTTTCACCAACTGGCGCGCACACACACACACACACACACACACACCCCATCTTGTTTTAAAGCCCTTACTCAAGGCCTTCCACCAAGAGATCCTCATCTCTTTCCCTCCTGCCACCAAGAGTTACAACATAGAAGCTGTCACTAAAGCCGCTTTTAGATGAGTGGCGCGCGCTCGCTCCTTAAAAATCATGCACCTTTGCAAAGTGCCGCGGGCGGGGTTTAGACGTGCGTCATTGCCGGTCGCGCATTCTTTAAAGCTGCAGATTAAATACCCCGGTATTTAATCTGCAGCTTTAAAGAATGCGTGACCGGCAGTGACGCGCATCCAGACGCATCTATAACTCCTGCCCGCAGCACTTTTTTTTTAAAGGCGCATGATTTCAAGGCGCAAGGGCGCGCCGCTCATCTAAAAGCGGCCTAATCACATCAACTGCCAGTATTCCGTAGAATACAGCTTCACATCAGTAGAAGCTACAGTGAGTGGCTGCCCCAACCTCCATGGTTAGGAGTCTGACCATACTGAACGGCTCCAGGGATAAGCGAGGAGTGAGCAGACAAGCAGTAGCCCAGCTTCTTGGATGCCAACTTTTCCTGCCCTGGCTATCCCCTCACCTCCAGACCTTGAGTGGCTCCATGATTCTTACTTATGGGATCACATGATGCCCTGATGAGATCCGGAGAGCTTGTGTCTTTAAGAGCAGTCCTCTAACAAGCTCCCAGCTGGAGAGGTTCCAGAAGCTTCAGTGCTCCTGCCTCTCCCTCTCCCCTCCCTGCATGCTCATGAGAGCACAGGGGTATAACAGGAGGAGGACGAGCCCCGCCATCCAGTTCCTTCTTAGTGTAGTTCTCTACAGTTATTGTTCTATAGTGAATTAGTGATAGTTATAGTTAATTTAGATTCTGATCTCCAATCAGCATGACCGTTGCCTCCTGCGTCTGGGAGAAGGACATGTTAAGAGGGGCTGTCCTAACTGCAAGGCACTCTCCACGCAAGCGCTGAAAGATCATGAACAGAGGTTACAGGAGCTCTTCACTTGCAAGGCTCTTGAACCTGTGGAAAATCCCCCCTTGCCCGCATAAAGAGTGGACTACTATCTCCACTAGCAAGAGGCTGAAGTCTCCGGCTACCAACCCTAAGCTGCGGAATCCCCCGTGTACAGCCTCAGCCCATTCAGGGTGAATTATCTGTGCTGGACCAGCCCCCGAGGTACACACTTCAACAGAATTCCAGGGAGACGTGCCAGTCTCCCTCTCGGCATGAGACTCAGAGCAGCCTTTTGAGCAGCCTGTCTTGTACCATTCGAGAAAGCATGCTGAGAAAAGACAGCACTGGGAATGTTCTTGGTTCCCTGTACCACTTCTGGACGAGGACCCCAGCACCCACACACCGAGACACACTTGAGATCAGTGCTGAGACTCCACTTCCCCAGCACTGGACTACCATCCCCAGGCCTGGCACAGATGCACAGAACCAAACGACTCTAGGGATGATGTTTCTATGCACCAGCGGGACTTGGACTGGGAGGACTCCAAGGAGGAGTCCCCACCTTCTAAGTGACACCAGTCAGAATGCTCTAAGAGCCCACAGGCACCAGCATGGGATCCATACTTTGAAGCCGTCTATAACATGAGCAGGAGTGCTATGCACGACTGGCCAACTCCTTATGGGTACGGACTGGGTTTTAGCCTGCTCTTCCACCAGGACCCACACTGGTACTACCCCTGGCCCTGGCAACAGGACATGCCCTACCAGTACCCAAACCCCAGACAGTATGAGTCAGGATGGCACAGCAAAGACTCTACTTTTCCCGACCCACAATACTGCCAGAGCCGCAGCAGATCCCCCATTCAGTACAGCTCTGCCTCCTCCCAGGAGAGAGCAATGACTTCTAGCAGCAGACAGAGCCAGAGAAGAACCTGTTGGTGCAACAAGCAGGGCTTACTGTCTCACCCACCACAACAGCCAACCCCACAACCACCTCAATCTACAGTACCGCTGCAAGACATGCAATCAGTTCCAACACCAGCACCAACTCAGGAAACGATCTGTCTGACTCAGGCATCATCAATCAACATCATCATCATCAATTTGGCAGCAAAACCATCAAGCAGCCCAGATCCAGCCCCGAGAGACAGTCAGTGTGGTGGAGGAGGGTGGCGAAAGGCTGGCAAAGACACCGGTGAGAGTGGAGTCGGGAGAGACTTGTTTGACAGGGGGTGAGCTGGGAGATGGAGTATGGACAACTCTCCCCTATTGAGTTTTTCTATGGGGAGAGATGGCAGCAGGGGCCCCCTGTGGAGGAGAGAGTGATGGATGAAGGTGAACAGCCCCTCCTGGCTTATACCCTTGGGCGAGGTGGTTTGTGGGGGGAGTCCGTGTCTTTGCCCCTCATGCCTCCCTACCCTGCAGCGTGAGTGTGCCCGGACCCAGGAAGTTCCAGCTGGCGGCTGAAGGGGGATGCAGCTGGAGCCACCGCTGCAATCATCAAGGGGGCGGGGCCGGGGACAGCTGATCTTCAAGCCGCCCCTACAAGGGCCAGGGGCAACCGTGCTGGGGACACGTCCAAAGGAGCGTGTCCTTTGGCAGCGCCCAATGGTGGTGCCTGACGGCGGGACCGGGGGAAGGACATTATAAGTATTTGGTGGGAGGGGGAGTTGAAGCAGAGGGGAATGCGAATTGTTGAAGAGAGTAGGAGGGTGGGGATGGGTCTTTTTTGATGATAGTGGGGGAGATACGAGGAGTAATGAGGAGTTAACAGATGATTATGTATTGAGCGGTAGGGGTATGGGCTGTTCTATTGTTGTTATATTAATCTAGCTGTGGAAAGTTTTTTGGTTAGATATTATAGATCATTTTATATGCAGAGATTGTATGATGGGGACCTCTTCCCCCAGTGAGAGCGGTGGGAGGGGTGACTGGAGGGGCCCCCCTGGTAGCAGCAGGGTGTGGGTTGGGAGTTGAGATGGAAGAAATTTAAATTGTTGGTATGGGATAGTGAAAGGGGGATGTTATGTATGATAGCCTATACTGTGGCTATTGATTTTGGTGTTTTTGTTTGAAATTGTATTAGTCCTGTGGATCTTATGGAATTATACTGGGTCCCCTGTGTGGGTTTAAACCCAGCTGTTGTGATTTATTGTGTGATATTGTAGAGAGGTATTGTAGAGGGGTGGGTTGTTTTGTTCTTATCATACTGGGCCCCCTACGTGGGATTAAACCCAGCTGTTGTGTTTTATTATGTTATGATTTCATTTTTGTTGTGAGCCGCCCCGAGTTGCCTTGGTGAGAGAGTGCAGGATACAAATAAAAATTCATCACATAAAAATCAAATTGAAACATATCTATCAAATAAAAACATATAATAATCCCAGAAGTGGATCCATCACCTCAGGGACAAGTCACATTTCATGACTATTGTTGGAGAGCTCTGCGTTTCTGAGAGTGGATTGTGGCTGCCCTGAAACAGATCCATGATCAAAAAGTCTCTGGTTTACAAGAAGAGTTAAGGCTCTTACAAATCCAATCATGCACTAAAAAGAACGGAAATTGCAAGTTAAGGCAAAAAGAGACTGCCCAATCAAAGTGTAGGAGCTGCTGGACTTGTGATAGCTCAGGACACCTGAGAAGGTACTGCCCTGAAGGCAAGATGTTGCGGAGAAAAGAGAGAAATAATAAACAACAGGAGACAGTGAAAGAAACTGGTCCTGTTAAGAAAATTCAGAGAGTGAGTAAAGAGACTCAAACTGAATGAATAATAAACTACAAAGAAGGAGAGTTAACAAGATCAGAACAAGGAACCCAAACAAATTTGTATAAGGAGCAATTAGATGCCTTCATTAAAGGAATGGCACTAATAACGAGCTCCCTAAAGGAGGTAGTAAAAGAGAATGAAGCTATGAGAAAAGCGGTTGAAAAGTTAAAGGAAGAGATTGAGTGATATGGAGAGAGATTAGAGGCTACCGAACTTGAGATAGAAAGGAAGAAGATGAGACCTCTGAGGGGTTAGAAGATGAGGAAGGCTCAATGCCAGCCCTGGAGTCAGAGGAAGAAGACACAGAGTGCTTATTGGTTAAGAATACATCCCCAGAGAGAATGGCGGAAGGAGCTGAAGGAAGCTCTAGATATAAATGTATGTTAACGGCTGAAGGAAGCCATAAAGACAGATCCTGGATGTGTGGAAACTCCCATCACCAGATACCTCTAGCAAAGAGAACTTATATCCTGAGCTGAAGGAAGCTCTGAATAATGTTAAGATGGATATCTGTAGTTATGTGTATAAATGTGTCTGTTATAACCCCTGGGAAGGGGATGGTGACATTGGTTATTATGTATGTTTTGTACTGATCTGGTAAGGTTTTGAGGGTCCCGGGGGGGGGGGGGGGGAGTGTCCGGAATGGTTGGGTGAGCTGGCCTCCCAACCCCGAGAGGAGTAACTGTATAGTAATGTTAAAATATAGTCTGTAAGCTGGGTGGACGAATACCTTCCCAGCAGGACACAAAATGGAGTTGGTCATGAACTGAAGGTAGTTCTAACAAATACCCAGGACATGAGTTGAAGGTAACTCTAAGCATAAGAACCTGACAAGCTGTATTAGTAGTAACTCTGGAAGTGGTGGAAAGTCCCACCACCAGAGAAGGTGAAGAATGTGAATCTGGTGGAGGATTTACCTCCCTGGTAAGATATGACAATGGCAATGTAACCCCTAGGAAGGGGATAGTATTATTTTGTTGTACACCTTATTGACATGACACGGTCATGAGGATCCTGGGGGGAGGGGGGGGAGTGACCGGAAGGAATGGGAAGACCGGCCTCCCAACCCCACAAGGGGTATTAAAGATTGTGAGCAGGGTAGAGAGACAAATGAGTTGAAGGGAACTCTACAATAATAAAACCCGGTGGTTCAGGCCCAGCTAGAAGGGGAGATGTTGGAGGCTGGGAGGGCGGTAAAGCCCTAGTTGGGGTGTTAGACTCCTCAGTCACAGAATTGGCTTATTGGTGACAAAATGAGAAATTGTGTGTAAATTGTGCATATAGATTAATATTGAGGACTTGATAAGCCAGTCCTACTAGGACTATCTCTTTAAAGAGGGAGGTGTGTGGCAGGGCTCTGCCACAATATGGCGCTTGCCATAAAGAATTCCTAAAATGGGTGCCAAACAGGAAGCGGAAGTTGAACTGTTTGGGGCTTGGCCAGCGCTATAAAGAAGAGTCCGCTCTGCAGGAAGAGGCAGTCTGCTCCTGACCCCTGAGGAGAATGCATCTCCAGAGAGGCTACCAGAGAAACCTGATTGTGAGCCTGGAACCTAAGGCCTGAGTGAGTTGCCAAAGAGCTAGCCAGGGACTGTAGTTTTGACTAGGCTCTGCTAGATGGACTGTAGACGGACAAGAGGCTTGGCGTCTGGCCAATGGACTATTTGAGTGTGAATAAACAGTTCTTTTCAATGTATTCATTGATTATCTGAAAAAGGGTGTTAAGAGTGAGGTGATCAAATTTGCAGATGACACCAAGTTATTCAGAGTAATCAGAACACGAGCAGACTGTGAGGAGCTGCGGCAAGATCTTACAAGACTGGGTGCATGATCATCTAAATGGCAGATGAGATTTAATGTGGACAAGTGCAAAGTGATGCACATTGGGAAAAATAATCCAAATTAGGAGTACACAATGCTGGGTATTAAGCTAGGAGTTACCACTCAGGAAAAGGATCTGGGAGTGACTTTGGATAATACACTGAAATCCTCAGCCCAGTGTGCCGCAGCGGTCAAAAAAGCAAATAGAATGTTAGGAATTATTCGCAAGGGAATAGAGAATAAAACTGAGGATGTCCTAATGCCTCTATCCAAATCAATGGTGAGACCGTGCCTTGAATATTGTGTGCAGTTCTGGTCGTCCCATCTTAAAAAAGACATAGAAAAGATACAGAGAAGGGCAACAAACATGATCCAGGGTATGGAACAGCACCCGTATGAGGAGAGGCTTGATAGGTTGGGGCTCTTCAGCTTGGAAAAGAGACAGCTGAGAAGAGAAATGATAGAGGTCTATAAAATCATGAGTGGTGTGGAACTTGTAAACAGGGAATGGTTATTCACCCTCTCAACTAGTACTAAAACTAGGGGACACTCCATGAAACTCACAGGTGGCAGAGTAAAAACAGACAAAAAGTATTTTTTCACTCAGTGTACAATTAGGTTGTGGAATATACTGCCAGGGGAGTTGGTCAAGGTCAGTAGTATAGCTGAGTTTAAAAGAGGTTTGGACAAGTTTCTGGAAGATAGGATTGGGGAACAAAACCCTTTACTGTCGGGAGCCTGGGGATGACCCACAGGGAATGGATAGCATGGTGACCTGTTGGGTGTTTCTCCCAGGCCCTCATGACTGACCACTGTCAGAGGCAGGATGCTGGGCTCGATGAACCGTTGGTCTGACCCAGTATGGCACTTCGTACTTTCTTATGTGATTAAGCCTGACCCCAAGTCACAACATCATTGGGCACTGATCCTGATAACACTTGCCCATGGTAAAAGTGGGGGGCTGGCTACACAGGCTTTCAAAGTGCAGTTTTCAAACTACGATATCTCAGCGGTTATCCAACTGATTTGGCTGTAATATGGACAGCATTAACTGTTTATTTCAGTGATCCTTCACCACAAATTTCACGATCCTAACGTTAATCATGCCAATTGTATAGCAAACAGAATGTTGTGGCTTTATAATGGAGGGTGTAACACACCTTAAATATTAGAGTGCTCCCGTGTTCTAATAATCAACAGCAGCAAATAAAGCAGGTGACTGATCTCCTTGGTGTCTAATCAGAACCAAGGGCAGCTCCCACCACAGCCACGGACTCTACCTTCAGACAACCCCATACTCCTATATCCCCTCGACAAGAGGACACAATCAACCTACCTCCCAGTGACTCTATTTCAGATCCCACCATGATGCTGTCCACTGAGGATGTCAAGAGCTTACAGGCTATGTTACGCCGCCTCACATTGGCACTGACACAGATTTCTACAAAGATTACTAAGAAACCTCTTCTGGCCCAGTATTTGGAATTCTCACGGGAGGAGAGATAAGACGTATCATGTTACGCCTGTCTGAGGAGCTGATGAAGCCCTCTAAGACTGCCTGGGCAACACCCTCTTCTCCACCTATTGCTAAATTGACTGACACCCTATATCCAGTCTCTCGTGAAACTACAATCTTCTCACACCATCCAACCCCAAATTCCATGGTGGTAGCGGCTGCAACCAGCAGGCCCACCTCGGGGGCAGTGGGGATGATTCCCTCAGACAAAGAAGACCACTGTTTGGATAGTCTTGGCTGGAAGGCCTTCTCAGCAGCTACACTGACACTCCGAACAGCACATTCTGCAATGGCAATGGCTACATACCAACATGCCCTCTGGGCAAAAATACTGACAGTCAAAGACCCAATTGAGTGCCAGGCCATGTAGAAGGAGGGATCCCAGTTATCACAGTTTCAGCTTACATCTATGATGCATTCTGCAGACTCATCAATCGGATCAGTGGCTACATCTATAACCATCCAACATCATGCCTGGCTCTGCTCAATGGTCCTGACACCAGATAACAAAGCAAAGATGGAAGACTTCCTCTGTGATGGAGAAGTGCTCTTCTCCCAAGTCAAGTGATGACACCTTGCAAAAGTTCTGTAGGGTCTGGGGACAGGTTGGTGCGGGGGCCTGTCGGTGCTTCCATACCTGGGGAGTCTGGGGACGGGGCAGCACCAACATCGTCTCGGGGGCACCCCCGCCAGCAAGGACCATGGTGGGAGCACCACTGGAGCCCACACGGAAAACTCATGCACCGCAGCCTCCACCACAGGTGGCGGCAGGGCCCAGCGGTGCAGCAGGAAGTGTTCCACTCTGCCCAGATGCTCCCCTCCCGGCCTCCATAGCCACGCCCCCTGCATCACAGCCACGGTGCTCAGAGCGCCTGCGCCAGCATTCCCTGCAGCTCACAGGGAATAAAGGGAGTACTCAGACTCCCCACTGTTGCCGGTGATCAGTGCCCTGTGCCTGTGAGACTGGCCCCCTTGCATTCCTGTGTCGTGTTCATGAGTAGAAACCTGAGCTGAGGTGGTTGTTAGAAAAAGAGTGAGTGAGAGCAAGAGAGAGAGAGAGAGAGCGTGTGGAGTAAGAGCTATGTGTCCTGTGAGTATTTGTGCCTTACCTGTGATTTCCCCAACCCTCTTCTTCACATTTGGGGGGCCTGGGTTCCCCCCTAGAGTGAGAGTCCTGTCCCCCCGTACCCTTCCCTTTGGATCTCCTGCACCGGGACACACACACCCCTCACACACATACTCCTGACCTTCCGTACCCTTGGCTCTGGTTTCAGTGTGGGAGATGGTTTGGAGTTGTGCCTCATGTGGGTGTATTCCCCTACCTGGGCCAGGCATTGCTCTTACCTCCCTGTGATGATCTAGGCTTGGGGTGTCCATCCCACAAGCCAATTACGATCCTGAGGGATATATTACGAGCAAGCGTTGATTGCCACGGGTCCACACCCATTCCCCCTTTTGGACTTCCCTATTCCTCACAAGATCAAGGACACATGTCAAACAGCAAGGGATCAAGGGGTGGTCAAGCAAAGCTAGAAGTGCCCTTAACCATCTTCAGCAGCAATAACTTACTACCATCAACACTGACCCTCATTTCACCAGCGTAGGTTTGTGTCACGTCACAAAATCACAACCAAGCAGCCATATCAGGCCAGTCGTAAAAGGTTCCCTAAACCTAAACAGAGATTTAGACAAGGCCAGAGCACCTTCGTAGCCCAGCCTCGGTTAAGGGTTTGAGAATGCTGAGGTCAAGAGTCTTAAGCAAGCCAAAACCCTTTTCAAGGACAGACTTAGCCCGTTTCTCTGAGTGGACCAGTATCACCTCAGACAGATGGGTCCTTGAAATAGTTAAGATGGGCTGCTCCATACAATTTGTCTCCCCTCCCTCCCTGACTCCCCTCGCAACACAGAACTTCAACAGGAGATCACCTCTCTCCTACAGAAGGGAGCAATAGAGGAGATACCTTCAGATAAATTAGGATGGGGATTCTACTCACGCTACTTTCTCATTGATAAGAAGGATGGAGCAATGCAACCCATACTGGACTTGCAACGTCTAACAAGTTTGAGAGAACTTTTAGGTTTCATATGACATCCCTATCCACCTTCTTACCAGCCCTACAATGTAACCTTTGGCTTGTGGCACTTGACCTGAAAGACACTTATTTTCATATAAGTATTAGGAATTCACATAGAATATTTCTTCATTTCGTTGCAGATGGAAGATGCTTTAAATACTTGGTTCTCCCCTTTGGCCTCTCAACTACCCGAGGGTCTTCACAAATAGCATGGCTCCAGTAGTGGCAGAATTGAGGAGAGGGGTCTCCCTCTACCCTTACCTGGACAATTGGCTAATCACAGCAGACACCGTTGTCGTCCTTCACATTCATGTCAACATCACAGTAGATCTGCTCCAGAACCTGGGTCTGCTTATCAATTTCAAAATGTCCCAGCTTATGCCCACACAGGTGCTCCCTTTCATCAGGAAGAGCACACCTCAAAAAAAGGTGTATGCTTACCCATAGGGTGATTCCATGCCACAAACATCAAGCAGGGCTTGGTGGTCTAGCAGTGAGGCTCCTTGCTCAGGAAACCCACGGTCATGGGTTCTAATCCCCTGTTCTGCTGCTGTTGTCGAGTAGGAGAGGAAAAGGCTGTACCTTTAGACAATTTTCTCCACCCCCCACTGCCCTGCGGGCAGGATAGAAATCTTTTATAAAATAATAATAAAATAATAATAAACCACATCAGAAGACAACTAACCAGATGAGTCAAATTCTTCCTTCACCTTATGGGATTCTTTGCCTCCACAACAACGGACTCTGAAAGACTGTGCTTCAGACATCTTCAATATTAGCTACACAACCATTATGTCCCAGGACAGCCTCTCAGAGCATCTCACACTCCCTGGGGCCATTTGTCACTCCCTCCTATGGTGGTCCTCCCCGGACAATGTGTTGACAGGTATACTATTCCAACAGCCAGATCCCACAATCGCGGTCACCACAGATGTCTCCTTGGAGGAATGGGGAGCTCATTGTGGAGATCTTTCTAGCCAGGGATGTGGGTCACTGGAGGAGTAAGACCTTATCTAAACATACTAGAGCTCAGAGCAATTCACCACACCCTGAGAGCATTCCAAAAAAAGGTTAAGGGGAAACATGTTCAAGCCATCACAGACAACTTTATGGCAATGTATACATTGATGGTAAACAGACGGGGGGGGGGGTGTCAGTTCAAAAGTATTTACGAACCTTCCAGAGAAACAAAACCTTCTCACCGACCTCCTCAGCAGCAATCTTTCCCTCAGACACGAGTGGTCTCTCACCCTAGGAATAATCAGGCAATGTTTCCACCACTGGGGCACCCTGAAAATAGACCTGTTCGTGGACAAGATCAACCACAAACTGAAACTGGAACATTTTTGCAGCAGGAGAGGCAGAGTCCTCTATGCATATGCATTCCCTCCATTTTCCCTGATTCCTCAGACACTGTACAAAGCTCTCAACAGATTTCTAAAGTCATTACCACCTGCATAGCATTGTACTACTAACTGGCAGGGAAAGAGGTTCCGCGTAGTCTCCAGGACCGCTCTACGAGAGCAGTGGCCTCAACTACTGCAGCCTTCAAACACATCCTGATTCAGGACATTTGGAAAGCAGCCATGTGGGCTTCAAAAGGCACCGTTTGTAAGACACAACACTTTTGACCATGCAGCTTGGAACGATACTTCCTTTGGAAGAGCGATGCTAGCCTCGGTCCTGTCTTTACTGTTCTTCTGCCTCCTACCATACGGGTAAGCTGATTTTATTCTTCCATAAGTGAGAATCACAGAGCCACTTAAAGAAGAAATAAAGGTTACTTACCATAACTTAGTTCTTCGAGATGGCTCCGTGCATTCTCACTATCCACCCACCTTCCCCTCATTCTTCAGGAGCCTGATATCTAATACACCAGGCTCGCACAGCTGGGGGGGAAGAAGGAACTCCTTATACCCCTGAACTCTCGCGAGAGTGCAAGGAGGTGAGAGAGAGGGGTAAGAGCACTAAAGCTTCCAGAACTCTCCAGCTGGAGGACTGCTTTTAAAGGCACAAACTCTCCAGATTTCATCAGGGCACCATGTGATCCCATAAGTGAGAATGCATGGAGAGGTCTCAAAGAACTAAGTTCAGTAAGTAACCTCTATTTTTTAGTGTGGCAAGGTGAGTATCGTGGGTCTTCTCGTCGGAGAAGTTTCTGTGGTATCTGAGGGTTTGGCTATGGATGACTGATTTCTTGGTGTGTCTAGGGTGGTTGCTGAATCTGTGGAGATATGTATGGTGGTCCATTGATTTCCTGTATATTGTTTGTAGGGTTCCATTGTTTATGCTGACTGTGGTGTCCAGGAAATTGATCTTGTTGTAGGAATGTTCCAGTGTAAGTTTAATTGAGGGGTGATGTTTGTTGAAGTTTGGATGAGCTTCTCTCATGGACCCGCACAGAGCAATGTCCTGCACCACTAGTGCCAGGCTGAGGAAGACTGCCCCAACTTGAGTCACCCACAATACAATACCACACTATACCATACCAAACTAAACTGCTTGGTGGACACACGCTGCACCAATTTGGAACTGCTCAGCTGTGTGTCCTAGACCATGTACTGCTATAAACTAATGGAGATTTTCCTTCAGCTCACACAGAATAATCCCATTTGCAGGGCTGGGTTAACACTGTGGCTTTAAATGCTGAAGCCTGGACCCTCAGATTGAGATCTCTCCCAAAATGAGTATCTCATTTAGAAAGCAGTACCTACCATTGTAGTCTAAAGATATTCTAAATACTGTAGTCCAGGCAGAGCTGATGCTCCCTCTTCACCCACATGCCCACAGCAACAGTAGCATCAGCTCCAGCCCGTGCTCCAGCTCTGGATGCCACAAGCCTACAGTCTGCCCCTGACTAGAGTTGCTGCAGGTGGGGAGCCATGAGACTGAATCCAGCCTTGCCTAGGTGTTTGGAAAAGGAGGACCTGGCTGCATGTTAAGACTGTGATCAGAGTGGTGCCAGCTTCCCTCTGCCTAGAAGTGCCATTTCACTTCTTCCCTTTTTTTTTCAGCTGGGTTTCAGCTCCCAGCATTTCAAGTGGATGAAGAGGAATGAAACCTCACACCTTAGCAAGAGCTGAAACCACCCAATATTTGGTGCAGATCCCAAATTTGATGAATTCCGTCTGCACAGATCTGTTTAAACAAAGTGAATCCAAAGCTGTATTTGCTTCCTGCTTCATTTGCATTTCCAAATACTCATTCAGTTTCTTGGCTGCCAAAGTGACTGAAGAACTGAATACCACATAAGTCACGTAGCCAAATTTGAAAGAAACAAAGAAACAACATTGCAAATTTCACAATGACAACAAAGACAAATTTGGAGATTCATTTGTGGGAACAAATACACCAATTCACAAATATGAAAAATCATATTAGTTTTGGCACTAATCCTTCCTCCCTGAAGCCCCACCACCACATTCAACCAATACAAAAAAACCCATCCGCAACAGTGATGGCAAAGATGTTCCCTGTTCACTCCCAGCACTGGTCTCTGGAGGATCTAGTGGCCAAAGTTCCTGCTCCCTCCTTGGTGAGGGTGATGGGTTCAGACTCTATCTTCCATGCTTGCACAGCAGCTCTAGGGGACACAAGTGACTGCTACTCCTCTCGGTAACGGGGCTATGCCTGCTACTGTTGCTGTGCTGGGAAACTGTGGTGGCTGGATCCAGGGAAGACGGTGGCCCACACTCCTCTAAGCGAGATATATATACACAATCAAATAAGGTATAATGTAGCAGATCAAGCTTCAAAATCAACACAGTCAAATCTGCTGCTATAAAAATATAGTGTCCACAAGTTTAATATTAAACTTGTGGACACTATATTTTTATAGTAGCAGATTTGATTGTGTTGACCACACTCCTCTAAGAACAGCAGCAACTGTGGCAGGAAGTCCTGCTAATGAATTAAAACTTGCTGCACATGAACACAGGGATTCAGCTCCAGCTGCACAAAGTGGGAATGTGCTCACTAAATCCAGCCAAATAACTTTTAGGAGTTAATCAAGGGCATAGCTAGAACAAGGACAGGTGGTGCAGCTGCATCTTGGTCCATGAGCCTGGGGAGTCCGTGATACCTGGTGCAGAACTGCATCCCCTGCTGCTGGAAGGAGGTTCAGGGTGACCTCATTCCATCTTCTGCACTAGGGCCTATTCCAACCTAGTTACGTCCCTGGAGCCCATGTGGGATAGTTCTAGTAAATGTGGAACTCTTGGGAGGTGGGTTGTAGCACAGACACCTATCCACCACATTAATCAGTACCTCTCCCATTCTACCAACGCCTTTTCTGTATCCCCCTTCCCATTTCATCCTCCCTCTCCCACTATATGCTCATGCTGGGCATCGCCAAGTATTGTTTTAAATTTACTGTATCTAAATTAAATCTCATCCCATCTGAACTTGCCCATCTTTCAGAAATCTCCCAGTCACTAAGTGATTCCCATTTATCCTGCTTTGGTTTTCACAGTCTCTTCTGGTTTGATCTGCAAATGTGATCAATACTGTAATTTATTTCTTCCCGCAGGCCATTAATGAAGATTGTAGAGAGAATCTAGCTTTCGAGCGATCTGGTGCTTCCTATACTTAATATGTCGTGCTCTGCTCAGGAGGTGATGTGAATAATTAATTTGTTTACGGTCTTGTCAGCTCAATTTATATTCACACAGCGCTATCTCCCCAAAAGGAACATTTCAGTGATTTGTCAAATTTACAAAATCGCACAATCTTGGGTCAAGCAAGACAAAATTTGGTTTTTGAAAGCTTGTTATGCAACCCCTCCTCCCTTCTTCCACAGATAAGCAGGTTCCACTTATCTATGGTTAAGGCAGTGGACTGAGAAGACTCACAGGGCAATCCTCCACCGTTGAAGTCAATGGGAGTTTTGCCATTCAGTGGATGGAGAATTTCACCATCCTAGTCACTTCCCATCTGTGCCACAGACATTTGCAAGTTACTTATATCCAGATTTTAAAAAGAAAGATGCTCCTATTTTGGCACTCATCATTCAGGCTCTGATTCTGAAAACATGTATTATTTATTTATATATATATATATCGCCCTTCCCCAAAAGATCAGGGTGGCTGCAAAGAACCATTATTCTCAACAGGACTCTATGTATGCTTTCCAAAACTACCCATCAGTTATTTGCCATCTTTTCCATTTTCCACAGCCCTCTCTGAAGACTTACTTCCCTCTTACATCCACCAAGCTTCTGAAGTTTCCATAGAATAGGGAATTGGACTAGGATGACATCCCATGCAGCTGTCTGAGTGATTGTCTCTTAATCTGTATTTCTAATTGGTGTGGCCTTGGAGAAAAACTTGTACGTGTGTTAGAAATCTGTATGGTATACAGAGAGAGTAGGATGAGCCTGGGAGCAAAAGAGAGCCAACTACCAGCAGGAGGACAGCAGCAGGGGCATAGCTATCAAAGGGACATTTGTCCCAGGGCCCAAACTACGTGGGGGGTGGGGGGAGGCACAAATTCTGTCCTGTTATGGTGCGGCTGGACAGAACCTGAGCAGAAGTGCCTGCAGCGCACGGCGCGCCTGTAACCCACCTGGCGGTCGGCACAGGGCAGAGCTAGTGCCAGTGGCGGTGGTAGCAGCACAAGGAAGGCAGCGCAGCCGTAGCCTCCAGGACTCAGGAGCAGCAAGCAGTGGGAGGGAGAGGCACCACGGTTTCAGGACTGGAGGTTGTCACAGTGGTGGTCTGGTGCCAGCCCCAGAAGTTTGAGAGCAGTGGGGATGAATGGTGATCAGGGAGCAGTGGTGCCCTGTCCTTGGGTTGGAAAGGTGAGTGCGCAGGGTAGAGGCCCCCCATAGCTGCACTGTGCTCCCTGGTGTGTTGGGGGCTGCGTGGGGGCAGGGACAGTGGGTGGGGCTGTGTGAGGACAGGGGGTCAACATAGTGGCAGGGAGTACCTTGCAGTAGGTGAGTACACGTTTTCCTTCTTTACCATGTAAGTTGACAGTTTTCTGCAAGAAGGATGCTGGGGGAAAGAAGAAGGGTGGGACGGGAGAGGATGGTGACAGGAATGGGGGAAGTCCATTTCTTGCACCTGGGCCCATTCCAACCTAGCTATGCCCTTGGACAGCATGGAGGGAAGATTTTAAATTATTTATATAAACTTATACCCTGCACCCTCCTGCAGCTCGGTGTGGCTAAAAATATAAATTTTAAAAATATATAAAATACAATAATACAAATAGATAAATAACAAATATAAAACACCATAAAATAGCGATGCACCAAAAAATAAAAAACCCTAACCCCTCAGTCCCCCCACCTATCACTCATCTCCCTCACTAAAAGCCTGGCGGAACAGCCAGGTCTTGCATTGCCATCGAAAGGAGGAGAGGTCCAGCACCACACGGACCCCTGCTGGGAGGGAGTTCCACAGCCTTGGAGTGGCCACTGAGAACACCCTTTGCATAGTCACCCCCCAAAATATCTGAGAGACTTCAAGAAAAACGCAGCCACCCGCTGACCACAGGGGTTGCTCTAGAGCCTGGGAAGTGAGGCAGACCGGCAGGTAAGCAAGGCCCAGCCTGTATAGGGCTTTATAACTAAGTACGAACACCTTGAATCAGGACCGGAAGAATATACTCTTATACTAAATGATTGTGCCAGAAAAGCAAACTTGTGTTGTGATGTCTCATTGTGACCAATACCCCCTCCCTCTCTTATCACACAATAACACAACTTTGCTAGCTCCTGTCCACCCCCCTTGTATGTCCTACTTTGTGGACAGCCCCTAAGGGATCATTGTTTATTTCAGAGCCCTACAGCTCCATAGAAGATAATGGACATCTCTTCTTTACTAAACAGGTGCCCCTCATTCAGAACACTCCATCTCCATGGAACACAATTATAGGCATCTCTTATTTCAGCTCTGAAGCATTCCATGTTTTGGAAATTTTGATCTGGAAACCCTAACATAATCCTGTCTAGAATTACTACCTTCCCAGAAGCATTGACCCAGAAAGGGGCAGTGCAAAGGGACTCATAATGCCACAACACTTTACAGGGGGTATGGCTACATCAGAAAGGGGGGAAAGTGAGAGAACCTCTTGTCCCATCCCATTCTGATGCAGCTAGGGTGGCCATACCTCCCCTTTAAAAGAGGACGCTTATGAAAAATACATGTTGCAGGACTCCATTGGTTCTAGTACAACCTTGCACCATGTATTTTTTATAAGCATCTTCTTTTAAAGGGGAAGTATGGCCACCCTAGATGTGGCCCCGCCCTCCTGAAAAAAAAATCTAGAGGTGGCCCTGACTAACCTGGGGAAAAAGAAACTTCACCCAGAGAAAATACACTAAAACCCTGACACTCTAGATCAAACATAGAGGTTAGTAACCCTAATCCCAACTGATATGTCCTATACTTTGCATGTCTTTGCTGTTCTCTGGGGTCACACAATTATATTTAAGTCTCAAAATGGAGTTACATAGGCAAAAAGGTTGGAAACCATGGTCCTCTATCTCCAAGCCTCTGGGTTATCTTTGATTTCATTATGTATCTTAATCAGCTGACTGCCTAGACTACAGCTCCCCTTACAGGGGCAATATATTCAATTAAAAAGTCAAATTAATTTAACAGGCCATTTTCACACTCTAACACTGATAAAATGGGTATTTCATTTTATTATACATGTTTCAGGGCACCCATAGAGCACACCTGCAGCCCTGCAACATGTATAATAAAATGTAATACCCATTTTATCAGTGTTGAGTGTCTGTGTGAAAAGGGCCATAGTGAAGTTGAAGTTTTATGGATATTCAAATTCATTAAAATGGAATTTGATGATTCATTAATGGAAAAAGATTTTAGAATCTGTTTCAGTGTTCTAAACAGGAGCCAGTATTTTTGGAGAAGATTGCATTTGGTGCCTGAAGGGGAACAGAGTAGAGTAATTTGAAAAATCTGGTCATGCTTCTTTCTAGGGCTCAGTTCCCCATGTGTAAAAAGTAGGCTATAAATTCTTCCTTTGCCTTATCATCTATTACACTGTAAGCGCTTTGAGACTGGGACTTCCTCTTACTATGTGTTGGTTCAGCACAACAGAGCCCTGATCTTGACTGATGCCTCCAGATGTTATTCGGAAATTATTGCTAATAATGCCATAATATTTATTGCAGAGAACAGTGACAAGACATATTCCATTGTCTGCACACCCTCTATCCACTAGACCAGTCACCTTATCAAAGAAGGTGACACTCAGACTTGGTTTGTCATGCTTTGTTCTTGGCAAATCCATTTTCTTAAAGACCCGTTGACAGCTCTCGTGAATTTATCACAAATCTCCTGCTTTCTTCCCCTTAAAGTGCCGGGGGGAGGGGGGGGAATTATCCAAGTTTTTATCCCTTTGGTTTTCAGACAAAGCTTGAAACATGAACTGGATGTGACTTAAAGGCTCAGAAACAAGAAGGCAAATACAAATAAAACACACATTGGGGTTTGTGGTTTGTTTTTTTTTAAGTCTCACATGATTTAAAGTCAATCACATACGTTCGGAACACTTAGCATTGGCAATTCTTAGAGAGAAGATGCTAAGCAACTTTATTGCCAATTCAGCTCTTTTCCAAGATTGCTGCCCCCTCTCTGCAGCAACCTAAGAGCTAGCCCCTCCCACAGGAGTGTTGAAACTTGCATTAGGAACTTCTTAACTGAGTGTTTGTTTATATGTATATTAATATTTATCTTGGTAACAGTTTGATAGAGGAAAACTCTGATGCTTTCTGATTAGAAGAAACATTATC
>QEPC01008071.1:191395-206999 GCA_003113815.1 Sphenodon punctatus
GAGATCTTCCATTGCGCCCATTGAGCGCAATGGAAGGCTGTAGCCCCTCCCTCCACAGCACGTCCCATACGTGCTGTGGACGGAGGAGTTCAGCCGCCCAAATCGCGTTTTCCATAGGAAAACGCTTTGGGCGGCTGATTTTTGAGCCTTCTGGGACCCACTCCTCTGGAGTGGATCCCAGAAGAGAAGTCAAACCGCAGAAGCCTCTGCCTTGCCTTTGCAATCAGAGCGGAGGCTGCTGCAGCGGTGCTGTGGTCAGTTTCAGTGAAACTGACATGAAATTGACCACAGCGCTGCAGCAGCCTCCGCTTTGAAGCAAAGGCAAGGCAGAGGCTGCTGCGGGCGGCGGGGAGGTTTTTTTTTGTTTTTTTTACACTATGAGCAGCGGCGCGGCGCCTGGCGGGGTGCTTGGGGGGTCAGCGCCCTCAACGCCCTGGAAGGGGAGCCGCGCCTGAGTTAATGCCTGCTGTATTAAGAACAGTAATTGACTATAGAGCCACCAGATGGCACTGCTAAGTTTACGTGTACATGGAAGGGAGATGGGGTTTTACAGTTGAATTCCTTTGTGTGTAACCACTCCGTCTTCCCTTCTCTTTCATTGTCTCAGTCTCCATTTTGTCTTCTTACTAGTTAGATGCAACTAAGGATCTGTGCCTGGAAAGTCTTAAGTAAAGTTCTGTTTTTTAAACCTTCAGCTGCATTTGTCCTTACTGATTGTGAATCAGTTATTACTCTGCAACACTGCCTCTGATTCAACTGAGACAGAATTCACAAAAGATAAACCATCACTGTATGGCCGGGTGCTATGGGTGAGTGCTAGGGTTGCCGCCTGTGGTGGTTTTTTACCTGACACTCCCATAGGCCAGAATAGAAGTGTCAGATAAAAAACGACTTTAGGTGGCAACCTTAGTGAGTCCTTTCTGGACTAGACCCTAGACTAGCCAGCACTCTGCCACTACTCACCTGAGGCCCAGGAGGAGGAGGCTACTTAGCTCAGATGATGAGTAGCAGCCCAGGTGAAGGTGGTTCAGGCTAATTGGGCCAGGTGACAGGATCTGAGCTTATAAGGAAGGAAGCTCAGTAGTTTATTTATTACACTATTTGAAACCTTGCCCTATCCTGTCTATGGCAGTTTATTGGGGATTAGACCATGAGTAAAATAGTAGGGTGCAGAAAGAGCTCAGGGACCAGTTGTGAATGGGACTCTGCAGCAAAAGCTAGCCACCAAGGGATGCTTCAAGAGAGTGAGAAATTGCTTGAGTGCCTCTAGCGAATATGGAGCTAGGGGTTGTAGGAATCAACAAAATGGCTCGTAGAGGAGCCTTTCGTAGCCTTCTGTGGCTGGGGGAGAAGGGCTTCTATCTGCAAGCATGTGGAATAACCATAAGGTATGTGTACCAGCAAAGTGGTAGGGCAAGGAGAAAGATACGGCATTAGGTTACCTCAAGGGGTTGATCTGAGGGCATGTTTCAGCTTGTTCAGAATGCAGCAGCATAGCTGCTTACTGGTTTGGGCAGCCATGATCATATTATGCTTGCCCTGCATTCTCCACATTGGCTGCCTGTAGAGTGATGGATTTAATTTAAGATTGCGCTGCTGTATTTCAGGGCCCTGAATGGTACAGGCCTTGGCTATATTTGAGACCTACTCCTGGAGCCTTATGCGGATAATTATCTGTGCTCAAAAACCACCCGCTGTTCTGAAATCCTGCCTTCGTCTCTCAAGTTGGCAGAGAATTGGGCCTTTGCTTGGTGGGCCCCTTAGTGTGGAACTCGCTCCCTCCTGATTACATTTTAGTTCCTCCCTCCTTGCCTTTAAAAAAGCACCTAATTATTCTACAAGTGCTTTTAGACTCCACTGCTGGTTCCCCTTAATGTGTGTTGACTTTCCTTGCTACCATCCCTTTTCTTAATTTTTTTTATATAGTTTTATAGTTTAAATGGATTCATGGTGTATTTTTAACATTGTACAGTGCTTTGAGTGCCATCTGGTGGTGGGGTGCTAATTATTATAATTATGTCCCTAGTGTGGTTGGGATTATGGTGAGCAAGCTGGGCCCCAGGTCAAGTAAATTTGGTGGCAACAGACCCAGGCATGGGAGACCTAGAAACAGGCCCAGAACAGCACTCGAGACTCCTGAAAGTGGGGGAGTAAAGCCAGGACCTTGGGTGTAGATGCAAAGGGGGTCCTAGCGTAGGGTAAGGGGTGCCGAGAGAGAGAGAGCTGGAGAACTGGTGACACCAGAGGCCTGGTGGGACTCGGCAGTAGCAGGAGCCATAGCTAGTGGGGGCAGGAAAAAAACTGGTTGGCCTAATCTGGCTTATGTGGTGGAGCATGAGAAGGGAGATGCCTGGAGGGAGGAGCTAGGGACCCTAAGGAGGGAGATGTCCAGGACAGCTGTGTGCCAAGCTACCCTAAGTGAGATGCCGACCAGATGAGAGACCTGGAGGAGCAGGCCATGGACCTGGGAGTTTAAGAGTAATAGCAGTTGTGAGAGATGATCCTTCTGGAATGGGGACTACAAACTCTACCTCTCAGGGGGTGGCTTGAGGGCCTAGGGGGACCATACCAGCACTAAGAACTATTCCACAGAATACCAGCATTGAGAGCAATTCCCGAGGAGTTGGGGCAAGAAGATCTGCTGGATAGAAAATCAAGAACAGTGTCCTCTCCCCAGGCTAAAATGAACAGCTGGAGTGGCAAAACTCTGAGTGGTTCCTGGTCTTGCAACAACTTAAGTCTGGGTAACCTCCTATTATGCCCTGACAGGATTTATCTAACTGCCCCTTAAATCCCAATGAAAAATCCCTCCTGCCTCCCTTGAGGAACTCCCTGCTCTCCCCCTCCAACTTTGCCACGTGCCCCCTGGACTCCATTCCTTCCCACCTCCTGACCTTCTTTGCTTCCACCGTTGTCCCTCCTCTCCTGCATATCATCAAACTCTCCCTCTCTACTGGTTCCTTGCCCTCTGCCTTTAAGCATGCCACTGTCTCCCCCATCCTCAAAAAGTCAACTCTGGATCCCTCTGAACCCTCTAATTACTGTCCTGTCTCGCTCCTCCCTTTAAGCTCCTTGAACGGGTTGTCTACTCCCATTGCCTCAACCTTCTCTCCGCCAATTTCTCCCTTGACCTCCTCCAGTCTGGCTTCCGTCCCCTTCACTCCACCGAAACAGCTCTTGCTAAAATCACCAATGATCTTCTTATGGCTAAATCCAACCACCTTTACTCTATTCTGACCCTCCTTGATCTCTCTGCTACCTTCAACACTGTTGATCACTCGCTCCTGCTTGAATCACTTCACTCCCTGGGATTCCGGGACTCTGTCCACGACTGGTTCTCCTCCTACCTTTTTGACCACTCCTTCAGTGTACCTCCTCCCCCTCCCCCTCTCGGTCAGGGTTCCCCACGGCTCTGTCCTTGGCCCTCTCCTCTTCTCTATCTACACCCAATCCCTAGGCAAACTCATTGCCTCCCACGGTTTCCAATACCACCTATACGCTGACGACACTCAACTCTATCTCTCCACTCCTTCCCTCTCCCCCTCTTTTCAAGCTCGTCTCACCAACTGTCTCTCTGATATCTCTGCCTGGATGTCTCAATGCCAACTCAAACTGAACATAGCGAAAACTGAACTCCTTATCTTCCCTCCCAATCCTTCCTCTCCCTCTTCCCTGTCAATTGCCATTGATGGGGTCTCCGTCCTTCCTGTCCCCCAAGCCCATAGCTTGTGCTTCATCTTCGACTTGCACCTCACCTTCAAACCTTACATTGACTCCGTGGCAAAATGCTGCCAATTCTCCCTCCACAACATTGCTAAGATCTGTCCTTTCCTGTCTGTCTCCTCTGCCAAAACTCTCATCCACGCCCTAGTCATCTCACGCCTCGACTATTGTAACCTCCTCCTTGCTGGCCTTCCCCGCTCTCACCTTTCCTCCCTCATCTCTGTTCAAAACTCTGCTGCCAGGGTCATCCACCTAGCCCGTCGCTTTGACCATGTGTAGCCTCTCCTCTCCTCCCTCCACTGGCTCCCACTTCCTGAACGTATTCTGCACAAGCTCCTCGCCTTCACCATAACCTTGCTCCTCCCCACCTCTCTGCCCTGATCTCCCTCCAAAACCCTGTTCGAGCACTCCGCTCCTCTTCCATCCCCTCCCTCACCCTCCCACGCCTCCCCTGCTCCCCCAACTGCCTTTGTCCCTTCTCCCTCGCTGCCCTTCTCCCTCGCATGCCTGGAACTCCCTCTGTGCCCTGGTCCACCTTGCCCCCACCCTCCACACCTTCAGGTCCCTCCTCAAAACCCACCTCTTCCGCTCTGCCCTTCTGAACTCCTGCTAATCATCCTCACCCCGGATTATCCCCTACCTGTTATCTGCAAACTGCTATTTTACTGTAACCAAGCCAAGAACATGTACCTGAGTTCTCGCATCCTCATGAATGTTGCATCCCTTGTCTTTCCCTCTGTTCTCCCTTCCCTGTTTTTAGATTGTAAGCTCTAGGGCAGGGACCGTGTCTATTTTATTCTCTGTAAAGCACGAGGTACATCGCTGGCGTTATATAAAAGCTAATAATAATAATAATAATTAATAAATAATGTAGTCTCTTGCACAGAAAACAAATTCCAAAAATGGCCAGGAGCTATGTTTGCACGGTTGTTGAAGAAGTCTTGTGTAGTGGGTTTTCTAGGTGGTCTGCGAGTATGACCACTTAAATCTTCCTTCCTGTAACTTTAACCAATTGCCTCTTGTCCTAACCGCAGTGTTGATGGACAACTGCAGTTCAAAGGCCCTAACAATTGCCCGATAATGTGCCGTAGCTAGGGTTGGCACCTCCCCTTCATGAGAAAACTTGGAGGAAGCAGAACCATGTTGGAGGGGGCAGGGCAAAGGAGCTGTTGTGCTGCTTTCTGAAGTAATTCCTCCCTTTATGGAGTGCCACGCAGGGTCAGCCCTATGGACAATGGGGCCTGAGATGGGTGGAGTCCAGAGCAGAACCCTACACAACTAAAACCTGCAACAGCATAGCACCACAATGCTCTCTGCCCTCTCCCAGAAGTGCTCCCTCGTTCACAGAATAGAGCACTGTACTGTGGTGGTGAGAGTGTCACTACTGCGCAAGGACCCTGGTCTTCCCCTTGATGCAGTGCAATACTCCTATGGTTCTGACCAGGGCTTCTGTGAAAAAGGGAAGGGACACTTCCGGGAGAGGGCAACTGGGGAGGGGGGCACTTCTGGGAGAGGGGAAGAGACCAGCTCAGTGCTTCACTGTGGCAGCTACCAGTTGCACAGGGGCCCCACTCTGGCCCCTATCCATCCTAAGACCAGACCCTCTCATCCGGGGACATTTTGCAGAGCTCATTTCCCCACAAAGTCCGGAACAGTCACCCAAGGAGCACCCTGTGATAAGGCTGGCCTTGGGGTTATGACATTATGATGCTCCACAGGGGCAGGGCCACAGCAGAAAGCATCCTGCCCCTTTCTGTTGTGGCTGACCTTGTTGCTCCCAGAAGCCCCAGTTCTCTGGGCCAGCCATGGACACCCCTGGCTGACCTGGAGAAACCAGGGCTTCCGTCCGAGCCTGGAGACTTGGGGTGAAAACGTGGAGTCTCCGAGTGAAATCTGGAGAGGTGGCAAACCTAGTTACAGCTTGTGTGCTCTAGTCCAGTGGTTCTCAAGCTTTTTGCTTGTCTGACCCCACTTTGACACTTAAATATAATCCTGTGGCCTCAGATGGTAACAAAGCCATGTAGAGTAGATCAAATGTAAGTTAAGATCATGACCCCGTCTGCAGATAGTGCGACTCCACTTGGGAACCTCTAAGCCAGCTACCTTAGGATCAGGGAGATAAAAAACCTGCGGAGATTAACTTGGTCCTTTATTCCTATCAACTAAAGAACTCCTTGTATGTCCGCTACCTCGTTCAGAGCTGTTCTATCTCTATAGCTGAACAGTGTCCAAAAAGTAGCTGATCTTGGCTCCCAAATGGTGGAATATTCGTACTGAGACAATCAAGCTTTCATCCCTTCCCCACCAACAAAGAATCCCACTGTTACCTCTTGAAAGAGTCACATGAAAACATCAGGCTACTCTGAACTGGGGCTCTTGTGACATCAGCAAGAACACAACCAATCATTAATTATTATTATTATTATTATTATTATTATTCCAGATCATTTGCATGCTTGGAACAGTTAAGGATTAGACTCCTGCTCAGTCCAGGTATTTTAATCCAATCACATTGATACAGCTGGGTCCTCTAGGGACTATAGGTGGCCCCACCCCCTTGCAGATCATCATTATGTCATGGTGTTTCATGAGAGGGATGGGGTGATGGGCAATGGTACTTTCCCACCCTTTTGTAGCATGACTCTGCCTCTTAAAATGTTGGGACACCACAGTGTTCTGTAAGAGGTGAGGCTACATGTGGCTGTGGAGCCCAGCCTGCTTGTGACGTGGGGGGCTCAAACCCATGTCTTCAGTAATTTCTCTGCCTGGTGAGCCATCCAGGTACTGGACTGATCCTAAAACTCCTCTGCACTTAACACCTGTCTGTCTCATTGGCCAAGCTTGACCTTTGTGGGGATTGGCTGCCCTAGAACTTCCAGATCTTCTTCCTTCCTGTTCAGCAAGTTTAACCTGACTGCCCAGCCTCTTTCTGACTCCTTGTCCTGTCCTATTCTTGCTCTGCTCCTTGCACCCCAGTTCCAGTGCCTGCTTTTGTCTGCCCTTCCAGCATCCAGTTCCTAATCCCTGTTTCTGCCTTTTTGGACCACTTCTCAGGCCTGGTTCCTTCCTCTGCTTCTCCTCATCCATGCCTCTCCTAGTTCCAGACTCTTATATGGGCTGCTTTCTTGGCTGTCAGTCATCTGGACCACACCCTGATGTTGCCACTGAATTTGCCTTCCTGTTGAGTTCATCCTGTTGGACCTGTCCTTTGGCTCTCGACCCTCTGGCCTGAATCCTAATGCTGCTTCTTGCCTTGCCCTCCTAACCTCAGAATCCTGACCCTCTAACCTATGTTCAGATGCTGTTTCTTGGCTCCTCCCTCTGGTCTTGGTTGTTTGAGTTGCAATGATCCCAAGCCTGCCCAAACTTGATGACTCTGATCCTACAAAGACTACTTATGGACGCCATGCTTACAGGTCTAAAACTGATGGGCCATGGTACAGACCATGCCAAACCCAAGAGGACCGGTTGGGTCCTGTCAGACTCTAAGGAGGATTATTTAGGAGTTCTTAGCAATACATGATTTCCACCAATAGCATCTCTGTCATTCTTCCATGTAATATACAAATCCAAAAGGTAAAGGTGCCAAATCTGATACCAATTGGTAACCAAGGGCCTTAGTATGGTATTAACTTGATCATACTCTGAAACCACTAACGAATGTAACCCTATTCATCACTGGAGCTCTGGCTTCAAGTGCTTTGCAGCTGTCTTGAGAAACCCTGGTGTCTTAAGAAACACAACATTCCCTTATGCACCAAAATTGTGACTTCCCCGTTCCTCTGACAGAACACTTCACATACCTATTGCAACATGCATCATGTACACCTTCTTCAGCAGCAGTTAGTTCTGGTGGCATAACAAAGCAAAGCCCTGGAGGAATTGCTTTTCCCCTGAACAAACAATTACTCAAGAATAGAAATTAAGGTTTTTTTGGGGGGGGGTTGCCTCTGAACTTACACACTGCTAAGGAGGATATCTATTTATCAAGACAACCCTTAAACAGCAACTGGTACCAAAGGGGGTTTTCTATAAACCATGTTGACAATAAAAAAATAAAGTTAGTAAAAGTTTTAAGCTGTAGGCCTTCTTTGGTAACGATCTGAAGCGCTCAAGCCATTATTAACTTAATGCTTTCATTTAGCAGCTCAATGCTGCAGGAAGCCCTCCTAGGCAAAACATTAATGCTAGTTAGAAAAAGTAAAGTTAACAATAGCTCAAACTGCACAGATTGTTACTGGGAAAGGCCTCCAGTACTGAATGATGCTAATTTTGTTTTGATTTTTTAAAGATTTTAAGCAAAGCTGCTTGCTCTATTATTTTTATGTTCTTTGCTTGGATGCTTAGTCATTCATTAGGATAGGCTAGTCTTTCAGCTTTTATAATAAAAAGTACCAAATGGCCATTCCCCACACACACCCAGAACAGAGTTGCAAGCGTTTGAGCTTGTCTCTGCCATTCACAATCCTGTTCTTAACACAACAATTTAAAATACAGGCTCCAAGCCAGAGACTGGAACTCCAAAGTGGGGGGAGGGATCAGATTTTTATATATTTTACATGACTCTGCTGCTCTGTAGGGTTACAGGATTATATTTAAGGGTGGAATTCTGACTCCAGGAAAGTGAATGGCTGACTCTCCACAGACTCCAGTGGGGTCAGGATTGCACTCTAAGTATCAAAATGGGGTCACACATGCAGAATTGAAAGGGGAAGAGGATGACAGTCTTTTTATTTATTTCATTTTAAAAACTTACTATCCCGCCCATCCTGCCGCAGACAGCTCACGGTAAAACAAAATGAAAAAATATTATCAAAGTTTAAAAACAACACATAAAAGGGAGGATAAAAATATCCCTCATCACCCACCACCCTAACCCACTCCCTCCCCACCCACCCTCCCCACCAAAGGTCAGGTGGAACAGCCGAGTTTTACAACTGTCGAAAAGAGGGGAGATCCGGGGCCAAATGGGCCTCCAATGGCAGGGGGTTCCACAGCCGTGGAGCAGCCACCGAGAAAGCCCTCCCCATCATAGCCCCTTGAAAAACTCAGGGGACCTCGAGGAGAGCAAGCCCCCCCCCCCGAGAGCAATCCCTTCCCCCTCCGATGACCTCAGGGGCCGATTCAGGACCCGAGGGGTGTGGTGATCCCGCAGATAGGTCAGTCCAAGGCCGTTTAGGGCTTTATAGGCAAGCACCAACACCTTGAATCGGGCCCGGAAGACTACAGGCAGCCAGTGCACAGACTGAAGAAACGGTGTAATATGTTCCCGGCAGCCCAGTCCCACCAGGAGACGGGCTGCTGCATTCTGCTCCAGCTGCAGTCTCCAAACCTTCGCCATGGGTAGCCCCACCTAGAGCGTGTTACAGTAGTCTAGCCTAGAGGTGATGAAAGCATGGATGACAGTGTCCAGGTCAGAGTCCGAAACATACATTTGAAGCCAGCACACCAAACGTAATTGGCAAAAGGCACTTTTTGCCATAGCCTCCACCTGGACATCCAGGCGGAGCTGTGAATCAAGGAGCACCCCCAGACTCCGTACCTGGGGAACCAGCGAAGGACAGACCCCATCAATGATGGGGGCCGTCATCCCCGCTGCCTTACCCACCAGCATCACCTCCATTTTGTCAGAATTCAGCTTCAGTTGATTTGCCCTCATTCAATCCGCCACAGCCTCAAGACACCTGGTAAGCACCGAGACTGCCAGGCCAGGGTCTGATGAAAAAGAGAGGTAAAGCTGGGTGTCATCAGCATATTGATGACACCGCATGCCAAGCCTCCTGAGAACCTCACCAAGCGGCTGCATATACACGTTGAGCAGGAGAGGGAACAGAACAGAATCCTGCGGGACTCCACACAAGAGGTCTCAGTATGATGGTTTTTGCCTTGCTCCTTTCTGATATGGCTCTTCATCTCCAAGTAGGGTTGATACTTATGCAAACTAAGGAACATTTATGAAAAATACATGTTGCAGGGCCTGCACTGGCGACTACGGTGCCAGTGCAGGACCTGCAACATGTATTTTTCATAAGTGTTCCTTAAAAATGTGCATAAGTGGCAACTCTATACCAAGCCCTGATTTCTCCAAGTTATCCATGAACCATGCCTGAATAACCTGGAGAAACTGGGTTTTACCCAGAACCTGAAGATGGGTGGGAGTCAGAAAATTCTGCTAGCCCTAGTTCTGTCTCTTTGCTCAACGTGCATGGGGCCACCAAAGTAGCCTTTGGCACAGTGTATGCAGTACTTCACCCCAGAAATGATCACTTAGCTGGTGAGGCAAAGGAGCTGGGAGTATAAGGAGAGTTTGCTAGCTGAGTTACTGGCCTGGTTTTGTGTCTGTGTGTGTGTGTGTGTGTGTGTGTTTATATGGGTTGGTTTAGTTGTGGTTTAGGCGCTAAGGTTTATTTATTGCTGGGCGTTTGGGATCTTCAGGGCTTTTTTTTCCTGTTTAGGTTCCCCCCTCCCTCTTGTTAACTGGCTAGTCACTGCCAGCTGGGTGAGAGAGAGCGCCAGGCTATACAAGCATTCAGGCGTCTAGTGGCTAGTGAGGCAAAGGAGCTGGGAGAATGAGAGTTTACAAGCTGAGTTAGCTAGCAGAGGTAGCTATAGGTAGCTTGGTGTTTGTTCTTTGGTCTTTGGTTCCTGGTCACCTTAGAGGCAGAAGACTAGGGGTGATTTCAGACGTAACAGGGCCCGTTGGCCCCGTACCGAAATCACCCTGTTCATTCCCCGCCGGGGTCACCCCGGAACGCCGCAACAGACGTGCCGGGGGGATCCCGGCGGGGAATCTGGGAGGGGGCGGGGCCATGCAGTGTACCGTGCGGCTGCACGGCCCTGCCCCCTCCACGCTCCCGCCGCCCGCCCTCCGGGGAGACGGACGGGCGGCAGGGCCAATGAGGCCGCCGCGTCCGGCCGAACGCGCCATGGCCCGGGATCCCGCCGGTGATCCCGGGCCGTGGCGAGCGGCCAGACGTGACTTTTCGTTGATCACAGGTGGGGATATCTTTCACCACGCGTCCACAGGAATTGGTTCGGCTAGCTCGGGAAGCGTGATTGGAATTGGCCCCGCGCGGGTGTTCACCGTGGTGAACATCTGGGGGCCGCGAACAGACGTTCACGCCGCCTTGGCCCCGCCATGGGGTTCACCGTGGTTCACTGTGGTTCAGCGTGATCCCGTCACGTCTGAAATCACCCTACGAGTCCACAAGCAACCAGAACAATGGCTACTGCAGTGGAAGCTGAGGGAACCAGTGAAGGAATGAAGACAAAGACCACTTTCATACATGCACACACACCCCTGGCTCATATTTGGGCTGTGGGGGTGGGTGGGTGCGCAGCCCGAGTATGTGTGGATCAGCCGGTCTGAAAACCTCCCCTCCACCCCCAGCTTTGTCGGCAGAGACGCTCAGGGATGCGGAGCAGGAACTCAAGCTCTGCATCCCTGCGCATCTCTGCTGGTAAATACATGCAGGGGGAGGGGTTTTCAGACTGGCCGATTCTCATGCATATTCAGGCTGCGCATTCCCTCCACAGACAAAATATGTGCAGGGGGGCCATATCTGAAAGTGGCCAAAGAGCATGATTGGCTGTGGAAGTTGTTGAATGTATATCATTCTTGACTGTGGAACAGATGAGTCTTATGCATGCATGAAATGTCAGCTTATCATGCTCATGGAAGAGAAGATCCAGGTTTGGAGATGCAGCTGGTGACATCAATGGATTCTCAAATGGAACTGGAAGAACTCATTAAGCCAAGAAGTGAGGAAATTACACCACAAAAGCAAGATTTTCAAACACTGCCCAAGTAACAAGAACTGCTGGAGGAGGGTGACCAATGGAGTAATGCGACCATGAAGAGAAGGCAAAGAAAAAGGCTAGTGAAGGACAGATAGAGCTGAGGAACAGGTTCTCTGTTTTAGGGGATGAGGAAGAGACAGAAATAGAAGTTGGAGCTGTGAAGAAGAGAAGGAGGGAAGCTAGTTGTAGCAGGGGGACTTCCCAGGGCCACACGGGGGCACTGGGGACTCTCTTGGAAAATTAGCATACCCCACTGCCACACCTATTGTCCTCAACTTGGCTGTAACCCCCAAGTAGGGGGGTGGTGCACTCTGTAGGATTCCCCTGTAGGGGCCCCACCCTTGGTCTCCTACCACCCCTCACAGCCAAGGCCAAGGCCACCATATGTGTACACAGTTGCTTCAATCCTGGGCTGCCAACTCATCCACCTCTCACCCTGCAGGTGCAGGTCAGTCTCTCCACAGGCACGACAGCAACATCAACCCCCCCAAAAAGTCCATAGTAGCCAGGCCCATAGGTGCCTGGCTCAAAATAAGCCTTCCCCAGACAGGAGGCTCCCTCCTGGGCAGAACCTTCCCCGGTACCTGGGCCCGCTCAGATCTTTCCCTAGTTCTCCTAGTTTCAGAACCCTGGAGAGCACAGAGTGGTCAGACAACTTCTTAGCTTCTTCTAGGGAGATGTTGCTCCTTTGGTTCTCAGGCAGAGACTGCCTTCTCGCTCAGTCTTGCCTCTCCTTATATCCCCAGAGTGGGCGGGGCCAGCTCTCCAGTTTGACTACCCTTAAATGGCCAGTGTCCTGCCCACTCTGTTTCTGAGGTGCTCACTCAGCCTGTTTCCTTCACAGGCTGGTTCCTTGGCATGGGCTGGCTTCCCCCAGACCCATGCACATGCACACAGCCCACTGGCTGGCACCCTCATCCCCCTCTTAAAGGGGCAGCAGCCGCACAGAACTGTTCCCTGCTACACTAGTCCTAGCAGAAGAAAGAAGGACATGACAGAGCAAGTCAAGGAAGAATCAACGTTCCACAACAAGACTAAAGAGGAGGCAAGCGGATCTACAGACAAAGGAAGGAAGAGATGGGAAGGAACCTCAGAAGAAACAGGTCACAATTTTCAAGCAGAAAAGGGTGGTGGTGATTGGGGATTCCCTCCTGAAAGGAAGAGACATCTATTTGCCACCCTGACCCAATGTTCCGAGAGGTGTGTTGTCTGCCCCTGGAGCCAGAATTAGAGATAATAGAGAGAGACTACCAAGACTCCTTTGATCTTCTGACTACTTCCCAATGCTGCTCATTCATGTGGGAACAAATGATAATGCAAGGAATAATACCGAGAAGGTTAAAGATGACTTTGAAGCTCTGGGAAGGAGGCTGAAGGAGATTAAGAGCAAGGTGGTCTTCTGCTCTATGCTCCTAGTGGAAGGCAAGGGTCAAGGACGGATCAGTCATATCCTAGACATTAACAGATGGTTGCATAGATGGCATCATCGGAAAGGCTTGGCTTAATCAATCATGGAATGGGATTTTGAGAAGGTAGGCTTCTGGGAAAAGATGGACTTCATCTAACCAAGGATGGAAAAAGAATTCTGAGTGATAGACTTGCTAACTATGTGAGGAAGTCTTTAAACTAGGTTTGAAGGGAGCTGGGGACAATGGTATATACAGAGACACAGACACATTGGTGTTATGAATGGTGATTTAAATGATCATTTGGACAGCAAGACAGCTCTCAGTCAAGATAAAAATAGTAATCCAGATGGGTCATTGCAGGAGAGTCTTCGATGTCTGTTTACTAATGCAAGGAGTCTAGCTAACAAAATGGATGAATTTGAATTGCTGGTAGAGGAGGTGAAACCCAATATCATAGGCATACTTGAAACTTGGTGGAATAGTAGTCATGACACAAATACAGGAATTGAATTATATGTATTATTTAGGAAAGATAGGAACAATGGCAAGGGAGGAGGGGTAGCATTGTAATATGATTGATAGCGAAGAAATAAGGGATGATGTTATGGAGAAAACTGAATCGGTTTGGGGAAAGATTACCTTAGGTAAGTCTGGTAAAGGGGGATCTTTTTGAGCAGTAGTAGGAGTTTGCTATAGACCTCCAGGTTCAGATTTGAACATAGACAGACTTATTTAATACCATTAAAGAAAGAAATAGTACTGGGGACTGTGTGATCGTGGGAGACTTTAATTTTCCAGATATCGATTGGAGAATTAACGCTACTAATAATAGCAGGACCAGTTTAGTCTTGGCTATGATCATGACAAATTTCTTCATCAGATTGTTACTCAGCCAACCAGAGGAGATGCTATTCTAGTTTTTGTTCTAGTAAATAGCAAAGATATCATAGATAACTAAGTTATTGGGGATAATCTTGGTTCTAGTGATCATGTATTAATTCAGTTTAATTTAGTTGGAAGGATACTTAATAATAAAATATCTAAGTTTTTTTATTTTAAAAGGGCAGATTTGGGGAAATTAAGGAAATTAATTAGGGAAGTAAATTGGACTGAGAAAAATCTGAGTTGTAATGTGGAGGATGGTTGGAATTTCTTGAAGTCCAAGGTTCAGAGGATTTCTGAAATTTGCATACCTAGAAAGGGGAAATATCTCGTAGGAAGGTGTTCTAGACCCAATTGGTTGAATAATCATATCAAACAGGATATCAAGAATAAGCAGAGAGCCTATAGGGAGTGGGAAAATGAGGTAATTAGTAAAAAAAAAAGTACCTCTATGAGGTTAGAATATGTAGAAATAAAGTAAGATCTGCTAAAATTCAAACTGAGCTAGACCTTGCCCAGAAAACTCATTAAATATTAAGAGTTTTTATAGTTACATAAGTAATAAGGAAACAAGAAAGGAACAAGTGGGGCTGCTCTATAGTAAGGATGGTGTAAAGGTCAATAATGATGTAGGCATAGTCCAAATTCTAAATGAATACTTATATCAGTTTTTAATAAGGATGATGATAGGGACCATTGTTCTGAAGACAGGATAGTTGATGATGATTGTGGGGTGATGGAGATTACATCAGTACAAGTAGAGGCAAGTACTTAATGTATTCAAATCAGAAGGACCAGATAATCTGCATCCAAGAATATTGAAGGAACTAGCTGTTGAAATTTCAGGCCCATTAGCTATGATATTTAATAAATTGATTAATTTAGGAGTGGTACCTAGTGATTGGAGAATAGCAAATGTACCTATCGTTAAGAAAGGGAGTAAAATTACCCAGGTAACTATAGGCCTGTTAGCCTAACCTCAGTAGTATGTAAGATGTTGGAACAGTTACTAAAAGAGAGAATAATTAATGATATGCTAGCAAAGGGAAAACATGATGAAATGCAGCATGGGTTCACAAAAGGTAGATCATGCTAGATCAATCTGATTTCCTTTTTTGAAAAAATAACTGACTTTTTGGATAGAGGGAATGCAGTGGATCCAGTGTATTTGGATTTTAATAAAACATTTGATGCTGTGCTACATGGAAAATTACTGCTTAAGCTTGAAAATATGGGAATCAACAAAAAGTTAGTTAGGTGAGTTCGTAGCTGGTTAACTGGAAGAAAATAAAGGGTTGTACTGAGAGGTGGCCTTTCTAGGTGGTGGTGGGTTTGCTAGTGGAGTTCCTCAGGGATCTGTTTTGGGATCCATCTTGTTAAATATATTTATAACTGACCTTGGTGAGGGAAGTAAGAGTGTGCTAATGAAGTTTGCTGATGATACCAAGTTGGGAGGAATTGCCAATGCAGAGGAGGATTAGAAAGTTATACAGGATGATCTGGCTGGATTGGACTGTTAGGAATGGGACGCAGGGGCGGCTGGTAGCTTTTTAGTTTGGAGGGGCAGTAAGGCCGTCCGGCCCACTGGTGGCAAAGCCGCCAGCGGGCTGGCGAGCCAGTGGGCGGAGCCAGGGCAACGGTAGGCGGATCCAGGGCAATGGTAGGTGGAGTCAGGGCACAACCCAGCAGCAAGGAGTTCCCAGGGTGAACATCAGAAGATCGAAGAAAACACAGTAGTCTAAAATGCACTTCAAGCTTAAAATGAATAACGTATAAACCCCAAGCACAGG
>QEPC01008071.1:221660-247812 GCA_003113815.1 Sphenodon punctatus
GGAGGAAGCTCGCCTGGCCCCTAGCCTGTTAACATTCTGGCGAAATTGTAAGACCTGGCTGTTCGCCCAGGCCTTTGGGAGGGAGGGTGAGTAGGGTGGGGGTTTTTTAGTTCCCCCACCTATTTTTGGTTTTTAGACTGTATCTAGCCCTGTTTTAATATTTTATAATATTTATGATAATTTTAAACTGATTTTATTGTATTTTAATGCTTGGAAGCCACCCCGAGCTGCATGGCAGGAGGGGCGGGGTAAAAATTTTTATAAAATAAATAAATAAATAAATAAATAAAACTTTTTTGTGGAGAAAATCTCTTGAATTCACCATGACTTCAACCCTGCGCTTATTGCAGTGGGAGAACTAGAGGTAATGGAAGCCCCACCTTGTCCTGTTTTATGGGATCAGTTTCAGTGGGTGTTGCCCACTAATGCGAGGGATGTCCTCGTGACAGTTACGACCACTTTTTATAAATTGGACCCATGCCCATCCTCATTGCTTAAGGCCAGTCGGGAGATGTTGGGGCCATTGTTGTCTGGGGTGGTCAATGCCTCCCTGAGGGAGGACAGAGTGCTGGACTGCCTTAAGTGGTGTGGCCTCTGTTCAAAAAACCATCACTTGACATTGACTCCCTGGCCAGTTATCAGCCGGTCTCTAACCTTCCCTTTTTAGGGAAGGTTATTGAATTGGGTAGTGGCTCAGCAGCTTCAGGGGCATCTAAACCATATCAGTTTTCTGGGCCCCTCGCAGTCTGGCTTCAGTCTGGGTTTTGGCACTGAGACTGCGCTTGTAGCCTTGGTCAATGACCTCTACCGTGAGCTGGGCCAGGGTCGTTCGACCCTGTTGATCCTGCTAGATCTCAGCTGCATTTGATACCATTGACCATGAGATGTTGGTGGCTCACTTGCGGGACCGAGCCAGGGTGGGCGGGACTATTCTTGAATGGTTCCACTCTTTCTTGGCTGGGAAAACTCAATGTGTGGTCCTGGGTGACTGTTCATCATCTCCCCTGGATCTCACATGTGGAGTCCCGCAAGGTTCTACTTTGTCCCCTTTCCTGTCCAACGCATACATGAAGCCGTTGAGTGAGGTCGTCAGAGGGTTTGGTGTGCAGTGTCATCAGTACGCTGATGACATTCAACTTTACCTCTCTTTTTCAACTGACCCAGGCCCAGCAGTCTCAGTGCTTACCCGGTGTTTGACAGCTGTGGGAGACAGGATGAGGGCGAGCTGTCTAAAGCTGAATCCCAACGAGACAAAGGTGATGCTGGTGAAAGGGGCTGGGGGACTGGTGTCGCCCATCATTGACGGGGTCTGTTCTCCATTGGTCCCTCAGGTTTCCAGTCTGGGGATGATTCCTCAACTCCTGGCTCCTCCTGGATGTCCAGGTGGCGGCTGTGACAAGGAGTGCGTTTCGCCAATTACATCTGGTGTGTTGGCTTCGGCCATACATCTTGGACTTTGACCTAGCCACCATAATCCATGCTTTTACCACCTCAAGACTGGACTACTCTAATGCACTTTATGTGGGGCTACCCTTGGTGACAGTCCGGAGACTGTAGTTGGTGCAGAATTTTATTTATTTATATTTATTTATAAAATCATTTAATACCCCACCCCTCCTGCTCCAAGCAGCCCAGGGTGGCTTACAATACTAAAACACATAAAAACAATAAAACCATAAAATACAATAAAAGGGAATCCAGGCCGAGCTGCAGATCGAGGAGCACGTTCAGGTTATGGACCTGAGATACCAGCGGAGGGCGGACCCCATCAATGATGGGAACCACCACTTCCACTGCCCTTCCCACCAACATCATCATGTCCGTCTTGTCGGGATTCAGCTTGTTGTCTTGTCCTCATCCAATCCCCAACAGCCGCTAGACATCAGGTAAGCATCGAGACTGCCAGGTCTGGGTCAGATGAACACTAGAATGTGGCAGCTTGTCTTCTTACGGGGGTGGGTCACTGCAAGCATATTACACCAGTGCTTTGCTCTCTGTACTGGATGCCTATAGTCTTTCGGTCTTGATTCAGGGTGTTGGTTTTAACCTATAAAGTCCTATACAGTCTGGACCTTCCTGGATTGGCCCCTGCAGTCAACTGGGAGTGCCCTCCTCAGAGTCCCCTGAGTTTCTCGGGTGATGAGATCTCGGTGGCTGCACCAAGGCTGTGGAAGTCCCTCCCAACAGAGGTCTGCTTGGCCCCAGACCTCCCCTCTTTCCAAAGACCGTATAAAACCTGGCTGTTCCACCAGGCTTTTGGTGAGGGAGACGGGTGATGAGTGGGGAGTTAGAGAGGGGGGAGGGGTCTTTTTAGTTCCACTCTGGGGTATTTTTATGACTTTTATATTTTTGTATTTATTGTGTTAGTTACATTTCTACATTTTTATACATGCTTATATGGTTTTAATATGTTGTAAACCGCCCTGAGCTGCTGTAGCAGGAGGAGATGGCTAAGAAATTTAATGAAATTAATTAATTAATTAACTCCTCTGTTAAAGTTGAAGGTTTCTGATCCTAGAATTTCTGTGTTTTTTTTAAAAAGGGAAATACACTAAATACCCCCTCCTACAACACTACCAACCTTAGTTTTATTACAAGGCACCCAGTGAGTTTTCCTTTCACTGTGAAACATTGGGCACCTGCCTCTGCCTCTTCACTGCCTTTAACTTTGTGTGTGTGTCTGTTTTCTAAGCCCCTTACTCAGGCAGCAAAGTGTGGGGTATCTTTTTAAGAGACTTCAGGCAGTTTAAGTGGGCGCAGTCTCTTTCCACACCTACCTTCTACCAGCAGATGGAAAGTTTGGTCTTTTTTCCTGCATAGTGAGTGTACTCCCGCTTTGGCTTCCCCTTCCCCAGGAGAGCACCCAGCCAGGGGAATGACCAATCTCTGCTCTACTCAGTGCCTGTGATGCTTTGTCATTTTCTGGTACTTTTACATTGCCTTCCCCACACTTTTACTTATTAGGGGAGGCTATTAACTTTTTAAACTACATATATACCTCTGCTCTCTAACAGCATAAAGCTAAAAAATATGCCACACAAGCCTCCCTTAGTTGTGTCCCCATTATGTACTTTGAGGTAAATGTACCCAAGAGTATGTACAAAGTATGTACGTTATGTGCACTACTTACATTTTAAGACTACATATATACCTCTGCTCTCTAACGGCACAAACAAAACAAATACACTGGAAGAACCTCCCCTAGTTGTACTCCTGTACAATGGTAGGATTTGGCTTGGTTCCTGCTCCACTGCTCCTATCATGCTCCTCTACCCCCTAGGATAGCAACCTGCCCTTCCCACATCCTGCTCTGATGATTCTTTCCCCATCTCCTGGGTGTGCACTTCTAACATCCACTTCTCTTGTGAGTGGATCCGTAATTCTCACTCTTGTGTTATTGTGAGACTCCAGACATAACTTAGAGGGGGCTGTACATAAAATATATGTATGTTTGTTGTACATACAATCCAAATCCATCCTGACATCTTAAAAATCTCACTTGCTCCATTGGATAACATGGAAAATTCAAATCATCATAACTTATAAACTACAAAATGGATTTTCAAAATCTAAACTCAGGAACACACTAAAATGCACACCTGAATTTTCTGACACCTCTACACCTCCAAATGAAAACTTAACACAAACTTTTCTCTGTCAACAAAAAACATCAGAAAAGACAATTCTGCCTCCAAAATTTTAAGTCTCAACCAATCTGTCTGAAATTTGGACAACATCTACCCCTCACCCAAGCAATCCTCCCTACAGAATTTCATAGTGGCAGGATAAATCATCTCAATTTTATGAGTAGAATTTTTGTGATTTTAATGGAGTGCAACCTGCCTTAACTATAGATCCCACGACTCTATAATAATTGTACAATTTGGGGCCTGGTCTTATATTATGGGCTGACCTTGTATAGGCAGAAGTGTCATTCTCACTATGTATGCATGAGGGAACTGAGGCACAGAGATTAAGTGAGTTCCCTTAGCCCATGCAGCAAGTCAATAGCACAGATGGGAATAAAACGCAAGTACTCTCAATTCTGCCTCTGTGTGTTAACCACAAACCTCACTTATATGAAGGCATACACTGCCCTTTTAATTTTTAAAACTGCTGCAAGTGTGTGACCTAATTCACCATTTGTCAGGTGAACAAGGGCACCACTTAATGTGACCTTTAGCAGCAGGGGCACAGCTATAGTAGGTGAAGCTTCACCAGGGCCTGCAAGCCAGGGATGTGGGAAGGCACATGCATATACACTGGAGTGGGGTGCCCCAGCAGGGGCCCCATTCCCACCTAGCTATGCATCCGCAGCTAGGATTCGTTTGTATAAGCAGAAGAGAAATTCCCTTAACTGAAGTTTTGCCAGTGAGATGGTAATAGCATGGGGTTCTAAAGAGTTCTTCATGGAAGTGGAGAATTAGAAGGGACAACAAGGTCATTTAATCCATGAAGATATATTATTCATGTGCAAAGCATTCAGACACTACAGTGATTAACATAGTGTTCAGATTATGAAATTATGCTAAGCATTATCCCCTTGCAGAGCCTGGAATTACCAAAATGACATCCAAAATGTTTCAGGGACCTGACACCTTGAAGGAATTTTATTTTCAGACACTGCTCCAAGAAAAATCTAGCATCTTTACGGTGATTCAAATGATGCAATCAAAATTAGCAATCACTTTTGGACCTAGCTTTTAACATTCCACAAAAAATGCTGTTATCTTAGGAAAATTTCTATTCCTTATGCTCTTAAAAGCACACGCGCTGCCCTGTACTGCACCATCTGACAAATTGCTGCGTGCCATTGCTATTAGTTCTATTCCAAAAGACCAAAAAGAGCCAGCCGATTTATTAAAGCTCTTACTCTCATATTCAGAAGGGATAAATGCAGGATTTCCCTTCATATATATTTCTAATTCAGCTTTTACAAGGCATTATGATTATGTTCAGCACAGTGCCTGTGGAGTAGGTATGGCACAAAAGTGGGTCAGGCTGGAGAAATCTGAGCAGTGCTGCCTCAGGGATGTGGTTCTCCAGTGTATGCTCCCGCAGTACAGGTGTAGAACTGCCACCTGCAGTAGAGGTCTTCTACACCCACATGTCCCACCATGCTGCTGGTTCCCTTTAAGGAAGGGGTCTGACTCACTCTTCCCCTATCCTGGATACTTTATTGTAATCTAACACAGCTTCACTCTTCACTGTGCTTACCCAATAAATCAATTTCTCTAAAGAGCTCCTTTAAGCCTTCTAACTAAAGATCTTACATTTGAGGTCTGCCCCTATGAGTCCTCCTCTTCTGTACTTTCTCTTTAATCCAGAGACTCCCATAGTAAGGGTCAGGACCCCAAGTGGGGTGCACCATCAATCCCAGTTAATATTTAATATACCTTGCATGTGTCTTGCTCTTTCGGGTAATGGTATTGCATCTGTGCCTCCAAATGGAATCATGCAGGCAAATGTTAGGGAAGTCTAATCTCCTTTCAAGGGACCATCCATACTTCAAAACCCCACAGCTCAATAGATATATTGTAATAGGGCAAAGTCGTTGGGTGGCTGTGGCCCTTTGATTGCTACCACCCGCATGGTAGCACTAGCTGATGCTAGTGGGGATACAGGTGCTGGGTAAAATGAACAGCCCTGCCTAATTGGAGAGAGCAACAGCCAGCCCAAGAGAAAAGCCTGAGCAGAGCTCAGTGAAGGGGCGATTGCTGTAGAGGTAACAGAGACAGAGGCTCTGCTGGGTTGTTTCAGAGGGGTGTGCCTGACCCAGAGTACAGTGAGTAGAAGCCAGAGGGTTGGTGCCTGGCTCAAGGGATTGCATATTGCTGAAGGTATTGTAAAGAGATGAGAATAAAGACACTTTGAGCTAATCCCCAGAGTGAGGAGTGTGACAGTGGGTCCCAATCCTGCCAGGACATATGCCAGGCAAGCCTCACACTGCCACAAGTATAACAGACTGAGGCATCTCATTTCAGAATATCCTGGCTCCATAACATCCCTTATCTTAAGACCCATTCCAACCTAGCTATGTCCCTGCAGATGTCCTAGTTCAGGTCCCGTTGTAGTGAATAGGTCTTGCAACTAGGCTAACTACTAGCTCACACAGTATTCTACTTGAAAATCACACTGTATATACATTCCTTGTTATATGGGAGAAGAGACTATATGCTTTGCTAGTGCAAAATGAGGTGGCTTGGTTTAAATCGGAGGTTTTTGACTTTTTTTCAGTCACTAGCATCGGAGTGACGTATGTGACTACTTCGGAGCACTGCATAATTTGCACAAATAATTTGCATACATTTTCATAGATTAAGTCTCTCCTCTGCAATTCAGTTTAATTCAATTTGATGCCTCACACGTGGAAAATGCTCCCAAGCACCACTGACAGCTGGCTGGGAAGCACTTTCACACATTCCCCGAGCACCAGGTTGAGACTCTGGTTTAAATCAACAGAGTACCATCAGTTGAGGATCTGGCCCTATATTTATCTACATGGAACAAGTGGTGGAAGGACAAAAAAGGTAACAAGCTTGCATGGACTTGACCACCAGTCATTACGAGAATTCACATTTGTCAACTTTAGTTTATTGTCACAAGGAACATTAGTCATAGCATATGGCAAGGAGTGGCTGCATATAGAGATGTATTAGGAGTGCACATATCCTTTTCTAATGACACTGGAAAATATATTGGTTGTAAGAGTTACTCTTAAGTAGGATTCTGCCTTCTAAAAAAATAAGTTATATTGCATTAGTACCTAGAAGCCCCAACAAAGATTAGGGTCCAATAAGAGGCACTGTTTATTTTATTTATTTATTTATTAAACAAATTTAATACCCCGCCCCTCCTGCACAGCAGCTTGGGGCGGTTTACAACAATAAAACTTTAAAAACATCAACATAAGGAGGATTATAACAAATTTCTTATTCCCTAACCATACCCTCCCATCCCACCCTACCCATCTTCCCCACTAAAGGCCAGGCAAAACAGCCAGGTCTTACAACTACGTCAAAAAGAGAGATCCGGGGCCAATCGGACCTCTATTGGCAGGGAGTTCCACAGCCGCAGAGCGGTCACCGAGAACACTCTCCCCATTGTGGTCCCCTGGAAGACTCAGGGCACCTCGAGGACAGCACCTCCCGATGACCAAAAAGATCGATCCTGGACTCGGAGGATGAGGTGGTCCCACAGATAGGTTGGTCCCAGACCATTTAGGACTTTATAGGCAAGCACCAACACCTTGAATCGGACCCAGAAGACTACAGGCAGCCAGTGCAATGATCAAAGAACTGGTGCAATATGTTCCCAGCGGCCCAGTCCCACCAGGACATGGGCCACCGCATTCTGCACCAGCTGCAGTCTCCGAACCCGACAAGACTATGGGTAGCCCCACATAGAGCACGTTACAGTAGTCTAACCTAGAGGTGAAGAGAACATGGATGACAGTGGCCAGGTCAGAGTCTGAAACATATGGCCGAAGCAGACACACCAGGTGTAATTGGCGAAAGGTACTCCTTGCCACAGACTCCACCTGAGCATCCAAGCGGAGCTGTGAATCAAGGAGCACGCCCAGACTCCGTACCTGGGGAACCAGTGGAGGACAGACCCAATCAATGATGGGGGCTGTCATCTCCACCGCCTTACCCACCAGCATCACCTCCATCTTGTCGGGATTCAGCCTCAGTCGATTAGCCCTCATCCAATCCCCCACAGTTGCCAAATACCTGGTAAGCACTGAGACTGCCGGGCCTAGGTCTGATGAAAAAGAGAGGTAAAGCTGGGTGTCATCCACATATTGATGACATCAGACACCAAACTTCCGGACCACCTTGCCAAGCAGCTGCATATACACATTGAACAGGAGAGGGGACAGAACAGAACCCTGTGGAACTCCACACGAGAGGTCTTGGTATGATGAAAAATAATCCTCAACCACCACTCGTTTAGTTCTTCCAGCCAGGAAGGAGCGGAACCATTCAAGAACCGTTCCGTCCACTCCCGCATGGTCCTGCAGGCATGTCACCAACATCCCATGGTCAACGGTATCAAATGCAGCCGATGGATCTAATAAAATCAGCAAGGCCGATCGACCCTGATCTAATTCCCGGCATAGGTCATCGACCAATGCCACAAGCGCAGTCTTGCTGCTATAACCCGGGCAGAATCCAGACTGTGAAGGATCATGAAAACCGACATGGACCAGATGCTCCTGCAACTTGCGGGCCACCACCCATTCAGTAACCATCCCTAAAAAGGGAAGTTTAGAGACTGGCCAGTAGCCGACGAGGGAGTCAACGTCAAGTGATGGTTTCTTGAGCAGGGACTGCACCACCGCCTCTTTAAGGCAATCCAGCACCCTGCCCTCCCTAAGGGAGGCACTGACCACCCCCGCCAGCAGTGGCCCCATTGTCTCCCGGCAGGCCTTCACAAGTCAGGGTAGGCATGGATCTAATTCACAACAGGTGACCCTGACAGCCCCAAGAACATCCTCCACATTGGCAAGTGTCACCGACTGAAACTGATCCCACAAAATAGGACAAGGCAGGGCTTCTATAACCTCTGGCTTCCCTACTTTAAGAAATGTGGCATCGAAGTTGTGGTGAATCCGAACGATTTTATTCACAAATATATCACAGTGGGCACAAGATGACTCCACTCCAAGGTGGAGGGAGGTCAGACTGACCAACCCCCCTCACCAACCAGAAAAGTTCCACTGAATGGGATTTTGCAGATGCTATGTGGGTAGGAAAAAACTCCTTTCATGGAATCTGTTCATGGAAATGGTAAGAGACAGCCTTTGCACTTGTGATGTTGGGGCAGACGGGGAGCTGCAAGGGGTATCCAGACACACAGAAGCTTGGTGCTGGGGAGGTATGCCTGGGAAAACAAACCCTCAGGATCGTATATAGCTTCTAGGATTAAGAATCCATAGCCTGGATCATCATAGGGTATCTGAGTCGAGCGCACACCTCCGGGCCGCTTCCTCAAGCTTACACACAGGGAGAAGGAAAGAAAGGGAGTGTGGGCTGGCATAGGGAAAAGGGGTGCTGAGCCCCAGGATGGGGGAGGGGTTGGATAGAGCGTGCAGTCTCGAAGGATCCAGGGAGCACGCACCAGTGGGTAATGACTAAGGTTCTCACTTACCTGAATCACACCGCACAACCACCCTTACTACACTCTCTCACTGCTCGCACTCTCCCAATCACACGTCACTCGCACCAGACAATAAGGCTCCCTAAGATACACATAGTCTTTCACACAAGGGCCGGTCTCCCAGGCACTAGGCACTGATCATCAGCAGTGCTAGGGAGGAACAGAGCCGCCTTTATTCCCCGTGGCCAGGCATTGCCGCAAGCACTCTGAGCGCTGTGGGGTGGACGCGAGCGGCATGACATCTTCCGGGGGTGGTGGCGTGTCTGTAGCTGCGCCCCCTGAGTCCTCAGGAAAGTGTGGGGGGGTGTCCTGAGTGCCCGACATGCAGCCTTCAGGAGGCAGGGCTGGTGCCACTGAGTTCAGCGGCGGTGCTGCAGTCTCTGGGCGTGAAGCGTGGGGGAGCCATGTCACAGAGGAACATAGGGTCACACCCATGTAACATGGGCCTACATGTAGACTACAAGTCTGGTAAATATGTAATGCAAAAGGTTCCACATGTATGTAATGTTACAAGTGAGAACTGTAAAACTCAAATTAGGGCTATGACACGTGACCATGCTCCAGGAAATGCAAAGAGATACAAATAATGTGTATTTGGGAACCCTGGCCCAGACAAGGTGGCCAGAAACATTAACAATGCTAATGCAGGCAGCAATTGTCTACGTGCAGAGACAGAGAAAGCTGATAACAAGAACAAAGGGAATTCTAGAAGCCTCGAGAAGATATGAGGAGTTTCCTCCTGGGGATATAAGGAGTTGTACCCAGAGGGGGCTGTGACTATCAGAGACTATCAGGAACTCACTCACCATCTTGCAGCCAGCAAAGCTGAAAAGATATGAGCTGAGAGACAGGATTTTGTTCTCTAGCAACTCTAAGTCTGGAAACCCAGTCACTTACACCAAAGGACTAAGAGAAACTTATGGACCTTTATAGGGTAAGATGCTTATTTAGGAACTCAACCAGTATAGATCAGGAATGCGTTATATTTACCTTTGATTTCTAGTAACCACTCTGTATCAACTATCTTGCTTATGTAATCAATAAACTTACTTCTTATCTTTATGAAGAAGTGTCAGTGTCTAACATTGGAACACAAGTGAGCAACAAGANGTGAACAACAAGACCCCTCAAGCTCTTGCGAACCCAGAGATTAAAGAGTCTGTAAACGGGAAGGATCGGGCCCTTGAGTGACAAAGGAGTTGTCCCTGCAGCAGACTTGAATTAGTCAGAGAGAGAAACTAATTCAAGCTGGCTGTGCGCGAGGGAAACTGAGTCACTCAAACCCGGTGAGAAGGGGGGTGAGGACCCTCCAACCCGTGACAGGCCGTTCCTGCGGGGAATGTTCCCCTAAGGTGAGAAGAGGTTCTTGTGCCCTCCCTCGGTCCAGGAACCTCAGTCCTCCAGGCAGGGGCCTGACAGCACTAAACCAATTACAATTTTAATAGACAAGATTAAAAAAACTTGCAAATATTATCTTAATTTTACAGACAGAGAACGGAGATACAAAGATTTAACAATATGATCCTGAAGCTGTTTAGTGCTGGTGCTACTTCTTTATGCCCACATCAAATTCCATCACTTCAAAGGGACTTGCCTTGGCACAAAAGGACTAGTGTTGGTACCACATGGCTTCAAGATCATGCTCTAAATGGTTTTGCCAGTTTAATTCAGACAGGCTACAGCAGAGCTACGAACTCTGATGACAAGTTCCATTCCAGTACCTTATCCGCAATAGCATTCTACCTACACAAACAGGTTGCATTTGCATGAAAAGAGCCCTTGTCCCCACTTTATTTTGTAATATGTGAAAATGGGATTAGGTCACAAGGATGCACCAAGTGTAATGCATATTATCTCCTCAAAAGCTAAACAGGAAAGCAAGACTTAACAATGGGTCTAAATCCATCACGTGTATTTCTTATAACTTGTAATGGGATTCATTCACCTTTCAGTTTGCCTTAATTGCTGGAGGAGGAGATCAGGGTGATTTCCCCCTCAAGGACAAATCCCTCACTGCCTACCTGGCTGAGACAATGCATTGTTGACAAGAAAAAACAACAAAACCCTCTCAGCATAATGGGATACCTCGTACCCTTTGAAGGGGTGGGGAGAACATGGGAACACTTGAACTGCATTCTCACAATATGCTTAGTACAGGAAAAACCTTTTCCCTGCCTCATTTTTCAACACTTGAAAGGGTATAATGCACATAAACTCACAAAAAGTTAAGCGGAAACCAAGGTCTGATGACTATTCTAAATCCCTCGCCCACAGTTCTTGCAATGTGTGAAGTGCTTAATCCTGCTGTTGGTCTGTCTACCCCATCTATCTGCGGGATTGCCTCACTTCCTGGGTTCTAGATCGGCCCTTGTGGTTGGCCGGAAGCACCCTTCTTGAAGTCCCCCATGTACAAAGGGGGGCAACGTTGGAGTGGGCATTCTCGGTCGCAATGGAGTTCCCTCTCAGTGGGAGTTCATCTTTCTCCAGATCTTCCCTCCTTCAGGTGCCAGTGTAAGACCTATTTATTAGGCCAGGCTCTTGGTGGGGGAGAGGGGTTTTGGGAGGGGTTGGGTTATGCTTTTTAGTCTGTGACCTTTTCATATGTTGATTTTATTGTTATTTATATTATGCTGTTGTTTGTTTTGATTGTAAGCTGCCCCAGGCTGCCGGAGGCAGGAGAGGGCAGGGTATACATTTTAGTATAAGTATAAATAAATAACAAAAATAAAAAATGAAAGTTAACACAGAGCACTGTGGAATACATGGCAGCAGCCACACCAATAGGGGTAACTTTTAAAATGGGGGAGGAGAATATGGTACATTTTAAAAGCGCAATTACAATTTCCCAGGAGAAAATACTTGTGTGAATGCCACCTTAAAATGTGGAAATGCAATTTCCCATAACAGAATACAGGCACGAGATATGCCTTGTGTGAATGCAGCATAAGAGATTGTCAGAGGTGAGACTATAATAATTTCACTATAGTACACTCCAATAGTATCTCTTTTGCTGGTACAGTAACAAATGTTATTATCTTGTACAAGACTCCCTACAGTGTAAGGTTTGTACTGGGTTCAGTAGACAAAGGGGTTCATTAACACCTCATTAATCCACCCAGAGAAAAAGCTGTCAATTCTCTTGCCTAGGTGAATAGCCCTGGTTGTTGTGGGGTAGGGCACCTTTTCTCACTTTAACATGCTTGGGATAAGCACTGCTATCAAAGAACAAAGAAAGACTGCACCCAGGCAGAAGGGAGCTATGTGCCTGGGATCAAGATGAAATCTAAGAAAAGGTAGGGGAGGGGTGTGTGTGTGCGAGAGAGACGATTCTTTGGTGTGCTAAAAGGACTGTCACTAGTTCCATCTGTGATCCTTTAATCACAAAGGCCCCAAAGTTAGTCAGTGGGCTATTACAAATGTTCATAAATGTGCACATTTCTACAAATTAGGGCTGGCATGAAGTGTACCTACATTTTCTCTGTTAAATGTTGGAGGGTATGCACTATTCCACCACTGCTACCTAAGGAGAAGACAAAATTTGGGAAGTTTTTACCAGACCGTAGTTGGTTTATCAAGAACAAGCTTCCACTCTCACAAAGAGTGCCGATCTACAGCGACAAGCTGAAGCCTTGGTTCTTAAGAAATCCTCCAAGAGACCTCCATGCCATAAACCTGGAGTAGGGGGCCTCTTCCCTCCTGCAAGCCACTTTGAAAATTAGTACAAGCTCTGCAGGCCCAGATATATAGAGGTGCAGGTAATGAAGGTGCTAAAGGGGTGTGCTCAGAATGGGGGGAGGGAGGGAGGAAAGGGTCCAATTCATGGCTCCATTCCCTATCCTTGAATGCGTGTCCTCATCTCAACTCCATTCCCCTGAGTGTGCACTTTCAGTGCTTGAGGGTAGGGGACTAGATCCACAGGCCAGATCCAGAAATGGGGAGAGGCACCCGATAACAAACAGTCATGGGCCAAAGGTTCCCCACCCCTGCTGTAAACTTTCACATTCAGTCAGCCTTAGAAAGATGGAGAACTGAGTTAACCTTGTGCGGGTTTGGATCTGCGGATCAAGAAAGCCCAGGTATCTCAAACCCTAGACTTTAGTCACAAAACCATCTTTTCAAACTGCCACTGACAGAGAACTCCATGTGACACTGTGTCCTCAGCATTTCCAAGATCAAAACACATGTATCCAGTATCAGTCCTGAGAGCCATATTGGCAGTTGGTGTAAGCTAGCATGGCTCTATTGACTTCATTTGGGCTAGGCTGTTGCCAGCTAAGAACTGGTCTTATTTTTTGCTTCACCTTCACAAAAAATCCACTTTGCTTCCTTATATCACCATCTGGGGGTGATACTGGACGCGGATCTCCACATGGAGCGGCAGGTGGAGGCAGTCTCTAAGGCTGCCTTCCGCCAGCTGTATCTGGTGCATAGGCTGCGTCCGTTCGTCTCTGGCCCGGACCTGGCCTCCCTCATCCATGCCTTCGTCACCTCGAGGCTAGACTACTGTAACGCGCTCTACGTGGGGCTTCCCTTGTTCCTGGTCCGGAGGCTGCAGCTAGTGCAGAATGTGGCGGCTCGTCTCCTTATGGGGATGGGCCGTCGGGAGCATATTACACCTGTGCTATGGGTTCTGCACTGGTTGCCAATAGTGTGCCGAGCCAGGTTCAAGGTTTTGGTGTTGATCTATAAAGCCCTTCACGGTCTGGGCCCCTCGTACCTCAGGGGCCGCCTCGCCCTCCATGGCCCAAAGTGGCTCCTTCGGTCTGCCAGGGGTGCCTTCTTGGAGGTCCGCCGTGTTAAGCGGGGGGCCACAATGGAGAGGGCATTCTCGGTGGCCGCGCCGTGCCTTTTGAACTCCCTTCTGGAGGAAGCTCGCCTGGCCCCAAGCCTGTTGACATTCCAGCAGAGTTATAAAACCTGGCTGTTTGCCCAGGCCTTTGGGGAGGGTGGGGGGGAGGGTGAGGGGTTTTTAGCTCCCCCACCTGATTTGTGATATATCATTTGTGATATTTATGATATTTTAGCCCTGTTTTAACATTTGAATGTTTTTATGAAATGTTTTAAATTGTTTTTATTGTATTTTAATTGTTGGAAGCCACCCCGGGCTGCTTTGCAGGAGGGGCGGGGTATAAATTTATTAAATAAAATAAATAAATAAAATATATAGGTCCATAGTCTTTTTTTCTGCCTTTGGCTTTCAGTCCCCAGAGAAATGTGTTGGTTCTGCAGTTCCCTTCAATCGTCTCAGCAAATTGATGCTTCATTTTTTTCCACCACAGCTTGTTTCAGGTGAATAAATATGTCTGCTTGCCTGAACAGAAGGCAAAGCAAGCAACTCCTATACAGCGCACTCATCCTGGTACTGCACTGATGTCTCCAAGGTCTGAAAAGTTAACTTTCCCCCCATTACTTACGGCTTGAGTCACACTCCTCAGACACTCCATGAGCTCTCTCCATGCCAATGAGATCAGCCTCTGGGTTAAATGGTGAGGTAGAAATCTGATCTTCCAACTTGCTAATTAAATCTGCACCTCACTGCCTTTAGCCCCAAAATACGCAAATGGTATGTTGGAGATTGAGTTAACATTTCAGTTTTGCAGCTAAGCACTTCATCTTCCTTTATTGCATCCATTAATGCATTTGTACTCACTTCTACCCTGTGACTCTCATCCACTCTTTCACTGTTTCTAAAGCTATCAGCTCGGGCCATATTTAAAGTTGGAAAAAGGTGTGTTGGTTAGTACAGTTAAAATCCTAGTGCAGGAACAGTGCCTTCAGCTAAATTTGAGTTGCCTAACCATAGTATGATGTAAAGGCCTGAATTTGTCTAATGAGCACAAATTTGTCTTATCTACATTGATTTTGGCTTGACACGCTTCCCTCCGTGCAGTGTAATCCTTTCCTTAGGGATGTCAAATCTGTTTGTTTATTGTCTATTGCCTGTGGGGTGGGGATACAGGCATTGGGGAAGAGAGTGAGAGGGTGTGCCATGACCCCCTGGGAGAGGGAGGGAGTCAGGCATTGGGGGAGGGAGAGGTAGGGTGGGTGCCCTGCCCCCCTGGGGGCATAGGGGAAGGGGTGGGGAAGTGCCATGGCCTCCCTGTAAGGGGGGGGGGTATGGGTATGGGCATGGAGGGAGGGAGGGAGGGAGGGAATGCCATGATCCTCCTGTGAGGGGTGTGCGTTGGGTACAGTGGAAGAGGGTGGGAGACTTTTTGCGGGTTGGGGAGTGGAGGATTGTGCCATGATCCCCTTGTGAAGGGGGTATAGGCATAGGGGGTCAGGGATGTTTGGGGGGGTTGGGAGTGCCACAACTCGCCCTGTGAGAGGGAGGGTATGGGCAAGAATGGAGGGGAGAGGAGGGTTGTGCCTTGACTCCCTTGTGAGAGAAGGGGGTGCGGGTACAAGGGATTTAGGATATGGATTGGATAGGGAGAGAATACTCCTCTCACCAACAAGCAGTTACATCAAAGTGTTTGTTGGGTGTGCATTAATAGTGCAGGGATTTTTTCCTGCCTGAGGCCTTTGCTCTGGGGATGCTGTCTTGGGAGTCCCCCTCTGTGATGCCTGGCTCCCCGGGGTGGGGCTCAGGTGTGGGGACCTCCCAACTGGACCCGCGGGGGGCCTAGGGCACGAGGGGCTGTGGGCTGCTAGCCCAAGTACTCACAGACCACGAGCTTCTTCAACTCTGTTTATTCACCAGGCAGGGTATCAACTATGTACAATGGGGTTGTCACCCAAGTCCTTATCCCCGCTGAGGGGTTCAGTCTCTGAGTCCCCGGTCAGGCTCTCGGGCTCTGTCCTGCTGCGTAGGCCCTCCTACGCAGCTAGCCCTGCAGGAGAGAAGGCAGGTGTGTCTGCCTCCCTGCAGTTCTGGCGCCCAACTGCCGAGCGCGCGCTTTTCTAGCTCCTCCCACCAAGACNGAATTAGATTCAGGGCAAGGCATGCCTGTCGGCCGAGCAAGGGTGGGTCTTGGGAGTCGATGACGTAGATCGGGAGTAATGCACTGGCGGTTGCCATGGAGCACTTGGCATAAAGTTTAGCTTGGGGGGTAATTCTTCCTCCCCCAATGACTACGAGGGTGATATCTGTTGCCTCATGACGAATGTGTGCCGGTAGATTCCTTGCAATTCGTGCTGGAATGGTGTTGGTGTCTGCTCCGGTGTCCAGCTTGAACGTCACCGGGTATCCACCTACCCGGATTCTGCAGTGCCAGGGGTCATCAGAGTAACGAATATCATCAGGACTGGATGCGGTAGAAGCCCCCACGTGCACTGCATTGACTGTGCTGGTGCGTGCGGGCATTCTGGCTCTGCAGGCGTTGGCAAAATGGTTCTTCCCCCCACACCGGCAACATGTCTGCCCATACATGGGGCATTGTTGAGGATCATGCTGGTGCCCGCACTTTCGTCATGGGCGTCGAGGGGCTTGAGAGATTCTCGACTGGGGGGGGCTGGCCTCTGTCTTTGGTGGAGGCTTCTGCGAGGTGGCCACCGCGTGGGGGAACACTGCTAGGACCCGTGGCTGGGTGGACATTGCTGTGGCTTGAGCCCATGTGATGGCCTTCATACGACAAATGTCCACTGCCTGTGTGAGGGTGAGATCCGGTATCTCCAGCAGCCTTTCTTTTAGCTTGGGGTCAGGGATGCTGAACACTATCTTGTCCCTGAGCATTAGGTCCACAGTAGGGCCAAATTCACAATGCTGTGCTTTCTCTCGGAGGGATGTGAGGAAGGGGTCAATCCCAGCGGTTTCATCAAACTGGAGTTGCCAGAATTTGAACCGCTCGAATACAGGATTCTTCTTGGGGACACAGTAATTCTGCAGGGCACTGAGGAGCTCTGCTAGGGTCTGTTTGGCCGGGTCTGCGTACACATTCGGTAGGGTGTTGTATATCTCTAGGGCCTTGTCTCCTAGACAGTGCAGGGCAACTGCTACCCTGAACTCCTCTGACTTCTTGGCTGCCTCAGTAACAGTGAGGTAGACCATTAATCGTTGCTCCCATCTCCTCCAGTTCTCCCCGAGATTCCCATCAACACTAAGAGGGGGCGGCAGCTTGAACTGATCCATCTTAGGGGTCTTCTGCTTCACTGGCATGTGAAGACCACTTCTGACACCATGTGATGCCCGGCTCCCCGGGGTGGGGCTCAGGTGTGGGAACCTCCCAACTGGACCCGCGGGGGGCCTAGGGCATGAGGGGCTGTGGGCTGCTAGCCCAAGTACTCACAGACCACGAGCTTCTTCAACTCTGTTTATTCACCCGGCAGGGTATCAACTATGTACAACGGGGTTGTCACCCAAGTCCTTATCCCCGCTGAGGGGTTCAGTCTCTGAGTCCCCGGTCAGGCTCTCGGGCTCTGTCCTGCTGCATAGGCCCTCCTACACAGCTAGCCCTGCAGGAGAGAAGGCAGGTGCGTCTGCCTCCCTGCAGTTCTGGCACCCAAATGCCGAGTGCCGAGCGCGCGCTTTTCTAGCTCCTCCCACCAAGACCCGTGCGGGCTCTGCTGCGCAGGCGCCGCCACACCCTCCAGATGCCCACCTCCTTGGGTCCTTGTGGGTCCTTTTGGGAGACAGACTAATGGATCCTACTGGTTTCCAGAACTCTCTGTGGGAGTTACCTACTGGCATTGACAGCTACTCTGTCGATGACCTGGTCGGTTTATGGAATGACATCTTGACCATGGCCACTGACATGGTTGCACTCAGGTGTCCACTTCCACTGCTGAGACAGCACCAGTCCCCTATGGTATACAGAGGACTTGAGGCGGTTGAAGCAAGAGGGTAGGCAGTTAGAACGCAGGTGGCACTTGACTCGCACTGAAGCTGACCTATTGCGGCATAGATCATTTTTGAGGGACTATGCTGTAGCTGTGATGGTGACAAAAAAAGCTTTCTTCTCTGCTATCATAGCACCTGAAAAGTCTTGTCCAGCACAGTGGTTCCAGGTGGTGAGGGGCCTGGTTAATCCAGCCCATCGCCACCAGGAATTAGAGTTCTCTACTGCCCGCTGTGACATTTTTATTGATTACTTTGCAGACAAAATTGCTCGTATTCACCATGACTTGGGCACTGCCATTCCTACCACAGAGTCAGAGTTTGGGGTTATAGAAGCTCAGTCTTGTTCTGTCCTGTTTGTTTAGATCAGTTTTCAATTGGTATCACCCACCGCTGCGGAGGATGTGCTTGGAGTGATGCGGATGACCAGTTGTGAGTTGGATCCTTGACCGTCTTGGCTGGTGAAAACCAGTCATGAGACGTTGGGGCTGTTGCTGGCTGGGGTTGTCAGCACCTTCCTTCGAAAGTGTAGGGTGCCAGATGCCCTTAAACATGCCATTGTCTGCCCCCTGCTGAAGATACTAATGTTGGACACTGACTCCCCAGCCCGCTATCATCCAACCTCTAACCTTTTCTTTTTAGGTAAGGTTGTTGAACAGGAGGTTACCCAGGAGCTCCAGGCTCATCTCAGTGCTGTCTGATTCCTGGACCCCTTTCAGTCTGGCTTTCATCCTGGGCATGGCAAGGAGACTGTGCTTGTGGCCTTGGTCGACTTGCGCCTGGAGATTGACAGGGGGAATAGTAACCTCTTGATCTTGTTAGATCTTTCAGCGGCCTTTGACACAGTTGATCATGACATGAGGTGTTTTGACATGACTGTGGGACCTGCCAGGGGTGCACAGGACTGCTCTTCATTCCTTTTGGGGAGGTCTCAGCAGGTGTTGATGGGTGATTTCTCGTTGTCCCCCCAGGATCTCCCCCATGCAATCCCGCAGAGTTCCATCTTGTCTCCCATTTTGTTCAATGCATTTATACGAGGCTGCTGAGTGAGATCATTTGGAGCTTTGGTATGGGGTGCCGTCAATATGCTGATGACACCCAGCTTTCCCTTTTTCATCCAACCCAGGTCCTGCAGTCTCGATGCTTACCTGCTGCTTGGCTGCAGGTGGGAACTGGATGAGGATGAGCCAATAGAGGCTGAATCCTGACAAGACCAAGGTGATGACAATGGGCTGGCCCTGTGACTTAGAGGTGATTGGGACTCCTGTTATTGATGAAATCTGGCCCTATCTGGTCACTCAGGTTTGCAGCCTTCGAGTGCTCCTGAACCCCCATGCTTGTGGCTGTGGCCAGGAGTGCTTTTTACCAACCTCATCTGGTGAGGAGGCTACAGTGCACTCTACGTGGGGCTGCCCTTGGTGACCGGTTGGAAACTGTAGCTAGTGCAGAACGTGTTGGCCTGGCTCCTTTCAGGGACAGGTCACTGGGAGCACATTACACCAATGCTCCAGGGTCTGCACTGGCTGCCTAATGTTTTCCGGGCACAATTCAAAGTGCTGTGTTTGACCTTTAAAGCCCTAAATGGCCTAGGCCTCACATATGAGAGACCACCTGTCCTACTGTTGTGAAATGGCACAGGCCTAACAGAAATGCTGACTTCCTTGCTACAATGTAACCAAAGCAGAAGTGCTTTCTTTTGACACAAATGTGCCAGAGCAGACATTGAATGCTATTGTAACTCATCCTTTGCTGAAATGTAACCAGAAAGTACATACTGGATTTATAATTATTGTAACTAAATGAAACATGTATAAGCCATTGTGGCCCTCATTTAAGATTATGTAGAGTGTTATAAGTTAAGTAAGATATTATTTAGTATATGCATTGAATCATTGATTTATATAGTTAAGGAATAAAATGTGTAAGGAGTAAAGTGGTCAAACTGGTCAGAGGAAGTAAATGATGCCTGAGAGAAAATAGAAACTCCTTGTTCCCAAACCAAGAACTGAATAGTTTATAACTCACAGGGACATTGGGAACAGAGGAAAGTCAGAAGCTGATAACAAAACTAAACTTTACAAGTGAGAAAGAGATGGCTTTATCAGACAACCAGACGCCTCTAAGAGGGGTGTGGGCAACCCAGGGCCAGGGAGTCAAGCGTTCCCTCTTGAGGGAGGGGTGGGCAGGACCCTATCGATCAGGGCAAACCCCCAAACCAATGACTAAGCAGAAAGACCCCAATCATGAATAGCCATAAGGGGAATATTCTGGAGTCCAGGGCAAACAGCCCCGTAACATGAATAAGTAATAAGAAGAAACTGTATATAAGGCCAGTCTCTGAATCAGTTCCTTGCCTTTCACAGTACTTGTCCGCTAACCCTTATCAGGGTGCCGGATTGCTCGGTGATTGGCCCTCTCTGGGACTTCTCCCTAGGAAGTCCTACAACTTACTCTACAGCTAGGCTCTCTCTCTCTAGGCTTCGTGTGGGCCCCCTGCCCGTCCTCCTTCTGGAACCAGACCGTTGACCTCTGATCACGTAAGAATATATGCTTTGTATGTATTTGAAGTAGTCAGAGTAGGTGAGGGATTATATGTTAAAGTGCAAGTGTTCCTTTAATAATTGGTATATTAATTGTGTTGCTATCATTGAATAAAATGCCTATTTGATTGAACAAGTGTCATTATTAAAATAGAAAGGAATGCTTATTAGAAACAAAAAGGAGTAATTCCCCTCCCTCTCAAAAACACAGTAGTATTTCCACTTGATCCCGGAATTGGAAGGGACCTGCTTCACCAGGGTGCAGAAAAGCAGTTGAGCACCTGCTTCATCAGGGTGCAGAAAAGCAGCTGAACTCCTTTCAATTCACAACACTACCATGCCTCGTCATGACCCCTGCAGTCAGCCAGGAGACGTAGTGCCCTGCTGCGTTTCCTTCTGTTACTGTTGTCCTGTGGACGGGGGTGCAAGGGGGGCATTCTCAGTAGCTTCCCCAGTTCTTCAGAGCTCCCTTTCTCTGGAAGTTTGCTTGAGCCCTTCTGGAGGCAGTGTAAAAGATTTATGTTTGGTAAGGCATTTGGCAGGCGGGAATAGGGATTGGGATTGGTTGGGGAGAGGGAAGTTTTTGTAAGGCAGCTGTAGGAGTAGGTTTTTTTGGAAGGGAATTTAGGGTTTTGTATGTGTGTTCAAGATTATTTATTTATTTAAGCCATCCTGAGCCAATTTGGGAAGGGCGGCATATAAGTTTAAATAAATACATATTGCTGCTAAGGTTGCTTCAACACCAGTCGCATTTGAGTTGATCTAAAACTTTGGGATAGTGGTTTTCAAACTTTCCCCCCATGTAACCCTGTTTTGAGACAAATATTATCCCATGATCCCAGACAGCAGCAAGTAAATGTAAAGTATATCAAATGTCATTTTGGAACTCTGTAGCAGCCACCCAGGTACAGTCCTCCTTGAGATCTGGTAGTAACCTTGTATGGGGAATTAGCAAAGTGGCAAACACATAACACTCTCCTCAGTTGGCTTGTGGGTGGCTGTTTGATAGCTGGCCTCCCTTCACCCCTTCCAGCCAGTCCTGTGCCTCTTTATGTAGGGGCTTATCCTGAGGGGTTTTCTCCCCAGAGCAGCTCTCGCCCAGCCAAGCCAAGCACTCCCTTGTATACAGCCGCCTGGATGGATCCCACCTGTGTTCCAGAGCTGTCTCTTGGTTGGGTTTGCTGAATGGCTGCTCAGCTTCTACTCACCCCTGGTTCCAGGCTTCACTCCAGTCTGGTAGAAGCTGTCTCTCCTACAGCTCCACTGCTCAACACCATAACACACTCCACTCCACTCTGTCTCTGTGGCTTCTGGGCTTTTTACTGTCTCTCCGTCCAGCTGTTCGTCACATGCCCCATTCATTACTCCATTGTCTGGAAGTTTTAAAGGGCGAATACTCCATTTATTTAGCCCTCCCTCAGGGTACTGGTCCTGCAAAGCACTGTGACTGTCACAAACTCAACCCACCTTTGGGTCATGACCCTTAGTTTCTGAACACATTCCTTATGACAGGATGACCAAATTAGATGATCCCATTGAGTTTACTGTGCTTATATCTTTCAAAACTCTGAGATATAAGCATGGTAAATTCAGGGAGCCACTTCTACTAAACATAAGGTGGGGGGTAGGGAGTCCCCATGTCTACTGTAGGACCTATACAACAAAACTGCTACCTCTTTCATTACACTGGACTATACACGACCTTATGTTGCATCTGTTGTAGAAGACATTAGGCTGCTTTCCCACAAGGCTGCTTGTACTACCCTGCTTGATTTCACTACCCTGTCTGATGCACGAGCTTGCTGGCAGGAGAGCTGCACTTCCTCTTTTCCCACAAGAGGGAAGCTGAGCTACATTTAAATAGGAAGCTGAGCTACATTTAAATAGTGCATGCTCCCGCGGTGCCAAAGACTGCTCATGGGAAATCAGTGCAGGTCACACCAAACTTGGAGACTTTAAAAAACAAACAAGCAAACAACCAACCAAACCCATTATGGATAAAACCAGGGTTGCACAATTCAGAACTAGAAATAAAGCCCTCTTCACCTAATGTAGCACCCAGGAATTGGCAAAAGATTGCTCCTCAAAGGATGATGTACTTGTGTCCCTTTAAACAAGTAGCCTGAAATAGAATAATTCCTCCCCCCCAGACGTTTTTCTAGATAATATGGCAAGCATGCAAGAACATAAGCTATCCAACCAACTGTGAAACACAAATGCCAGAATTAATCACTTAATGCCCTTTGCATTAGGATAAAGCATGAGGTTTAAAATACAACAGAGCACTCTTAAATGAAGAATTGCTGAATGCAGGGAAAATGTTATCTCCAGCATCCCAGTTATAAACCAAAAAGGAAGCTTAAATTGTAAAGATTCGTGGGACTGATGAGAATAATAATGGTTAGAGACTTAATAACTTTCTCCATCAGTTTTTTTAAAAAGAGCAAACTGATAACACCTAATTAAAGGGATCTTGGCAAAAGTGGTCCCCTGCATGGAGGAGGCTGTCTTAACAGCTTAACAAACACATGCAGCTAAAAACCAAGGGTTTTTGTTCAACTCATCCTCTTTTCACATCCCAGGCTATGTGCAAAGAATCCACCAACAAAGTTACCTCTTCTCAGCAATTGAATTGTATTGCCAAGAAAGCAAATTCTGCCAAGCAATATGGGCTCCAAATGTGAGGATTATTGTATTATCTACTTTCTAGAATCCCATTGTGGCCACAATTGTTGTTTTGCATTTGAATGTATGCTGAAGCTGATTTTCACACAGACTAGGTGGGGCTCAGATACTATGGCAATGGACGGAGGTAAGAGACCATATGAAGTGCCACAGGCAAGAGTTCAATTATGCACAAGATTCAGGAACTGGACCTCTAGTTTATTCTCTGATTTAATAGGGCATGTATGTGTGAGAGAAACCTAGTGACCCAGGTACAATATTTTGGGAAGGAGGCAGTGAAAAGTGTGGACCTTCCTTCAGTTACTATAGAGAGGCAGGAGCCACTCTACAGTTAAGGCGTGTTGCAAGTTCCATTGTAAAGCCTGAATATTCTATTCATTATAAAACTGACAAGATTAAAGTTAGGATTGTGAAATTGTGGTAAAGGATCACATGGAGTACACAGTTCTTTCTGTCCAAATTTCAGCCGAATTGGTTACATAACAGCTGAGATATCACAGTTTGAAAGCTGCACTTTGAAGCCTGTTTTTTCAAGTTAGACCATCTCGATCTCGGCAGGGTAAAGGGGTTTTGTGTTGGTTGGGAGGAGGTGTAAGCCTTTTAGAAAATTCAAGGAGGCTGTCAGGGGGTGCCTTCTGCTTACTTTTTGTAAATCTGGTTAGTACTTTTTAAGTTATGACATCTTGAAAATTCAATGATATCCTATGGAGACCATCCTGAGTGTGGAGTGCTTGCAAATATTTTATGTGTAATGCAGAGATTGTTGAAAAGCAAAGTCTTGAATATTGGGGACTACAACTCCCAGCAGGCACTGCTTGCTAGAGCCTAACAGTGCTGGGGAAAGAGAGGGAACTGCACCTCCCATGGGGCAGTTAGAGCTGAACTGGTGGGGAGAGGAGGTGAGCAAGGCCTGCGGAAGGGAGAGAGTGGAAGGTCATTCTGATTTGATCCCGCAAAGCAGGCGCCTCGGCTTGGAGGCCAGGGATGCCGAGATGGCTAAACAACAGAGCTAGCAAATCTCGCAGTGATGCTTGGGGTGGCTGATCTTGCCCCTGTCACGGAGAAACATGGGGTCACACACTAACACGGGACTACATGTTTGGTAAATATGTGGTGCCAAGGGTTTCACATGGATGTAATGTTACTATACATGTATACTATGTAATGTCAAAAGTTCCACATGCTTGTAATGTTGACAGTGAGAACTGTAAAACTCAAATTAGGACTCTGAGAATTGTACAACTTGAGATAGAGCTTTTACACGTCACCAGCCTACAGCAACATGTGTATTGGGGCCAGACGAATGGCCAGAGACATCAACAATGCTAATGAAGGTAGCCATCGACTACGTGCAGCAAGGCAAAGAAATCTGATAAAAGAACAAAGGGAATTCTAGAAGCCTGGAGAACTGACTAAGAGTTTCCTCCAGGAGACTTCTTGCAAAAGCCAGCTTGAGCATCTGCATACAAATGAGCCTGTCAGCAACAGGCTGGGGCAGCATGAACTGAGAGAGAGATTCCGCTCTCTAAAGCCAAGTGCCAGCCAGATGTTACCTTTATGGCTGAGAAACCAGAACTTGTGAACTTGCTAGGGTAAGATGAATAACTTAGGAACTCAACCGGTATAAGTTAGGAATGCGTTATATTTACCTTTGATTTCTAATTACCACTCTGTTTAACTATCTTGTTTATGTAATCAATAAACTGACTTCTTACTTTATAAAGAAGCGGAAAGTGTCTAATATTGGAACACAAGTGAGCTACTTGGGTGACAAAGGAGTTTCATTGTGGCACACTTGAATTAGCCAGAGAGAGAACTGATTAAAGAGAACTGTGCGCAAGGGGAAACTGAGTCACTCAAACCCAGTAAAGTGGGGGTGCGGACCCCCAAACTCATGACAGCCCCCTAAACCTGTCCAGAATCACAGAGCACATAGATTTTAGTGACAGCCTTCCCCTTCCAAAAACATGGGTGTCTGGGCTGCGGCTCCAGTGGACCCCATTAGAGGAGCATGGCTGGGGCCAGAGCGCTGGTTTGCCTGGGATGGTCCCAGGTGTATTAATTATTAATTAATTATTATGATGATGATTATTATTTTATAAGCATTTGTATAGCACCAGCTGTGTACCTGGCGCTTTACAGAACAATGAGATAGATGCGGTCCCTGCCTACGGCTTACAATCTAATAGACTCGGAGGGGGAAGACAAGGAGAGGGGACATAGAGAGAGGCAAGGGATAAACAACATTCAAGCAGATGCGAAGTCTCAGGTGCACGTGCTTGGCTTGGTTGCAGTTAGGCAGGAATTAATGGGGAGGGCAGACAGTAAGTATTGAGTGGGAAGTTCTAACAGACGTTGGGAAAGGCGTCGAGGAAGAGGTGAGTTTTGAGGAGGGATTTGAATGTGCGGAGGGAGGGGGCAAGGCAAATGTAGGCAGGGAGGGAGTTCCAGGCATGGGGGGCAGCAAGGGAGAAGGGACGAAGGTGGTTAGGTGAGCAGAGGAGATGAGGGAGAGCAAGGGAGGGGACAGAGGAGGAGCGGAGAGTGCGTGCAGGAGTGTGTAAGGAGATAAGCGTTGAGAGGTAAGGGGGAGCCAGGTTGTGAAGGGTTTTTTAAGTAAATACCAGGAGTTTGTGAAGGATGCGTGCGGGAAGGGGGAGTCAGTGAAGTGAGGAGAGAAGAGGCCAGGGGCGGCTGGTGGCTTTTTAGTTTGGAGGGGAAGTAAGGCCATCCAGTAAGGCGAGCTGGTGGGCGGAGCCAGGGCAATGGTAGGTGGAGCCAGGGCAACGGTAGGTGGAGCCAGGGCAACGGTAGGCGGAGCCAGGAGTTTTCAGGGTTAACATCAGATGGAAGAAAATCCAGTCTAAAATGAACTTCAAGCTTAAAATGAATAACATATAAACCCCAAGTTCAGGGAAACAGTGGCAAAACACTGGTACAACCCAGAAGCAAGGAGTTCCCAGGGTTAACATCAGATGGAGGAAGAAAA
>QEPC01008071.1:261651-283004 GCA_003113815.1 Sphenodon punctatus
AAGCTGGATTTTTACTGGTAGCTCCCTGCTTTACTAAGAATACAACAACTTTGGTTCGGTTTAAGCATTGCAAACTTCCAAAAACTGCTCTCTATGATCTCTCTAGTTCATGGCTTGTACAGGAGTCTTCCACTCTACTCCCCACTGTCAGAGCTCTTTTCCTTGTGCAACACTGGCCATTCTCCTTTCTATAAGGACCTTCCCCTGTACAGGTCCCCTGGCTATTTCATGCCTTGTATAGGGCTCCCTGACTCTGCTGTGTCCATGTACAGAACTCTCCACCTGGCATAATGCTCCCCATCCTGAAGCTCCTGTACGAAGCTCCCTCACTCAGTTCTCCTCTGTCCAGGGCTCTCCCGTGGCACAATTATTGCCATTATTCTGCAGCGCTCTGTCTCTACAAGACTCCCACACTTTACTCCCCCCTTGAGCAGGGCTCCCTTTCTTGCACAACACTGCCCACTCTACAGACCTCCCCCTGTACTGGGTTCCATATCCTGTATCCCCGATAAAGCTGCTCCTTGTAAAATGCTCCCCCTGTGCATGGCTTCCACTGTGGAAGCTTATCTACAGAGGCTCTGCCACTACTCTCTCCCCTCCTCTTGCGTGTGTCACAGAGACCTGGCAGGAAAATGAATCAGGGCCTATATTGTTGTTCCAGCTGGGTACTCTGTGCAGCATCAGCTGCGGCTGGAGGGGCAGGGTGGGGTGGGGTGTAGCCATTATTTTTGAGGATTCCTGGTCTGTGAGGAGATTTTCTGTGCGATCTATCATGGGTATAGCGGGTCGCCATCTGGGGTTGGATTTGGCCAGGGACAGTGTGGGGATACTGCTGATATACCGTGCACACACCTGTACAGCAAGCTCCCTGCACGTGCTGACCGAGCTAGTGTCAGAGGTGATCTTGCGGTCCCCCAGGACGATAGTTCTGGGGGACTTCAATATCCATACCGACGCCAGTCTTGGAGGGCCAGAGTGTGAGTTCATGGCCGCCATGGCAACCATGGACCTGTCTCAGAGAGTAGTGGGCCCCACGCATGCTGCAGGACATACCCTGTACATGATATTTTGCACAGGCCTTGAGGCAGAGGATCCCCCGGTGGGGGAGGTATCAACAGTGCCCTTGTTGTGGACGGATCATTATCTCCTCTGGGCAGATATCCTGGCACATGTCGGCCCCTGGGAGGGTGTGGAACCAGTTAGGTTGGTTCGCCCCTGAAGTCTTATGGAACCTAAAAGGTTCCAGATAGCTCTAGGGGATGTTTCCTCTGACCTTGATGGCTGCTCACTTGATGAGATGGAGGCCACTGAGTGTGTGGCTCCCAGGCGTCCGCTCCTGAATTGCCGACAACGCAGCTCCTCGTGGTACACCAGGGAGCTGCGGCGGATGAAGCAGGAAGGGCGGCGGTTAGAGCAACGGTGGTGTCATTTGCGTACTGAAGTTGACCAACTGCTGCATAGAGTCTGGTTACGCACCTATGCCGTTGCAGTGCGGACAGCAAAGAAGATTTTCTTTGCTGCCTTCATTGTGTCCACTAAGTCCCGCCTGGCGGAGCTGTTCCAGGTGGTGAAGGGACTGGCCAGTCCGGCCTCTCTCCGCCTGGACATAGAACCATTGAATGCTCGCTGTGATTTGCTTGCGGACTTTTCTGAGGATAAAATTGCTCAAATTCACCACAGTTTTGATGCGACTTTTTCAGCAGGGAACGGGTCAGAGGCAATAGAAGCCCCTTCTTGTGCTGTTTTATGGGCTGAGTTTCGGTCGGTGTCATCCTCAGATGAGGGGGATGCTCTTGGGACTTTTAGAGCCACCAATGTGAACTAGATCCATGCCCGTCCTGGCTGGTTAAGGTTAGCCAGGAGACATTGGGGCCGTTGCTGGCGGGGATAGTCAACGCCTCCCTTGAGGAGAGTGGGGTGCCGGACTGTCTCAAGGAGGCGGTGGTGCAGCCCCTGCTCAATAAAACAACTTTGGACGTTGATGCCCTTGCCAGTTACCGGCCAGTCTCTAACCGTCCCTTTTTAGGGAAAGTTATTGAATGTGTGGTGGCTCCGCAGCTTCAGGGGCATTTGGACCAGGTTAACTTTCTCAATCCCTCGCAGTCAGGCTTTCAATAATACTTTATTAAGTCATGACCATAGGTCGAGACCAATGACATACAAAACATGCAAAAGGAGCTTAGGAACCATTCCCTGTTGATCACTCCCAGCTCATGACAGTCAGAGGTTGCATTCCCTGATCTGCTTGACTAATAGCCATTTATGGACCTATCCTCCAAGAACCTACCCAGTACTTGTTTAAACCCAGCTGTGCTGCTGGCCTTCATAACATCCTCTGGCAACAAGTTTCATAAGTTCATTGTACACTGAGTTAAAAAGTACTTCCTTTTGCTTGTTTTAAATCTTCTGCCAGTTAGCTTCATCGAAGGCCTAATTGTCACAGAAAAATTATAAGTTAGCTGTAATAAGATGTCTTCTAGGGGGAAAGCTATATTTAAAATATCAAATGCACAAGATGCATTTTTCTTTTAAGCATTTAATTATAGCACTAGGTATTACGATCAGTAACAATAGGTATAACATTTTTAGAAAAGTGTGATTTATTAGCAGAGATGGTTCTTTATAAGCTTTAATTTAATTTAAGTCATGTAAAGTGCTACATTTTTAAATAGGTATCCAAGCAGACACTGCAGAAGTCAGTGAATAAAAAAACAATTTATACTGTGATGACTCAAGGGAACCTATTTGTTTTAACTTTGGGCTATGGTCAGATGTGGTACTGTTGGTGAGGGGCAAGTGATTATGTAGCCTATGCTACATAGTAGCTCTTCTTTCACTACCCCTCACTTAATGGTTAGGCAAAGGCAGCAGGTGTGATGCTGCTATTTGGGGTAATTGAAGTGTACCACAAACCCTCTTGGAGCATGGAAGCAAGAAGAAATCCTCAGCAGAGGATTGTGGAGCAGAGTGGATGCATTAAAGTTTTTCCAAATAGTATTTGGTTGCAACAACTATGGTGCTGTAGCCCTTTAGTACAGATAGTTAGTCCTTACTTCCCAATGGTAACTTTGTAGTACTATCCTTTATGTCAAGCCTGAATATACTCAAGTGCTGTTATGTAGTCTAAGGTCACACTTAAACAAGTCTTAGAGGATATTTCAAGTAAAGTCTGTGATCCTATTTCACACTGACAGTTATTAACCAAAAATTTGGAGAAAATTATCCAATGGACCAGTTAGTCTGAACACAGATATATTTCACAAATATCTTCAAATAAGGCTTTCAGAAGTGAGTAGTGATTATAGCTCTCACACCGATAATCAAACCTCTTTAAACTGGACACCCAAAATCACTAGAATCCTTCCAAAAGTCTCAGCTTCCTAGATGTAGTCCCCTTGGCTTTATTTGCTTTCAAGTTTCAGCTCTCATGTAAGATTGCTGCAAAACACCTCACATTATCTTTGGCATAGATAATTCAGCTCTGGAAACTATCTGGATCCCAAATCAAGCCTCCAATTACATCTGATACCACATGGCTGGACGATTCACATGACATAATAGCTCTGAGCCATCTTTAATTCTTTTTTACAGTTACTAGTACATTGAGAGAAGACATTCTGATGTATGTGCTACATAGCTTTTAGCCTCTATTTTGTACATTACACCTCATCTAGTTCTTCTAACTTAAGTTCTTCACGTGGCTTTGGATAGAGCATCCATCTCCAGTGTGACAGATATAGCCGTCTACAGTGTAACAGAGGGGCAGCTTGGGCTTTGTGAAGACATCTCAAGTACAGCTGCCTCTTTAGATATTGCCAAGAAAGGAAAGAGGAAATAGTGATTTTCTGAGAAGTCACTAATTTCAATGCAAGTGTGAAAAGCACAAATGCTCAGTACCCCTGAAAAATCCAGCTATGGTTGCCTTTGTAGACTTATACATAATACAAAATGTACGAGTGTAGGTTCCATGCCTCTAAGAAAGACAAGACAGTATTCCAGTGTCAAAAAAGCTCTGGTTTACAATGATAGTTACGGCTCTTGCAAATTCAATCCTGCGTCAAAAAGGCATGGAAATTGCAAGTTAAGGCTCCTGTCTTAACTTGCAAGCCATGTAAGCAGTAAAGATGTTGTACAGTCTTGCATATTGTGTTGGATTCCAACTTAAGCCATTTTCACACGGTGCTGCTGGGTGGGGGATGGGTGTGCACTGGCGGTGGGTGTAGGTGGGTGTGCTCCCTATCCCACGGGCACACATCCATCTCCACCCATCACTGAGCCTTCTCTGTTTTGTCGGATGGCTCCATGGGTGGAGATGGGTGCGCGCTGGGACAGCATCACCTGCAGCCCGGCTCTCCCAACCCTGGGCTCCCTCCCCAGCTATGTTGCCGTCCTTCAGTCCCCACCCGCAGCCCCGGGCTCTCCCCAGCTCTGTCACTGCCCCCTCACTCCCTCCATTCTCCAGCTTCAGTGCTGCCCTCAACCTGCAGAGGAAGAAGATTGGGACTGAAAGACCAATGCAAAGTGCGGGGGCTGGTACACTGCCATACAGTGAGGAAACATGGCGACATCCCTTGCATGTGTATGCGTGGCTGCTTTTGAAATGGGCGGCAGCAGCATAGCATCCAGCGAGTGAGGGGTGGGGAAGCGGTGGTAGCGTCTCTCCTCTGTTCCCCTCCTGCACGCGTTGCATAAGAGCAGCTTTGTGGTCTCTCCATCGACAAAAATCAGGGGGTGCGGGGAGGGCGGGGTGTGTGTGTTAAACTCCTTATAGTTGTAAAAGTACTTGGACTTTTTTTTAAAATAAAGCCAGGGCACCCCTAGGCCACAGACTTGATTTTTTTAAAAATTACCTAGACCAAAAACCTTCACTTTAAGAAGCTTATTAAGGCTGCATTACAAATTATACTCAAACATTAACATGACAGTAAATTGTATGTTAAGGCAACTTTATTAAATATCAGACCAATCTATACATTTTTCTTTTCTTATTCATTAATTTTTTTAAAATGGCAACTGAAATTAAGCTGCATATGTGTGGTATGGTGACTGAACAATACTTATACGTGATGAGGAATGTTTAATTTCAATTAAGTCATAATCTTTTAAAATTAATGAATGTATGTGTGAGAGGTGAGAGTACGACAGGGACCCCCCCCCCTTCAGCCCCCACCCTGCCCCTGGACTCCCCTTCGTTGTTTATAATCACAGAACACACGTGTTGCTGGAGGAAAGCTAGAATGGTCGCCAACCCGATGTTTTTGCTCTATTGACTCCCACTGAACAGCATAGGCGCTGTTCAATGAGTTTGCTACTGCCTTAACTATAGGGCCACGACTGTGGCCCTATAATACTTCCAAGTCCTGACACCTAACTAAACCCCCCCCGAGGCTGATCAAGCCGAGAAGGTTGCAATTTTTTTTTAAAAAACTGCTTTTCAGCCTCCAAACTTTCAGCGGCTGTATCTTAGCTATTTTACATCTGATTTTTCTAATTGTTTCACATTTGAACCTGACATCCAAGTTACCCTCAATGCAAAATTTCAGAAGGGTAGCCTAAATAATCTCAATTGTTTTAAGTAATAGAATGTTTGTTCATTATAATGGAGAGTGTTAAATGCTTTAACTATCCATGCCTGGATAATAAAAAAGCCATCTACCAGCAAATTAGAAACCTGTGCACATGATGGCCCTCTCCTTTCTAGAATTATTACAAAGTACCTTCTAATTGACAGTGAAATGCTCACATCAGATACAGGAACTGCTGAAGTGGTAAGAAATCTCAGTTCTTTCTCTGGGAACGTCCTTTTTTAAATCAAAGGCCACCAGTGGTAAGCAGGGTTCCTAGTTTTCTCGTTGCAACGGAAAACCAGAGAATTTGCTTTTTTCCAGAGAAAAATAGAGGATTTTGCAGAAAATGGCAAAAACATACAGGTTTGGGAAGAAGACACAGTGAGTGCGGTGCAGCAACGATGCGGAGTGGAGCTTAGGGGAAGCAACCTGAAGGCATGTGTTGTAGAGGGGCAGGGTCTCTACATTTGGAGGGGTGTCACAGACCTCCTGCGGGTTGGGGCGGCAGGGGAAATATGAATTGGGGCAGTCAGGTCTTCTAGACCTTGGGAAGAGGCGACAGGAACTGGACCTAATTGGACCCATAGCAGCCTCAAAGTGTCAGCCTCTATATGGTACCCTTTCTGGTTGGCAGAGCAGTCTGGGACCAGGCAGGGAGGAGGAAGCAGCAAGCACAGGGCTGTGAAGGGGAAGCAACCTAAAGGCATGGGGGGTGGGGGGCACTCTGCACTTGGAGGGGTGCCAGAGACCATGAATTTATTTATTTTTTGTTTTGGACTGTTGGTGGGACCGGTAGCTACAAAGCTGCATAAAAATGAAACTATTAAAATAAAGTGTGGTGTTCTAACTCATACCTATATATATTGTGGTCAACTAGCATTTACATTAATCGCAGAAAAAAATGAGATTTGGAGTTTTTAATCAGAGAATTTAGGGGGGGGGGGGCGTTATTCAGAGGATTTCCAATTTTTTGTCACGGAAAACTAGGAACCCTGGTAATAGTAGTCACACAAGATTCTGCCCACTGAACAAATGTAGGAGAAGGGCCATCAAGGATCCATGTAAATACTCAAATTAAGTAGAAAAGCTCCCCAAAGGAACACTTTTTAAAGAGAGGCAATACAAACATAAGAGTACCTACCCTTCAGTATATTCTGCCTGCAGAAGGTCAAGGTATGCCTCCCATTTGTTTCCAACTATTTTGCCACAGGTGAAGCACCTGACCGGGATAATTATTCTCTCACAATAGCTGTGAAAACATTAATAAAACTTGTGAAAACAATGAGGTAAGACCTAATTTTAGGAAGAGGCAGGAAACTGGGACAGAATGTTTAGCATGATGTTGTGGCATGCTTATTTTTTCTCTGTGGTAAACAATGTTTGAGAAAGCAATGTTCATTGATTACAATAAACTTTTACCCCAAAGGAATTTTAGGACAAAGCAATGAGATGGAACAAAGCAAAGAGGAGGAGAGGGACAGAGTGGGATTTCAAACAATGGGACAAGAAGTTCACTTCCCTGTGTTTGTACCATTAAATTGATATTACCATCCCACATTAGCAAACGTTACTTTATAGCAGCACAATGACTCCTTCAGTCATCCCTATTTTACGGTAAGTCTGCTATTTCAGAGGAACATCACAGCATGAAAAAACTCACTCAACAGATACCACAGCGCCATCCGTAGCACCTCTTAATTTCTGACAATTTACACTGGCAATTCTGCCCCTAGTTTTCATGGGTGCCTGGGAAGTTGCTCCAAATTAAAATCTAACTTTTAAAAAAAGTTAAAAGTGTATGCTCCTGATTTTAAAACTGGGGTAAGAAAGGTTAGTCTCAATTAATTCCAAAATGTGAACAAGGCCCCAGCCTTCAAAAGGTAGAGCCCCATGCAAGTAGGACATCCGAGATAGGATAATTTGACAAAGATGAGCTATACCCAGAAATGCATCATAGCAAGAGATTAACAATGGTGCACCTCAAGTTGTGTACAAGGCCTATTCAACAAGAAACCATGCTTTCAAATTCAGCATAACTAAGTGTCCAATAACTAAGTGGCTTTGGTGGAGTGGGAATTGGTTTTTAGCTCTACCTGGGTTTTTATATTGTTATTTATTTTTATTGTTATTTATATTCAATTCAATTCAGACTTTATTAGCGTGGCGGGACATCATAGACAACATACAGTACAAGCAAAACACACAAACAGTTAGAAATAAGATGACCAACATCATAAAACAAATACTATAAATAACATAAGAATACTAAAACTTGAATCCAAGTTCAAAGTTACACAATCAAAAAGGTAATAGTAACTTAAAATCTAAGAGCTGTTGTCTCCGAACAAAAACTTGAGTCAAAAACGTAGCCACCCGAGTTATCACCTCCTCACTTTTGTTGGCTAAAGCCAGAGTTACCAACGCTTCTCGCGTCCTGCCCGGGTAGACAGCAAAGAGACCATCGAGATAAAGAGTTCTCAGCTCATCGTACAGGTGGCAGGTGCACATTATGTGTGCTGTGGTCTCAGCCTCCAAATGATCGTAAGGGCATAGTCTCTGCGCAAAAGGCGTGGCATCATAACGACCCGCCAGGATCTTAGTAGGCAGGGCATTAAGCCTTGCTGACATGAATAACCATCTGCCTCTAGACGGAATGGGCAGGGCTAAGTAGGGGGCCATAACGTCCATAGGGGGAGCCCAGGACAAATAGTCACAGAGATGATTAGATAGACCTATCCTGGCCCTCTCCTCATGATAATCAACCTCCTGCCATCTTGCCAACACTTCGTAGCCAGCCCTCTGGTGGCTAATGGACAACAGATGGTCACATGAGTGTCCTAGGGTCAGCAGATGGGCTTCTACCTTAATAGCCCATCGGCATTTATATGGGACCCTGATATCTGTAGCACTGTTCCCTACTAGTGCTAGCTTGTTCCTTCCCTGTTTCCATCCCAGTTCCTACAGACATCTGCTAAGCCTTGGTTACCCACTGCTTCTTGGTTCCATGTTGGAGTCCTGTTTCCCTTACCTAGTTTTTAGTTTATTTATTTATTTATATTTATTTATCAAATTTCTACCCCGCCCCTCCTAAAACAGCTCGGGGCGGCTTACAATAAAAAGTAATCACATATATTAAAACATTTTAAAACAATTAAAACATTTCAAAATGCAAGTATTAAAACAGGGCCGGGGGTCACCATAAAACAATAAATAGGGTAGGGGAGATAAAAACCCTCTAACCCACCCACCCCTCCCCAAAGGCCTGGGCGAACAGCCAGGTTTTACAACTTCGCTGGAATGTCAAAAGGCTTGGGGTCAGGCAAGCTTCCTCCGGGAGGGAGTTCCAAAGGCGCGGCGCGGCCCGGCAACCAAGAATGCCCTCTCCATTGTGGTCCCCCGCTTAACATGGAGGACCTCCAAGAAGGCACCCCCGGCAGACTGAAGGAGCCTCTCTGGGGCACGGAGGGCGAGGCGGTCCCTGAGGTAGGAGGGGCCCAGACCACAAAGGGCCTTATAGATCAACACCAAAACCTTGAATCTGGCTCGGCACGCTATTGGCAACCAGTGCAGAGTCCGGAGCACAGATGTTATGTGCTCCCGACGACCTGTCCCCGTAAGGAGCCGGGCCGTCGCATTCTGCACTAGCTGCAGCCTTCGAACCAGGAACAAGGGAAGCCCCACGTAGAGTGAGTTGCAGTAGTCCAGCCTCGAGGTGACGAAGGCATGGATGAGAAAGACCAGGTCCGGGACGGAGACGCACAGACGCAGCCTCCGCACCAGATGCAACTGGAGGAAGGCAGCCTTTGTGACTGCCTCCACCTGTTGCTCCAGGCAGAGATCCGCATCCAGTATCACCCCCAGACTCCGGACTTGCTGAGCTATGGGAGGGCAAAACCCCCCAATATGGGGGGCCACTACCTCCCTCGCTCTCCCCACCATCACATCCGTATTATCGGGGTTGAGCTTCAGTCTGCTCTGCCGCATCCATTCCACCACGGCCTCCAAACACTGGGATAACAAGGAGATGGCAGGGTCTGGGTCAATTGAAAAGGAGAAGTACAGCTGAGTATCATCAGCATATTGGTGACATCGCACCCCGAACCCTCTCACGACCTCCCCCAAGGGCTGCATATATACATTAAATAATAATGGATACAGAATAGAACCCTGCGGAACGCCGCATGATAAAGCGCGGGGGCAAGATGTCTCATCCCCCAACACCACCCACTGGCTTCTCCCCGAGAGGAATGAACGGAACCATTCAAGAACAGTCTCGTCCAGACCCCCCAGGTCATGTAGTCGTCTCAACAGCAGCCCATGGTCCATGGTGTCAAAAGCAGCCGAGAGATCTAGCAGGATGAGAAATGTCGAACATCCTGTGTCCATTTCCCAGCGGAGATCGGCCACCAAGGCCACCAACACCGTCTCAGTGCCATAGCCGGGGCGTAACCCAGATTGAAAAGAGTCTAGGAAACTGATGCTATCTAGATGCCCCTGGAGCTGGATCGCCACCGCCCACTCAATAACCTTCCCTAAAAAGGGAAGGTTAGAGACGGGTTGGTAACTGGCGAGCACGTCCACGTCCAAGAATGGTTTCTTCAGCAGAGGCTTTCACCAACCAGGACAGGCATGGATCAAGTTCACAACATGTAGCCCTCACAGACCCCAAGACATCTGCCGCATCGGCCGGCGTCACTTCCTGAAACTCCCCCCACAAAGCTGGACCAGACGGGGCCTCCATCACCTTGTGCTCTCCCCCTACTGCCCCTAATCCAGCGTCAAAGTCGGTCTGAATCCGAGCGANAATAGTAACTTAAAATCTAAGAGCTGTTGTCTCCGAACAAAAACTTGAGTCAAAAACGTAGCCACCCGAGTTATCACCTCCTCACTTTTGTTGGCTAAAGCCAGAGTTACCAACGCTTCTCGCGTCCTGCCCGGGTAGACAGCAAAGAGACCATCGAGATAAAGAGTTCTCAGCTCATCGTACAGGTGGCAGGTGCACATTATGTGTGCTGTGGTCTCAGCCTCCAAATGATCGTAAGGGCATAGTCTCTGCGCAAAAGGCGTGGCATCATAACGACCCTCCAGGATCTTAGTAGGCAGGGCATTAAGCCTTGCTGACATGAATAACCATCTGCCTCTAGACGGAATGGGCAGGGCCAAGTTGGGGGCCATAACGTCCATAGGGGGAGCCCAGGACAAATAGTCACAGAGATGATTAGATAGACCTATCCTGGCCCTCTCATGATAATCAACCTCCTGCCATCTTGCCAACACTTCGTGGCCAGCCCTCTGGTGGCTAATGGACAACAGATGGTCACACGAGAGTCCTAGGGTCAGCAGATGGACTTCTACCTTAATAGGCCATCGACATTTATATGAGTCTTCTTGCCAGTAGGTAAATAACCCCGCTGCCCCAGGTCTCGATGCCCTTAGCCAAAGCTTGTGGTCTGCCCTCCAAGCTTAGAAGGACCAGCTCCGCTGCCCAGACTAAATTCTAACCACAACATGTGGTGTGCCCCCTGAGGGGCTGAATATAGAGCAAAGGAATTTGCCTTGGACCCGATTCAAAATCTGCGGGCTACACAGAGCCCATAGCCCAGCGCCAAAAAGGAACTGTGTGGCCGCCTTGGCATTAAACACCTTAATAGCCATCCTGATTCCCATCCCCCCAGATTCGGCCAGTAGCTTGCGCACTGCCAAAGCAGTCCTCCTGGCCCTAATCTCCGCACCTCTTATATGGTGCCAAGCTACCGCATGTTATTTATATTAGATTGTTTTTATGTTTGGTATTTAAATTGTTGTAAGCCGCCCCAAGCTGCTGTGGCAGTAGGCAGCGGCAAATAAATTTAATGAAATAAAATAAATAAATTAATAATGGATTTAGGAACTTAAACATATCTAAATGAAGGACTTGGAATGTGTGCATTCATGTGTTTCACAAAAAAGCAGAAATAACTTTACCTCAGCTGCAAAAGATGTGTCTATAAAATGGGTTCATGTGCATTAAAGCATGTGTTAAAAACTTTGTGCAGGCAGGCCTATTGCCTAACTGAACTATGGAGAGAAGCCACAGAGTATTTTATCTATCAGAGAATCCACCAAGGTGGAGTATGAAGTATGGAAAGAACTTTACTGTCAGAGAGAGCTTGTATACATAGTAAAAGTCACTTGGGGGAGTGGGACTACAACATGTAGTTGGGGGCAGTTAGCACTGAAATGAAGGCTGGAAAGACAAGGCTTCAAGTCTGGCTTATGAAAGAAAGGTTGTAAGGCATAGGAAATGCTTTTTAAAAAATATTATTTTTCACCCCTACTTCATCAACATATGCAAATAATTTTTTTAGTGTAGTTACATCTCTCTTCAGATGGCAGAGCTAAATGTGTGTGTGACTCAGGGGCAGGGCGTTTTTAAATGAGCAAGGCAGGGAAGGGGGGGGCACAACTGTGGAGCTGCCACTCAGGTGGGTGAGTCGGAAGGTATTCCAAATGGGTGGCTTCCAACATGGCTACCTTGGCAGCCGCCTCCCGCTCCCTCAGCCACGGACCATGGGGGAGGGGGAAGCACATCTGGCTGGCCTTTGAAATTGACATGTTCCAGAGCGCAGTGCTGGGGGAGAGACAGTGTCTGTGACTTGCAAACACTGTGACCCCCCCCCCCCTCCCCAGCGCCTCTGAGCGGGGGATCTCTCTGCTGGTGTGGGTGGCCACCCCAGTTCATATGAGCAGGGGATGCACAGGTGTCTGCTGCCATACACTTTTGGGGATTTTTTTTGGCAGTACCCTGTGAGTGGCCATGAGTGGGTGCCGAGTGGCTCACGAGAGTGCACATCCACCCGCACCACCTTCAGACGGGTGGTTGGATGAGTGGCTCCTGGGTGGCCACGTGTGGTAGCATTGCCTTTATAAACACCCTGAGGCCCTCACAAGACACTGTTGCCCGGTCTTACACCTCTGGCTATTAATTCGGTGTGGGCTGAACCCCTGGATTCAGACACAGGGGAAGGAAATGGTTCCTTCTAAAGCGATGGAAACAAAGTAGTTCAGATGAAATCTTGCCCAGCTTCTGCGGGTGAAAAGAATAGAAGTTGGTCCAGTAAAAGAGATCATCTGAAGTACTTTGTCTCTATCTCTTACACTTGGGACCAACGCTCTCTCCCATTAGATTGCAACCACCGATGTGGGGCAGATAAGTTTCTACTGCCACATTTTTCTGCGGAAAAAGGAAAAAATGTCCAAGGCTATAGGAAATTTTGCACAGGAAAATTAATTTTAATGCAAATAAAAAAATATGCATGGGAAAATTTTTCCAGAGCTGCGGAGGGGGTCGGGGGTCTTTAACATCTCGCTGGCTTGATTCTGGCTCGACACACACACACACCCCCGTCTGAGGGGAGGGGGAAGGGTGCGCGCTCTGCTCCCCAGAGGGAAAAGGTCTCTTTAATGCCTCACGCCCAAAGAGCGGGGAAACGCGGGCTCAGACACCCTGAGCGCCTCGCCCCCCACAAGGACTTACAGAGCCCCCGTGAGGGTTAAAGACCCCTCCCAGCCTCGGAGGGAGCGGGGAATAATTACCTCAACGGCTTCACCAATACCTCGGCTGAACGCGCTGCTGCCGCCGCTATTCCCAGGAAAGGGGAAGATTCCACTTAACCCCCCCCCCCAATCCGCTATCTCTACAGCCACACTAAGCGTAATAGCTACCAATAGCAGCACGGAACTAATTATTTCTGAACTCGCCTCCATCTACGGAATGGTACATTCCAGAGTTACGGCGTCCTGGCAGGGACAAGGTAGTGGCGTTGAAAGAGCGCTCGCGTTTCGCGTGCTCCGGGCTGAGTGGCAGCTGGCGCGCTCCTCAGCACAAGCGCTAAGAAGCGGCAGCGGCAGCGGCAGCGGCGGCAGCTTGGAGACTGGAGACAGCGGCAGCACAAGGTATCTCTTTCCTGCGTTACTTTCTATGCGCTTTCCTCAGACACTTGTTTGGGTTGTAAGAGGGGATTTGATGGGAATAAGCTACCCTCACCCCATCTCTATCCCTCGCTTATCCTAGTTAGTGCATAGATTTCTGCAAAGTGCAACTGGTGGTTCCAGCTCCCCCCCATGCAACTTTGGCTTGGTGGCCAGAGCAGAGAGGAAGGGGAGCTCTGAGGACGTTTTGCTGCCCCCAAGACACCGAGCTCAGCTTGATGCTGTTTGTGGGGTGCTTCTGTGTGCAACTTGTGGCTTCTCCTTTTGCGATGCAAGCAGTGCCCAAGTTAGCAGGGGCACTGCGGTGTGCTTTGCAAGGAGATGCCTCCAGGGCTGCTCTCAAGCTGGGCTGCCAGGCTGAGAGAGATTTTTTTTTTTTTTTTAAACCACCCAGAAAACGCAGGGGAGAGAATTTTAACTGGAAACACATTGCAAAAGCCTTCATCTTAGCAGGGAGAGACTTTGAAAACAAAGCTGCCCTTGGCTATTAATCCAGCCTGATTTCCTAATACTGCCTAGCGCTTATTAGCAAAGGAGTAGTGTTCATTTTGAAGGGAGGGAGGCTCCATCTGAATGAGTGAGGGTTTGACAGATCTGACAGCCGATGTTATAGGAAAACTTAGCCTATGAAAGAGCTGGAGGAGCTGATGTACATGAGACCCCAAAGGTCAGGGGGATGCTCTGCTGTGCTGAGACCATGTCACTCTTTTTTTTTCTTTTCTTTAGAGGAAAATAATCTTTTTTTCTTGTCTTAATTTTGATTCTAGTGCTTCTCTACAGAAACTAAAGAAGTGTAATATGCGCACACAAAAATGGATTTGTTTGCCTGAGAGCTGTAGTGAATATATTTGCATGAAAAATTCACCAATATGCTGCCAATTTTTAAAACCAACTTAAATGATAATTTGAAAGCAAACCATTTCCCCTCCTATACTATTAATAGCTCCTTGGCTTATCAAAAGGAAGCTTGTTTTTTTTCTTCTTGTTTTTTTTTTTTTTAAAAAAAAAAATCTGGTTTATTCTTTACATTGTACAGTTTGCTTGCTCTTTGCAGTTATTCTTTCAGTTTGGAAGAAGGCAGTTGGTGCTGTCTGTTTTATTTTTGTTTGCAGTGAGTTTCACGTGTAGGTTCTTGCAGCACAATCCTGAACCCACTGAAATCAATGGTAAAACTCCCATTAACTTCAGCGGGTGAGAATTGCATCCCTAGTTTTGGACACAGCAGGGGAATTCTTATTCCAATTAGCATTAAAATGAAGGGTTCGGTTTTTGCTTCAGTGAGATTACTAGTGTGTGTCAGCAGGATTTGGGACTAAATGGGATAATTTTGTTGTTGTTCAGTTATCATAATTTACCTTGGGAGGAATGATGGTGCAAATGGATAGGTCAGTGGTTCCCAAGCTTTCACCAGTGTGACTCCATTTTGAGACCCCCATCATGCCAAGTCCCAAATATAGCATGAAAAGTTTATCAAATATATCAATTCATCAGATCTATCAACCAGGATTATGATGTCCTCCATAATTGGCATGACCCCAGTTGGGGTCTTAACACATAGTTTGGGGATAGTGGGGGTAGAGTGTTAGCTTGGGATTTGGGAATCTTGGGCTCAGTTCTGTGCTCCCAGTCCTCAAGACTTGCTCTGTGATCTGAGGCATGTAGGTTTTATTCCCCAATCCTGCACAGAGTTATGTGGGTGCTTAACTTTACTTCTGTGCCCCAGTCATCATCATCACAAGTTTATTGTTGCAACCGTAGTTTATAACAAGAAAATTAAAAGCAATTAAAACAATACAAATAAACATTACAAAAAAACCACATAATTTACAACACTGTGCCTCAGTCTAACAGAGACTGTAGTACTTTCCCCTGTTCATAAGGGTATTGTGAGGATAAATGCATTAATGTTTTCAAGGCACATATGCCTACATATTTAAAAACATATGTTGAACTCTACTTACATGAGTATCTCACTGAAGTAAATTTGATTTGTGGCCACAATACTGCAAATATTCAAGCATATGCTTAAGTAGACCCAAGGAGATCAATAGGATTGCATACAGAAGTGATCTTAACATGCGAATGTTTCTGCAGGATCCAAGGCCTTATGCTATAGTGTTAGGTGGACATATAAGTATCTTAAATGGATGAAAAAGATTATTTCAACGTAGTCCAAAAGCAGAGATGCATTTAACCTGCTGGTGTCTCTTTGAGGATGGTTCTTAAGAACATAAGTAGTGCCATACTGAGTAAGATCGATGGTCCATCAAACCCAGCATCCTGTCCTCCGACAATGGCCAGTCTCAATCACATAGAAGAACCAACAGGCACAATGGACAATGTTGTTCACTTCCAGCTCCCAACAGCAAGAATTCATCCCGTAAGCTACTTGGTTAATAGCCATTAATGGATCCACTCTCAAGAACATATCAAGTCCTTTTTTAAACCCAGCTATACTATTAACCTTGACAACGTCCTCTGGCAACAAATTCCATAAGTTAATTATGCATTGAATGAAAAAGTGCTTCCTTTTATTTGTTTTAAAGCTGCCGGCAGCTAATTTCATAGAGTTCCCTAACTTCCCTATATACTTGTTCCACACCACTCAAGATTTTATAAATCTGTATCTTGTCCCCTCTGTCTTCTCTAAGCTGAAGAGACCCAGCTTGTCAAGCCTCTCTTTGTATAGAAGCCGTTTCATACCCTTTATCATTCTCATTGCCCTTCTCTGTACCTTTTCTAGTTCAGCGATGTCTTTTTTGAGATGGGACGACCAGAACTGCACACAATATTCCAGGTGCAGTCGCACCATTGATTTGCATAGAGGCATTATAACATCCTCAGTTTTCTTCTCTATCCCTTTGTGAATAACTCCTAACATTCTGTTTGCTTTTTTGACTGCTACTGCACATTGGGCTGAGGATTTCAGCGTATTATCCAAAATCACTCCCAGATCCTTTTCCTGAGTGGTCACTCCTACTTTAGTACCCAGCATTGTGTACTCATAGTTTGGATTATTTTCCCCTAGGTGCATCACTTAATGATACAGTGTTACAACTTAATGTTCTTAATGTTACAAATATTGTTTGTACTACTTTAATAGACAATGTTTGACAAAAAAAATCATATTCAAAAAAGCACATTCTAGTCTTGATTAATTTCCTTGTATCTAGTGGTAAGTCTAGGTAATACAATACCACCATCCTGCATGGATGGCAAACTGCTGCAGTACAGGGAAAGGGCAGAAAAAGAAGGATTCACATCCTTCTTTAGAGATGTGCACTGTAGAATAAGGAGGCATTAGGTAGTCAGTAAAACCAAGATCCTGCAAGCACTTATACACATGCTTAACTTTACTATCATGACTATGTATAGAATTACTTACATGCAGTAATAAAGATAAGCATGCACCTACGTATTGCTAGGATGAGGGTTTAAAATGCATCTTCTGCTTTCTTTAATTGATGGTATTTTATTAAACTAAGAATGCAATCCTGACTCTATTGAAATTAGTGGCAAAACTCTAATTGACTTCAGTGGAGTGAGGATCACACTCTTACAGCAGGACAACATGTATGCTAGATGTTAGCACTGACACAAATCAAATTAAAGTGAATGGGATTTGTCACACCGCATCTCCGATCGCGGATGCGATGGGGTATGCCCCGGGTTGCCAGGCAACCCGATAGAGCATGCCGGAAACCAGCCCCAGCCCCAACTGACAGCCAGAGTGGCGCGATGCTGCCGGCTTGGCCTGCGTGCCCGCCCTTTTCAGAAGCCTCCACGAGTGCGCCGCCCCAACGCAGCGCAGGGCTGGCAGTGCAACGCATAATGGAGGGGGTGGAGCCTTAATCAAACCCTGATCTCAGCTGCGACTAGGAGCAATATAAAACTACTGGCAGGGCAGCAACAACCTGCCGGTAATCGTGAGAGAGACCGGCCCCATTTCTTGTGTAGAGTGACTGTTATTGATACCCTTGAGAGAGTTAGAGTTTTGTGTGTACCCTCGTTGTGTTCGTACGTTTTGTTTCCCGTGTATACCCTCGTCTGTCTTGTGACTGAAGCTGAATCCCCTCCTTTCCGTCCCAACAACTATCATTGTCCTTCCCCGTCTCTCCCCCCAATGCATCCCTGTTTGTGAGCCCTCTCCCCCCCTTCACCTGATCCCCCCCCCCCATTCCAACCTTTCTTCTCCCCCCCTCTGGGACCCCTTGACCCTGTCTCGCCCCCACCTGTCTACACTCGGTGACCTGGAACCTGCAGAGATTGTGAGTATATGTGTTTATATTTGTACTTGTACATCCTCTTCCATTCCCCACCGACATTGACTTTCTCTCTTTCCCTGTGATGAGTCGGGTTGCCCCCTAGTTTGGAGGGAAATCCCAAACAAGACCCTGAGGGAATTACTTGTGACCTTGGTTGTTCCCAAGGAGAGAAAGGCCTGCCAGGGTCCTGTCCCCCTCCTGTGTCCCTTTCCACCTTTTCCCTTTCCGTCCCTTAACCTCCCCCCCCCATGATGGGCAGCTATGGTGGCCAGCCATGGTGGCCACTCCGGGCTGGGAACAGCGGACTACCACACATGATAGCCTGCTTCGACCTGTTCGGGCGGGGGTTTTCCTGGGCGTGTTGGAAGGTAGTCTGGGATGTGATCCCAGAGGTCTCCGGGACCACAGCCCTGACTAGCTGCCAACACCCCCGGGAGAACTCCGGAGCAAACATCTGGACCAACATCTGGACTGCCCCCAACCAATTTGATAGTGTCCTGCAGGCCAACATTGGTCCACTGTCCAAGTGAGCCACCGTCATTTTTGTTAACACCCGTGAAGAGGTATATGAGAAACAGTATTTAGTGTGCTAAGTAAATGTGCCTAGAATATTGGAGAAATGCTCTGGCCACTTTACCCTTTGGGAATGTTTTTCCTTTGAGGTTTTTTAGTTTTTATATGTGGAAAGTCTTGGGACAGGGATAGGAAAGAGGTTTGGCAGTCTCTGTGTGAGTAGGGTTGCTCATTGTTTGACCCTGAGACTTCCATTTTAGTCTCGGGGTCAGATCATGAGACATGACAACTCTTAATTGTGAGCTTGTTATAACACAATTTAGTTGTATTTAAAGTTGTAGTTTTCAGAAAACAAAATTTACACTGCTGTGAAGTGTGCGAGTTGATATCCTACACCAGAGGTGGGAAAGCCCTGGCCTCTAGGTCCAATTTAGTCCACAACTGTTTTTTATTGATGCCTTTCTAATTCCTAGTTTTGGCCCATGGATCCAGTCCCTACACTCAAACACTGAAGGGGCATCTCAGGGGGAAGGGAGAAGAGATGAGGGCATGCAATCAAGAATAGGGATGGGTCTATGACACAGATCCATGATCTGGACCTTCCCCCCCCCCACCGTGAGGACTCACTTTAAGTGCCCTTCCACGCCTCTGTTTCCTGTCTGGCTTTTGGAGCTTTAAATTAGTCATCAAACTGCCTGGCCTGCAGGAGGGAAAAGATTCCCCATCCTTACCATACACAGTGCAGAACTGTTACTGCCAAGCATATAAATAATTGTGTCTTAATGCACAGCTTATGTTAATACGTCTTTTGTGACTATTTTTTGAAAACATGGATTATTGACCTGATAAACAGAAACTCCAGACCCAGCTTGAACTGTAGAGAAGCAAACACTTCCATTATACCAAATAAGGGTTTGGGATTGGTTTTTAAAATAGTTTTGCCATTCTGAGCACTGTTGAAGAGACTATTTATTTTTGCAGTCTGAGGAACAATAATTATCTTCAGCTGTGAACAGAGTAAATTGAATTGGCATTGGCAGTGGATAAAACTGCTGTGAGCCATGTCCTTTTAGACCAATCGCAGCTTTATGCATGTTTGTTACTTTTTTCCCTCTCCTTGTGTAGTGAAAAGTGTTTGCATTTGAAGACATTTGAAACATTGAAGTTAGAGGGAGACAGGAAGTGCTGTGTCTGGGGTGTGTGAATCGTGACAGAGCTATTGCCCTAAGGGTAGGTCAGGGTTTTGCTGTGAAATTGCAGAGACCTCTGTAGTACTGTTACAGAAAGCAAAACTGAACTTGATCTTGATCCTGACAGCAACTTTCAGACCTTACTTGGCTTGCACCTTCACCAAGAAAAATTACTAGACACAGCATCACTTTAACATCAAATATGTCTCTTTTGTGTATGTGCGACTCTGGCAAGGTGATGGACTTCATGATCTAATGGTTCTTTTCTGTTTCTAACTTCTTTGATCCCTTGAATTTAAGGGCTGTGAAATGGAGAGGTTGCTACGCATAAGACCATTCTATGTTGCACTTTGTGTGCCCTTTCTTCTGAGTAGGATTGCCTGCCAGACCACAACAGACTGTTTAAGAGATTTGTGTGTGTGCTTTAAGCATCAGAGTCAGTATTCTGTAGAACGTGGCATATTATAAGGATGATGGGCCTTGCTGTATCAATGGATGTAAAGCTGCTGCCCTCCCTTTATTTTTCCCTACACCCAATGCCTCTGAACTGTTCTGTCCACTGCTAACACCAAACGCCTGCTCTTTGACACTAAAGTGAACTGGAATTCACTTTTTAAATACTCCCTTCTGCAAGTGTGAGAATCCTCCATAATCGTGGAAGCGTGTTATATCCCCTCCTCTCATACCCGAAGAAGATTTCACACTAACCTGTCCCCCTGGCCTCTTACTGTTTTTGCTAAGTGCTACTCCCCTGATCTTTTTGTCCTTGGATTCTTCTTGGAGACTGCAGAATGCTTCATGTGTCTTGCATTCAGTGACCCTTCCAGAATGCTCCTTCAGGATGACCATAAGAGGCTTTTAAGGAACTGATTAAACTGGAACAGATGTGGAGAGGTGTTGGTGTAATTTCTGCTTTTGCGTGAATATAAAAATGGCTTCTCTTTTAATGGGTAAAGGGTGGGTTTCCCAGACTATATTTTGGAGGGGATCTTTTACAAGGCAAATTTTCCCACTCTCTTATTTGGTTGAGACTATAGATACAGGTACACTTTCCACTGAGTATGCATCAAGGATATATATGGATTCTTCTTACAGTTTGTGTAGCTTCCTAAGGCACCTGTACTTAGCAGTGTGCTGACATGGTTGGAGCTTGGCATTTTGGCAGCATGTTTACACCTGTAAAGGGCAGCCACATTATATAAAGTTTCCTTAACAATGAGTATTTACACTTGTATGTTCTTGTATAAAAGTATGACCCTCCCCTTTAACACTTTCTATAAGAGATTGCAGTCTGTTATTCCAGTAGCCTCTTCAATGCCCAGAGAGAGAGGGTTAAAGGAAATTCAGCCAATTAAGTGACCTGAGTTGCTGCACCATTCCTAAAGTGTTTTCATAATGTGAGAGGGCAAGTGACTTTCTGCTTCTGGTCATGTTGAGAGGCTGTGTCTTCTCTGACCTCCTCTGTTTTTGCAGCTGGTACAGCAGGATGGAATATTAATACATGCACACTCCCCCTGTTGGTAGCAAGGAGGAACTGAAGCCACCTGTCTTCGATGTTGACTTCTTTTTCATATTCTGCATCCGATAGGAGCCAGAAAGTTAAAGGCAGAACCACTCTCCATGATAAACAGACGACTCTTGAAGCCCCAATTTTGAGGAAACTGCTTAAGCTACATTTCTGAAAATGTATCCATGGCTAAAATTTGTGGGGACTGTCCTATGTGCAACGTTTGAAGACGATCCATCCAGAAAATAAATAGCTGTTGAAAAGTGAATGGGTTGTGGTCAAAATGCACAGCGTCCTGACTATTTTGATTCATTGGGTGATTTCAGACGTTACGGGCCCC
>QEPC01008071.1:311011-342501 GCA_003113815.1 Sphenodon punctatus
ACTTCGAATCTGTTGCAAGTCACAATCACTAGGCACACAAAACAGGGGGCCGGTCTCCCAGGCAGAGCACTGTTCACCAGCGGTGAAGGCTTGCAGAGCTCTGCCTAATATGTGGTCTGAGGGGGGCGGAGCCGGAGACGCTCTGATCGGCGCGGCGTCGCCACAGGGGGCGTGGCTGGCGTTGCAGCTGCAGGTGCTTCGGCTGGAGTGTTGCCGGAAGTGCCTGTGTCGGCAAGAGCCTTGCTTGCGGCGCCTGGGCCGCCCTTCTCCTGCTTCCTGACAGCCGCGGGTTGTCCGGGTGGGGGCTCAGGATCGGTTTGCGACGCTGAGCTCTTTTGGCCCCGAGGTTTGTGGAGCAGGCTGGGGGCGTGTTCTTGTGGTCGGGCAGGCTGGAGCCTGACAGTTGGGCTACTCCTAGACATATGGCAGTCTGTCTGTGGATTTTTGCTAGTTCACCCACCAACATTTGTATCCATTCCACAGAGACAGTTTTGTTTTCCCAGGTGCTGGGTAGTTCTGTTCCCAGCCACCAGGACTCGAGCATCTGCATACGCCTCCCTGTCTATCACCTGGAAGGGGGTGTAGCCATGCACTGCTTTAGAGCCTCTCAAGGCCATCAGGATCAAGGGGAGTCTTTCATCCCAGTCTCTCCCTATCCGTTTAACCTGCTTTTTCAAAACTTCCTTTAAAGTGCGGTTTGTTCTCTACCAACCCAGAGGAAGTAGGATGCCTAGCGATATGGAACCTTTGTTTGATCCCCAGAGCTTTGCACAGCTCCTGCATCACGTCCCCCACAAAGTGGGGTCCCATGTCTGAATCAATGCAGTGGGGGATACCCCATCTGGACAGGACAATGTTAAAAAGCATCTTGGCTATGGTGCTAGCTGTATTGGTTTTGCAAGGCAATGCTTCTGGCCTTTTACTGAATGCATCTATAATAACAAGACAGTATTTATTGCCTCTAGCGGTGGTGGGGAGGGGGCCTATGTAGTCTTTTTGAATCCTTGCCCAAGGACCCTCAATACGCTGATGCTGGATGGGAGCCTTAAGGGTCTGGCGATCTGCGTTGACCATGGCACATGACAGACAATTATCGCACCATAGGTCCACATCTGTTTTTATCTGGGGCTACCACCCTGTGTCTTTTACCCTGTTTAGAGTATCCTGCTTGCCTCTGTGCCCTTGCTTGTGGACAAACTGTATTAACTCCCCCCGTACATTCTTCGGGACAATCCAATATTTATTACCCCTGGAATCAGTTGCCCACCATATCTCGTTGTCTTTGGTGATGGTGTATTTCCCAGTGCTGTCTTTTTCCCATCCTGCCAAATCCTCTATTTCCTTGTCCCCTTCCTGTAGAGTGCTCAGGTCTAGGGTGGTTATTCCTGATCCTAACGTGCGGGCTCGAGTGGTGACTAGAGCTATGGGTATCTCAGGGGAGAGTGAGTCCTCTGCAGGGCCGGGGGGCTCATCCTGGGTGACGGCTTCCTTTGCTAACATGTCTGCTTTGCTATTCCAGAAAGCCGCCTCTGTAGATTTTCTAGAATGTCTGGCGGTATGTGTGACCCAAGTCAAGCCTGTCCTCCTTTTAACTCGTTCTGCAATTTTATTCCATTTGTCTACATGGGCTACGGGTCTCCCATCAGAAGGAGTCATGTTTCTCCCCAGCCAAATTGGGAGCCAAGCTGTGGCGGCTCGCGCTGTCCAGTCTGAATCCGTATAGATGGTGAGGGAGATGTCTAAGGGCTCGAATTCAAGGACAGCCAATACAGCCTGGACTTCAGCTGCCTGGGAAGAGTGAGGGCACGCAAATCCCTTCAATACTTGCCCATCCGGCACCCGGATTGCTGCCCAGCCTGTCTTTGTCCGTCCCTGGTCATAAAACGATGACCCATCTGTATACCATACTAGTAGCCCGTGTTCCACGGCTTCCTGTTGGCTTTTACTCCACTGTACAGATCATTCTATGTGCCGGGGCTCGGGGAGTGGGCAAGTATGCTCTTCCCCTTCTATCTACTGATGCTCTTCCCCTTCTATCTACTCCCATTGGGAGCGGGGGTTTCTTTCTGTCCCTTACTGAACCCCACTCCCCTTCCTGCCAGTGCCACGGTCTACTGTGCTATTCTGAGGCTACTAACCTGCCCATCCTGAATTTTGCCTGAGATGATGTATTTCAGGGGTGAGTGGGGGGGTTTGAACTATTACCTTAGACCCCCCCAATTATGTACTGCCAATGCTTCAGAGCCCAGACCAAGGTCAAACAAGCCTTTTCGCAGGGGAGAAACCTCTGTTCCACCTCATTGAGCAGTCTGGAGGCGTAAACTACTACACGCTGCCGCCCCATTTGCTGTTGAGTAAGAGTGGCGCCTATGCAAGTCTCTGTTGCTGCCATTTGTATAAAGAAGGGAAGTTTGGAGTCAGGGTGAGCCAATGGTGGGGCTTGTGCCAAATTGATTTTTAGAGTTGCCAATGCTTCTTGTTGATCAGGGCCCCAATCCCATGCTCGTCCCTTTTCCAGGAGCTTATACAGAGGTCTTGCCTTGTCAGCGAAGAATTCTATAAAGTCCTTGGAAAAGTTCAGAGTGCCCAGTATGGCTCTGAGGGAATGCAAATCTGTGGGTGCATGTAATTTGGAAATCACTTCCACCCTTTGGGTATCTGGGGACCTTCCCTCTTCTCTCAAACTGATCCCCAAATACTTCACCTCCTTCTGCACCAATTGTGCCTTGGTTCTGTTTACCTTAAACCCGGTCTCCTGAATGATTGACAGTACCTCCTTAGTTACTTCTGCAGTCCTGTCTCTGTATGGGGAGTGCACTAAAACGTTGTCTACGTAAGACAAGACGCACCCCCTCGAGTCCGGCTTCAATTTATCCCACATTCCTGACACCACAGAGTGACAGATGCTGGGGGATGAATAGAAACCTTGGGGAGTTCTGGTAAAACTGTATTGCTGGTTCTTGTATGTAAACGCAAACTTGTACCAACAGGCTGGATGGAGAGGGATCGCAAAGAAAGCGTTCGCCAAATCAATGACAGAGTACCAGCGAGACCCCGCGGATATCGCTGCTACTATCTCGTTGTACTTAGCTACTACCAGAGCAAAGGGAGGAGTTACTGCATTTAAAGCCCGATAGTCTACAGTCATCTGGTAAGTCGCCCCATCTGCTTTAATAACTGGCCAGATGGGGGAGTTACAGATCGACTGCATCTTTGCAATGACTCCCTGCCCTAATAGGCTGTCTATGGTGGCTTGAATTCCCTCTTCAGCCTCTGTTGGATACTTGTATTGCCTTTGCGGGGGAGGATCTTCTCCTTCAATGAGCACCTCCTCCTCTACCTTCTCTCACTCCGCCTTGTCCTCAATCCATACCCGGGGGAATTCCTCAGTCCATGGATCCTCAGTCAAGGGGAGAATGGGGAGCGGTGCCTGAAGGGCTGCGCAGCGGTGTATGGCGGAAACCTCAGGAGGGCCCCCGGGACTTGCCACAGTACCCCATTAGCCAGGTCTACTGTTAGCTGGGACTGCTTCAAAAATGGAGCCCCAATGATCCCTTTTTCTTTTCCCTTGTGCACACAACTTTCAAGGGTCGCCTTCAGTTTGCTCAATTCAAAGGGGACCTTTTTCCATACCGGGGCTTCCTGAGTTTCCCCGCCATAACCGCTAAGCGCCACAGTTTTACCAGAGGGCTCCCCTGCATTGACCCAGTCTGTGTCCAAGATATTGACGGAAGCCCCCGTATCTACTAAAAGCTGGGCGGAAGTTCCCGGATTCCCAATGCCTTGGGTCTCCCCCACCTATCTGGGTGTAGTTTTGCAACTACCTGAGGGGGACCCTTGGGAATCGGGCAGCCCTAGAAGACACTGTGGACCTCCTGCAATACCTGCTCCTGTTCTGGGGTCCTATTGTTATACTCGAGATTCTCCAATCCCATTGCGGCTATTGGCTGGGAAGCACCCCTGCTAGACTCCTGCCCTTGCTGTCTCCTCAATTCTGCAGCTGCGTCTAGTAACACTTGTAGGGGCTGCAAATGGTACGGCTTCATGTCTGCCCCCAATGATTTTAACTCCCCCCACACATAGGAATGGAGAGTAAGTGCCCGATTTTTTTTACTTTTGGGGCGGAAGGGTTGCTATAGCTTGCCGGGACTCCCTTCTGGGAGTAAGTACTGGTTGGCAGGTTCCCGGCGGGTAAGGGGGGAGGTGAGGAGTGGGGGCCACTGTTCATGAGGGTGACTGCCTGGACCAGCTCGAGCTGCTGTTTACGAGCGGTCCGCTTAGTTCCTCCCCCTACCTTTATCAAATCCGACACTTGTCTAATGCTCAGGGATACCTCTTCAGATGTTATCTGGGATAAGTCTATTCTCCCCATTGCTATGCGGACCGGGACGGCAAGTCCTGCGTACACAGCCTCTTTAAACTCTTGGCTGTCATACTGCATGACTCGCCTCCCGTTCCTCTGAATGGGAACGCTAAAAAACCCAGAAGTTTCTTGCGGGAGATATAGGNAGGCTTCCCCACCTGGCTGGAGAAGCTGGACGTGAGGTTACCTTTCCTAGTCTGTTGACAGGGGACAGGCGACCCACGGATCCAGCGGCACGCTGTTTGGGGAATGGAAGAAGGAGGAGGGGCAGACCAAGGTCTGGGAGAACCCTTAACTTAGACACGTACAGACTAGCCGCACGTATCTAGGTGTGGTGTCTGGGGAAGTGAAAAGGGTATAGGGGACCCACAGAACTAGCACCACACTCTCACCCACCCCGGGGGAACTTCTGCACAAAGAGGGATGCTCACAGCTCCCCTGAGAAAATAGTCCCCTCAGGTTTTTAGTTGGCCCAGACGCTCTCAAGAGAGCTGAGGCCGTGTCATCATAGGGGGCTCGATCAGGGGAGTCTGGGAGCAGACCTGTGGTCTGTTGTACAGGGGGGAAAATTCCCTGCCCCCTAACACAATCACCCCACTTACACGCTGTGCTTTGAAATGGGGGGAAACCCACGAGTGATTCAAGTGCAGGGATAGGGGAAGCACCAAAGGTATGGGAAGGACAGGGAAAGTCACTATCGCACTAGGATGGGGATCAGGACACCTGGTATAGCAAGGGAAGTGAATACCACATAACCAACCTCGCACTCCTCCCCCCACCGCTCAGCCACCCACCCTCAACCGCCGCACACTCACCACTCACTCTCCACACACCCGCCTTTCGCCGCTCACACTCCACACCACAATACTCAGAACTCCAAGTCTCTTGTCATTATCCAGGGGCCAGCTTCACAGTAACCTGATCGCCAGCAACACCGTACTGTTAGTCTGAGCCTTAAGTATGCTTGGCTCCGCCCCCACGTTGCGCCTGCAGGCGCGCTGAACGCCGCACTGTTACAGCTGGTCCCGCTTTCTCCTCTGATTGTTTGGCTGCTGTTGCGGCGTCTTGCTCCAGCCCCTCCTCCTGGCTCAACAGAGGCTATGGGGCTTGCGGTACCCCCACCTCGCCTCCACTCCGCTCTGCAAGCTCTAAGGTGAGGGGTGGGGCATTTGTTGCCGTGTTCCTTCTCTGCACGGGGAATTGAGTCCCCTGACCTTTCAGCCCCCTGCGGGGTTGCCTTACCCGGCGTGGAAGGGTCTTTACTCTGACACTAGGTCCAAAGATTTTCTCAGAGGTTGAGGGGAAAACTAGGCGCAGTTATAGGGTACTGAACAAAGGATTTGGGGAGGCTACGATGGGTCGTTTGGGGTACACAATGAGCTAATGAGGGGAGAAACCAAACTTTTACTTCCATCACAAAAAGGGCCATACAAGATGCATAAGATATCTTTGACACAGGGGGAAAGAGTAAACAACAGTGGCTGGAGGATAGTTAAGGATGAGANCCATGGGCAGGTTGAGCTCTTCTCTAAGGAACATGGACCCCACTCCAGAAAGATCCTCGGCTCGCACGGCGGCTATTAAACCTTTGTGCAAGTTGAGTTCTCCCCGCAGCCTTTGGATTGCTTCCTCACAAGCTGCATGGCTCACCCTTCTGGGTCTGATTTTGCTCTGCAAGGAAGTGAGCTGCTGATTGGGCTTGCCCTAGTTGCTTCTTCAATCCCTCTAACTCCTTCTCTGCCCACTCTGCCCTAGTAACGTCCCCGGCATCCTCCTCCTTGAGCCTTTCTATAGAACATGGTCAGATTCCATTTTTCAGTGACCAGTTCGATTTTGTCTCTCTCCAATTCAGCACATCTAATTGTCAATTTCTCCACCCTCTCCCTTTCTTTTTCAGCTTTTTCCCTCTGCCTCACATCTCTGCTTATTTTCCTTCAGCAGATCTGCAAGTTCCCACAAACACGCCACAAGGCCCAAGCTGCACAAGCATCTTTCTGGTTCCCCCGGGGCTTGAACTTCTGCAGTAGTCAGCATAAGCTTCTCCTACTGCAGCCACTGGGTCCTCCCCCTTAAAACATCCCGGTTCCCATGGGCACTCTCCCTTTTTTGCTGCCCATCTCTCCAATTTAACCTTCCCATGCTCTTTTCGGAGCGTGCCTCCCACTTCCCAGTTGCTGACTGTCACTCCTGACCCTACCCGGGTGTATCTCCCAGTAGGGCCCTGTATCACTTCTACGTTCCAGTGATACAGTTTCCTAACTGCCGAAGCAGTCCCCCGCCAGCAACACTTTACTATCATAGGCACCCCCACTAGGATCCCTAGATATAACAATCCCATGACTATCTATGCGCCCCAAAAATCCAGGTTTCCCAACTGCCTTGCACTTAGGACAGCGAGTTCCGGACCCGAACCCCCAAGGCTGTGATCTGGGGTGGGATTTGCAGTGGTGCCGGCTCCTCCTGAGACCACAATTGCCCAAACGTTTTTCTAAATTACACAAGTCTCTAAACTTCCTATTCCAGACCACCCGTTTACCCACAGGTGTGAGACAACAAATCCCTACAATACAAGACCACCCGCTTACACACAGGTGGACTATGAGTCTCTAAGTTCAAGACCACCCCGCAGGTGGGACCACAAGTCTCTGGGATATGACTTTCAACAATTTCAATTCAAGACCACCTGCCTCCCCACAGATGGGACCACAAATCTCTGGGATATTTCGTTTCAACAACCCCACACAATTCCTTCACAACAACCCTAGACCCCGAATTTTAAATCCCCAGGTCCAGAAGAAGAGAAAGGAGATAGATAGATAGAAAAAAAGAGGATTTGGGGGAGTTTCACCTGGCTGTAGCTACGTATGCCTCTGTGGACAATCCTGCGTGGATTACCACGTGCCTGCCTGCATGCTTCACCAATCTGTTAATAGGAGACCCCCTCCCACTCGTGACCTCTCGAGGCAATGTACCCCAATAATCACCGTTCCTCTACTACGGGGGGGAATTAGCTTAATTACTTTAACCGGGGTCTCCATGTGTTCAAAAGGATCAGGCTGAGGACAGTACGCGCTACAGGCAGTTTATGTACCTTCCCCAAATAGAAAGAGAGGGAGAGAGAGACAGGTGTCCAATAACAACAAGTTTATTGCTACACAAAAACAAAGTAGTACAGCCCGGGTCTGGCTGGCGGGATTTCTAAATGGGAAAATTACGAGCGATGGCTGGGAAAGTGGAAGTAAGGTAGGCGAAGGGGCCGGGGGGGGGGAAATCCGGAAAAGACTCGGCAAAGGGGGACTGTGTGTGAGAGTGAGAGAGAGGCTTTCCCACCTGGCTGGAGAAGCTGGACCTGAGGTTACCTTTCCTAGCCTGTTGACAGGGGACAGGCGACCCACAGATCCAGCGGCACGCTGTTTGGGGAATGGAAGAAGGAGGAGGGGCAGACCAAGGTCTGGGAGAACCCTTAACTTGGACACATACAGACTAGCTGCGCGTATCTAGGTCCAAAGATTTTCTCAGAGGTTGAGGGGAAAACTAGGGGCAGTTATAGGGCACTGAACAAAGGATTTGGAGAGGCTACGATGGGTCGTTTGGGGTACACAATGAGCTAACGAGGGGAGAAACCAAACTTTTACTTCCATCACAAAAAGGGCCATACAAGATGCATAAGATATCTTTGACACAGGGGGAAAGAGTAAACAACAGTGACTGGAGGATAGTTAAGGATGAGAAAAGGGGCCTAACAATCGGCTCCCTGGGACACAAAAGGCGCAAGGGAACACCTGGATTTCTTCATTCCTGAGGAGGGGGTGTTGCTGCTCCAAGTTCCAGTCATCGGTGCTCTACTGAATAGGAAGAATGCCTCTTAATGGCCTCATACTTTACTCTAGGCATTTCCCTTTTTCCTCTCTTTCCCCCAGGTTCAGGCTGGTATTTCACATGAGCGACCTACTTTCTGCTGGGTTCCATGGTGGCTGGGCCCGATCCTTTTTTACAAGCCCCTCTTTGCTTTGGGGGCTATCCTTTCAAGCTCACCTTTTCCACTTTTGCTGACCCTTGGTCGCCAGTTAGGGCTGTTCCTTTAAGCCCTCCTGGTCCAAGTTTAGTGGCCCTTGATTATAGAGCGAGGTGTGTGTGTGTGTGTGTTGTACCCATTTTAGGGAAGACTGAGGCCATCATCAACAACTGCCCCCTGCCCCCATTAATTTTTTCCCCCATGGCCAGACCCAATCCTTGCTTCTCATTCCAAATCAGTTTGTGATGGTGGCGTCCCGCTGTCATAAATGTTAATACCCACTGGCCACAATCCCAAGTGGAATCCGTGTGGGTCTGCATGGATTCCACGTGACACAATGCAGTCTCTGTGGGGATATGTACGATTTTTGTATGTGCTTGCAGGCACGCATGCAGCACACACACGGCATGGGATTTCAGAGAAATGGGGTCTTATCTGAGGGAACCACGCAGTAGAATGAGTGTTTGTCTTGCAAAAATGATTTACTGAGTTAACATGTAAGTTTGGGGATTCCTGGGTTTTTTTTAGAACTTCTTCCTAAGCCTGTTGCTCAGGTCAAATGCGCTCTCTGTTGTCTTTGAATCACTGCTAACATATTAGCTTGGGTGGCCAAGACATTGCAGTCGACCCATCGACCATGCTCAACTTCATGGTATTATTATTATTATTATTATTTTTTCTTATTTATATAGTGACAGCAGTGTACCTGGCACTGTACAATTAATAGTTATTCACAGGTCCATACCCCAGGGGGCTTACAATTGAAGAGAGACAAGGGAGAGGTGATAATTGGGAGGGATGGGGATATATCCATGAGGCTGAGAAATTGCAGGTTCACGTGCTTAACTTAGTTACAGGAAACTAATTTAGTAACTTAGTTACAGGGAAGAAATTCTGAGTGAGAGGACACAAATTGCACTCATAATGAGCTAGGGAAAGCCTGATGGAAAAGGTAGGTTTTCAGGAGGGATTTGAAAATTGGGAGGGACGGAGCAGAACAAAATGTATCCAGGGAAGGAGTTCCGGGCGTAGGAGATGATGAGAGAAGGGGCAACAAGTTTAGAGGAGCAAGGGGGTTGCCAGCAGGCGAGGGTGGGGGGAGACCATGATGACTTCTGGCCCTCTTGCCTGTGCTACTGTGGGGATTGCACACTGTTGCCGCTCTCCCCCCTTCCTCCCAATCTCTGTGCCACTGCTGGAGTCCAGAGGTGGCACATGCTGCCTGCAGCAGCAGAGGAGAGGGAGCTACTACTACTAATTTCTATAGTGCTACTAACCCAGACGGGGTCGGAAGTGGCATCCTTCCACCCCCCCATGGCATTGTGGGTAACAATTGCTACTGCCGCCACAACCCCACACACTGCTTGGGGCCAGAAGTGGCATACGCCACCTGCAGCAGGATGAGGAGGAGGTTTGGGGAAGAGCAAAGGGGTCGGAAGTGATGCCTGCCACCCACAGCAGCACAGGAGGGAAGGTGTCAGAAATGGCTCCTCCTGTATTGCTGTGGGTGCTGCTTCTGTCCTCACACTGCTGTCCGGCCCGTGCCTGCTGTCTTCACCATGGGTGTCTGCTGGTGTGTGTGTGTGTGTGTGTGTAGGGGTGGTGGTGGTAGGGTGTCCTGGCCTGAATGATAGGCCTCCCTAGGTTTTCACCCTGGCACAGTAAATCCTGTGTCCAGTAAGTGTGGCCTCCCTTGTATTTATTAGCTTGTTGCCTTGTCCCTTGTAAGAATGGATAGCAGCACCATCAAATGGAGGAAGAGGGTGAATGAAATAATATATTTACCATTTTATAATATACCATAATATATTTTCCATTTACCATTTTAATAATTTACTTTTAAGTGTGTAAAGCACTGTTCAATTTGAATAATTATCATGACTCCATGAGATATTTTTAAGTAGGTCCATACTGTCATTCCGATTTTTCATATGGGGAACTGAGGCCGAGAGGTAGCAACTTGTCCAAAGCCAGCCTGTGAGCCAATGGCCCAGCTAGGAGTTAAACCCTCACCTCCCAGTTCCAAGTCTCATGCATTGTTCGCCAGACTACATCAGCTGTATGCATGGATCTGATATTGGGGGAGGCTCATGGACCATAATATTATCCAGTACTTCAAAGATGTGAATGCTGCCAGATGTTGTAGCCTGGATGAAGCAAGGACCCAGGAGGAACAAAGGTGTACAGATAGACGGTATTTGGAACTTCTGCTTGGCTCAAATGCAGACCTCTCTTAGAAAGCATTCCTCCAGCAGAAGTCTTATTGGAAGTGAATGGGAGCGCTGCTTGGAGCACTTTGAGAATGTATGAGTAGGGCTGCCACCTTTCTGGTTTTGATGCAGAGTCTCTGGAGAAAGCCAGATTTCTCTGGGTCAGCCAGGGGAGCCCCAGTAACCCAGAAAAATGGAGGCTTCTGGGGATGGCTGGGCGTGACTGTGCCAGAAAGGGGACGGGCTTGTCTGCCCCTTTCCTGTGTGCTTCCATCCTGTGGAGTGTCACAACATGCTGTCAGCGGTAAGGCTACATCAGAAAGGCGTGCGACAGCCCCTTTGCCTGGCCCCTGCCAATATGTCCCCACACCCTTCAGTTGAGACAATCTGTGACTGAGCCATATTGTTATATGAACAATATATATCCCTTTGATGTGAAGGGAAAGGGGGAACTGTTCCCCTTGTAGTAAGATGCAAGTTTCATGTGTGGGCAGTTCACATGTGGGTTGAGAGATGCTGTACAGAAGTTATACAAAGGCTTTCCCAGCTGATGCTGTACAGAAGTTATACAAAGACTTTAACAGGCACCGATATACACTGGTTTGATGCATCCTGATGAGAGACAGTCCTTTTTCTAAGCCACCATCCCCGTCAATGAGTGGAACCTGAAATGTGTGCTGGGAATTCAGCAATTAGCACAGAACAAGGCGCAAGCAGAAGCGATATGGTGGTAAATCATTGAGATACAATGGGCCTGTTTGCGTCCGGTATTTTTCTGTGGATGAGGTGCACTGTGTCTGGCTCTTGTCCAGTTGCTGGTGTTAAAATTAACAAAACTACACAACCAAATGGTTCATCAACTATTAAGCAGTATCACTTTGGCATCTCTTGTCAGATTAAGCATGTCACTTTGTGTGTCCTCAGGGTGATAAAGCCACTCAACTTGGTGGTTCTCTCACCTTAAGGATGCATTAAGGCGACATGCTTGGTCTCACAAGAGATTCTAAAGCTATTAGGCTGCAGAGCCAGTAACCATAGGGGTCCTGCACTTAAAGTGCAGCTCTTCAAATGATTTTTTTGCAGAGAGAGAGTGTCCATGGTATGGTGAATTACTTTTTTTGTTGTATTAAATTCTTCTAAAAATGAACTTGAACGTTTTAAAGTGGCTGTTACACATTCACAGTAACTACTATGCAAAAGGATTTTTATTGCACATATTTATGATAGACCAGGAACTGTTATGTTCTAATGGGTAAAGATGAAAACAAGCCCTTAAGCCCTTCTGCTGTCCTTATAAATATGGATTTTGGAGTTGTTTTGGTCTCTCATGGTCTGTGCAGGTTTGTTTTTTTCTTTTCTTTTCACCAACTACCAGAATTTGTTCATATCACACTGCAATAGCAGAAAGTTGCATTGCACATGAGGATAAGAGGGGGAATTAGCTGAGTTCAGAGGGTGTGTGTGTGTGGTGTGTCCCAAGCCTGCAATAGTGGAAGAGGGCTGCTGCTTACTGATGAGATGTGTTAGCAGAGCCATATAGGGGATGCTCAGGACTGGAATGGCAGGGGGTGTTTTAACAGGCACCGATATACACTGGTAGAGCTATTTGGCATTGTGACTGGCTTCAGCCAGTGATACATGCACTTTTAAAGTATGTGCAGGGAGGACAGGGAGAGGAGAGATATGTGGAATCTTGGGTAGTAAATTTTTGTACTACAAATATTCTAGAACACTCGGTCATTAATTTTAAAGCAACTCTTTTGCCTGCCAGAGGGAGTTTAAGCATGGGAGGAGAGTCCTAACTTTGAATTTCCTGGTTGTTGTCAGTGTCTGCCACCTCTTTAAGTGTAATAAATAGTGGTATGTGTGGCATGTTATAACTCTAGTGCTCTCAGGGTGTGTGATTAAATCACGTACACCAGCACATCGGGGAACACTTATTCAGGAGTTTGTTCTGAAGGGCAGCAGCTACTCTGTCTGATCTGATATGCATCTGGAGCTCTATTTGCCTGTAGAGAGTGGGAATAATAAAACAGAGCCTTTAATCATGTGACCTGATCAGAGCATTGTCTGTAATGATTGATAAACTCTTCCGAACAATAGACTGATAGCAGATAGATCTATGCTCAGGCACTGATTTTTTGCGTTTGTGATTTATTGGGAGGGAGTGGGTGGGTCTGAATAAACAAATTTGATAAAGGCTGCAATTTTGTCGCTAGTTTCCTTTTAACCATGTCTTCCACTCCCTTCACCACCACAAGATATTTGGTTTCTTTGGAGAATATTCCCCTTCTTCCTCCAGATGTAGGTACCATTTTGAGATCATCTGAAAACTCTGTTTTAGTCAAGCATTAATAGATTATTAATGAAGTCCTTGGTGACTTCAACATTCATGTTGATGACCCATCTCAGCCCTCAGTCTCTCGCTTCCTCTCCCTAGCCTCCTCCTTCAACCTCCACCTTTGGACCAACTCCCCCACCCATACTAATGGCCATTCTCTTGATCTTGTCCTCTCTAGAAACTGCTCTGTCGCTGATCTCTCCTTCGATCCTCATCCTATATCAGACCACTTCCTTGCCTCTTTCAACATTTCCCACTGTCCCCCCTCCTCTTCCCCTTCTCTACGCCCCTTCCGTGACCTTCAAGCTATTGATCCCCTGGACTTTGCCTCCTCTCTCTCTCCCCTTCTTCCTACAGTCTTCTCTTCCTCCTCCCCTGACTCCGCTGTCTCTGCTCTCAACGCCTCTCTCTCCTCCACACTTGACTCCCATGCCCCTCTCTCTTCCCGCCCTGCCTTCTCCCACAACCCCCGTCCTTGGCTCACCCCTAGTATCCGCCACCTCCGTTCTTGCACTCGTGCTGCTGAACGACTCTGGCGCAAATCCCATTCTCACGCTGACTTCCTTCACTTCAAATTCTGTCTCTCCACCCTTACTTCTGCTATCTCCCTTGCTAGACAACACTACTATGCCTCCCGCATTGAGTCCTGTTCTCGGGACCCTCGCCGCCTGTTCTCTACCTTTGACTCCCTCCTCAAGCCTCCCTGTCCTCCCCCTCCTTCTTCCCTTTCTGCTCAGGATCTTGCCTCCTTCTTCACCTCCAAGATAGACAAGATCCGCCTCGACATCGCTTCCCACTCCTCTCTTCCCACTCCCACCCCTCTCCCTCCTCCCCCTCCTTCTCTCATGTCCTCCTTCTCCCCTGCCTCCCTTAAGGAAATCTCCTCTCTGCTCTCCTCCTCCAACCCTTCCACTTGCCCCCTTGATCCCATTCCTTCCCGCCTCCTCACCTCCATTACTCCCACTGTCGCCCCTTCCTTCCTGCACATCATCAACCTCTCCCTCTCTACTGGCTCTTTCCCTTCTGCCTTCAAACATGCCACAGTCTCTCCTATTCTCAAAAAGTCCACTCTTGACCCCTCTGACCCTTCTAGCTATCGTCCTGTCTCACTCCTTCCTTTTGCTTCCAAGCTGCTTGAACGTGTTGTCTACTCCCGCTGCCTTGACTTCCTATCCTCCAACTCCTCCCTTGACCCCCTCCAATCTGGCTTCCGCCCCCTTCATTCTACTGAAACTGCTCTCGCTAAGATCACCAACGATCTTCTGGTGGCTAAATCTAAACGTCTCTATTCCATTCTTGTCCTCCTTGATCTCTCTGCTGCCTTCGATACTGTTGACCACTCACTCTTGCTGGATTCCCTTCACTCCCTTGGCTTTTGTGGCTCTGTCCATAACTGGTTCTCCTCCTACCTCTCTGACCGCTCCTTTAATGTGTCTCTCTCCAACTCCGCCTCCTCCTCCTTCCCCCTCTCAGTTGGTGTTCCTCAAGGCTCTGTTCTTGGCCCTCTCCTCTTCTCGATCTATACCTCATCCTTAGGCAAACTCATTGCCTCCCATGGCTTCCAATACCACCTCTATGCTGATGACACTCAACTCTATCTCTCTACTCCCTCTCTCTCTCCCTCTGTTCAAGCTCGTCTCATCAACTGTCTCTCTGACATCTCTACCTGGATGTCTCAACGTCAACTCAAACTCAACATGGCTAAAACTGAACTCCTTATCTTCCCCCCTCATCCTTCCTCTCCTTCCTCACTGTCAATAACTATTGATGGAGTCACCATCCTGCCTGTCCCCCAAGCCCGTAGCCTAGGCTTCATCTTTGACTCAGCCCTTTCTTTTAAACCCTACATTGACTCTGTTGCTAAATCCTGTCGCTTCTCCCTCCATAACATTGCTAAGATTCGCCCTTTTCTCTCTGTCTCGTCTGCCAAAACTCTTGTTCATGCTCTGGTCATCTCTCGCCTCGATTACTGTAACCTCCTTCTCACTGGCCTTCCCCGGTCTCACCTTTCTCCCCTCATCTCTGTCCAAAACTCTGCTGCCAGGGTCATCTACCTCGCCAGTCGCTTCGACCATGTGCAGCCCCTCCTCTCTTCGCTTCACTGGCTTCCCCTTCCTGAACGAATCCTGCACAAGCTCCTAGTCTTCACCTATAAAGCTCTTCACAACCTTGCTCCCCCCTACCTCTCTGCACTTATCGCCCTCCATACTCCAGCCCGTGCACTTCGCTCCTCCTCTGTCCCTTCTCTCACCCTTCCACGCCTTCCCTGCTCCCCTAAGCGCCTTCGTCCCTTCTCACTTGCTGCCCCCCATGCCTGGAACTCCCTCCCTGTCCACATCCGCCTTGCCCCCTCCCTTCATACCTTCAAATCTCTCCTTAAAACTCACCTCTTTCGCTCTGCTCTGTCTGACTCTTTATCCTGCTGAGCCACTATTCCTATACCTACGATCGGTTTACCCTTATCCTTGCAACATGGACCTGCCTGCTGTCATTCTCATCGTAACCAAGCCAAGTACGTGCACTTGAGACCTCGCATCTTCATGAATGTTAGACCCCTTGTCTCTCCCTCTGTTCCCCTTCCTAAGTCTCTCCCCCAGCTCCTGTCTCTCAGATTGTAAGCCCTAGAGGCTGGGACCGTGTCTATTTTATTACTTTGTAAAGTAAATTTGCTGAAATCAAGATATATTGTACCCCGTAGCATTCACCATTTAGTATTTCTCTGAGCTTATTAAAATAAGTTTTTTTTGAAGTCCAAGGTTTTTGTTAGGCTGCTTTTCTCCTCTTGCTTTTTCTTAGGATCATGAATTCTAATCATTTTCACTCCTCCCCCACAAAAAAGTTTCCCATATTTTCACATTATACCAAACTATTCCATAGTGGTTAGGACCAAGTCCAAGATAACTGATCCCCTGGTTCCTTCTTCAACTTTCTGAAAGAGGTAGTTGTCACCAATGTAATCCAAGAATTTGTTGAGACATCCTTGGCATAGTGGAATTTATCTTCCAACAAATATCAGGGTAGTTAAAGGCCCTCATTACTGTGAATTAATGCCTTCTTGAAGCCTCTGTGATCTGGTTTAGGAAGGCCTCATCTACCTCCTCTGCCTGGTTTGGCAGTCGATAGCAGACCCCCCACAATACTATTCCATCTGTTGTTTTCCCCTTTTAATCCTGCTAGAAAGCATGCTGTGGGGCCTGAGGACATCTGTGTCCACAACATATTTCAGCATTGATTTTTCCTTCATGTACTACAGATGATTGCTGAATATCTCTTGAACAGTTCCTAGGAGCATAGCCTTCTGAGAATTTTTAAAAGACATTGTGGGATTCCTGAGTCATGAGAACATAAAAAGTGCTATACTGGGGCAGACCAATGTCCATTGAGCACAACATCCTGTCTCTGATAGTGGCCATTCTTGGTGGCTTAGGAGAAGCCCCCAACAGGTCATAATGGAGTCCAGGAGAATTGTGGGGAAGAAGAGGACAAATTCCTTGGCGGTTTGGTGTCACAGCCTAGTCCTTTTCTCCAAATGGAGGCCAGGACAAATCATGCCTGGTTCTCACTCTGTCCTCGGCAGAAAGGATCCTATTTTCTTTGTTTTTCCACACCATCTCTATCTGGCTAATCCCATTACAGTCCTGAGAAGTTATTTAATTTATTTAACATTTTACCCTACAGTACAGTCCTTGGCTGGGCTAGGGACTCTGTCATGTGGTGAACGTACGCCAAAGGGTAGGGGTGTGCACCAGGCCCCCATGTCGTATTTGTTTTTCGTTATTCAAAAATGTTGTTTTTGTTATTGTTATTAACAACAATGTCATTTTTGTTTTTATCGTTATTGTTTTTGGTATAGTTTTTGATATTGTTTTTATCGGTATCGATATCGGTATTTTCATTATCGGTATCGATCTGTTATCGTTATTGATATCGGTACCATTTCAAACACAGATTTTATTTTTGGTATCGGTATCATTATTGATTCCTGTGCACAACTAATATTTATCTAAATCTAAGGGAGACGGGAAGGGGAAAGGAAAACGTATCTAATAAATTATCTATATAACTCTTCTATATCTAATCTATACTACCTATCTATATATAATGCACAGGGGGGAGAAGGGCAGGGAAAGGGAGAAGGTAAAATGTAAGGTATGAGGAAGAAAAGGTATTGGTAATACAATGAGCGCTAGGGAGGATTTTTAATGTGCAGGCACCACAGTTCTGTAAATGCAACCTGACAAGCAGAGCTCTCACACATTGGAGAGAAAAAAACTGGCCCTCCCATTATAAAGGGTTGCAGTGCCCGCCCGCAGAGCCCCCCTGATTGGTTGTGGGAGGCAGCAGGCATTGAGCAATCACAGAGTCCCATGAGACTGCTTGGGCCTGCTCGCGCTGCTCATTGACCAGCGATACATCCATCAGATACTGCTGAGCTGCTCGCCCCTCCCAACACAGGCACAGTTCAAGAGTTCAACCCTGTTAAGACTCCAAGATGTCTGCTCCCTCCTCCCCTCTCTATGTTTTCCCTCCAAAACCCAACTGCCACAGCACTAATAATAACAACAACAATGATAACGACATTGTCATTTTTGTTTCTTGTTATCGTTTTTGGTATAATTTTTGGTATGGTATTCTCGGTTGTCTTCGTTATTGCAATAAAGAAAACGTCAGTTTTCGTTATCGTTATTGTAATAACAAAAACGACATGCACACCCCTACAGGGGAGTTAAAGTACATGCTTGTTTTACTGGCTTATGGGCTGTGTGTTACTCAGTATTCACGTTCTTATTCCTTTGTTTCTCTTCCATAGGTGAGTAATAGTACCAATCAGTTTTCACATCTCCCAAAGAGTTCAGCTATGAACTCTTAGTGTGTGGTGTGCTGTATTTTCAAAGCAATACTTTGCTGTTCATTTCTGTGCGCCTCTGGTTGGTGATGTGAAGCCAGAAGTAGGTTATTTTGAATCAAAACAAACAGTGGAAGGAAAGACCTATTAGTTTTTTTCTTCAGCCAGTTCATGATTATTCCCTTCAGTGTGTTTGGGAGTGATTTGTCTGGTCTACTCTAAAATTTCTAGAACCAAAGCTTCTGCTTCCTTTGGGAGACTGGGATCTAGTCTAAATCCCCTCTCCCTTCCCCCCCCCCCCCCACTTTACCCCTTGCTACAACCCTCAGAGTATAGGGCAGCATTTCCCAAAGTGGGGGTACTCACTAGGAGTGTGTGAGAAGTCGCTGAAGAGCTATAGCTGCAGAGATCTGTGATTCCTTCCCACCCAAGAACTGGGGGCTTGGGATGTGTGAATGATAGAATTCACTTGGAAGACAAGCTCAAACAAACTAGTTTGGGAAATGGTAGGGGTTATTTTTAAAACAAAACAAAAACAAAACAATCACTCTGATCCTGAATATTATAAATCCTAGCATCATAAAATGCTATTAGAAAAGTGATTGGTATGCATTGTAATGCTGAGGTAAAATTCTATAGTGTGTCTTCTGGGGAGCGAGCCTGGAATCAAAACTGTATGAAATCCCTTGGGGCTGGAGTAAGCACAATATCAGTCAGCCAGAGCTGGGAAGACATCTGGAGCTTGAGTCTGGATCTGACTTCCTCTGTTTCTGAGTGCATGCTGGCAGTGGATGTGCTGGGCTATGAGGAACGTTTCAGCTTTATTGTAAAGTTCATGACTTGCATTGCAGCAGCTCTGCTAAGAATGAAAAGTTATGTGTTGGATAGAATGTAGGTACCTGAGTCAGTCAAAAAATGTTCTTCCCTTTCTTGCCTGTTGTTTTTTGGGTGATCAAAACCCTCAGAATTTCTCACCAAAAAACCCTGACAACTTTTGAAGAAAGTTTTTTTTTTTGAAAATGAGACGTGTTTGTTTTCCTGATTGTTTTTTAAATTTTTTTATATAAATTAAAACAAAAGCATTTCTTGAGAACTCTAGTAAAAACCTTATTGAAAATAATTGGTTCTTCTCACCCCCAAGCAGTGGCTGGCAGTGATTTGTCTTCCTGCCTCCTTTCCAATGTGTGTCTAAGGCCATGTGCAGCTTGGAGAGAACCCAGTTGTTTTCAGTTAGAGAAGGTGCTGTTTTCTCTGCACTGGTCATGGAAAAAGAAGCAAACCATTAAACATCTGTTACTTTGTCCTTGGATGCTGCTGGATTCTCCCAGCCCCTTTTCTTAATGTGTTCTTTAAAACAAAGAAAGACAACACTTCCCGACAGCTTGGAAAATAAAACAAACCAAAGGACAGGGTCCTGGAGTGGTGTGGAAAACAGCCTTTCCACTGCTGTAAAAGGAGAAGAGGGTGGGGAGAAGAGTAGCAGAAAGCAAGTGCCTCAAATTTGTGACTCATGCTGGGTTGTTGAATGCTCAGTGAGGGCTGAGCAGGAAAAGCAAGTACAGCACAGAGAAACAGGAGCTATCAGCAGCTGGGAAAGGAAGACTCCAGATAACGTTGCCCCTCTTGCATGTTTTTTTTTTTTTGCTTTTACCGTTAAGAACTGGAGGGCTAATGGTAGAGGTAGTTGCGAATACTTTTTTCCATTGTTTGTTCAAAGACTGCTTTTAGTGACCTGAGAGAAGTCTGAGCTGGTTGTTGACTTTCTTTCAAGGACTTGTGTAACCCTGTCACAGGCTCCTATTTTTTTTTTTTTTTGTAAAATAGGACTTTTACAGCTGCTGCTCCCTTTCTGCTGTGAGATTTTTGCAATGCAGTGTCCCTTCCTCCTGCCCCCCTCCTCCATAAAGAAATAATGAATTTATTCTGGGAGAAACTGCTACGTTTTAGGGTTTTACCACACCGCTGAGCTTGCTGACACATGGAAACAGGAAATGAACCACTGTTAAGTCTTGTATATTAGAGAGATCATGGCAAGGTCAATTACTTGTGTGCTAGACCTGTTATTTTCTCTGATGTTTGTCCCTCACTGTGATGCAATTGCTGTTTCCAAATGTTCTGCTTCCCTGGAGACCTGACATTTTCTCTGGGAGAAAAGCAGAGTCCGTGTTGCTGATACTTGGCTGAAGGCTGGATTTGCCTCTGGGTACATGGCATGGACTTCAAGCAAATATTTGCTGGCGTAGAAGAGCCACAAAAGGTATCCACAATATGTTGGGCATTTTTACATCCAACTGGAATCGGATGCGACAAAGGAGGGCAGAAAAGCTTGGACTACTAGTTGCAGCATTCGGACCTTAGCAACCCTATGTTTTAAATGGTTTTAGAACTGTTTTAGAACAGACAGTTATAAGATCAAGAACCATCGCAAGCTGCATGGCTGTGGGGGGCCTCTTTGTTGTGCTTCTCTCCTAGCAGGAAGGAGGAAAGTAGATTGGGCTCTCCTTGCCTGCACTTCACCCCTCAGGGAGGAAATGAAACCTGTCCCTGATGGGAAAGACAGGAACTAGCCCAGTTGCAGGGTTGTTGTGGCAACCCACAGCTGGGTGTGAACAAGATCTCATGAGGCAAGACATGGGGGTAACCTCATAAAAGGCCTCTCCCTTTGAGCCAGGCCAGCAGTTGGCCATTGGCTCTCAATGAGCACCCAACTTCCAACCCATTTAGCAACACTGTGGGTGTATGCTAGTCGCCATTTCAGGGGCTGGGAATGAATTTTTACAAGCACCACTGATTGGCCTAGGGATGCCTGGTTTTTGCCTTCCCCACAGTGTTTTTCTTCCCCCAAAGTAGGACTGGGTGGTACTACTAGTATGAATATTGTCATGCTGTTATATATATTTATTTATTTATTACATTTGTATCCTGCCCCTCCTGAACACAGCTCGGGGCGGCTTCCAACAATATAAAACAACAATATACACATTTTAAAACAGATAAAAAATACACTATCAAAAAGTACATAAAAACAGGGGCCAGGGTCCATAAAACAATACTAGGGTAGGGGAAAATGAAAACCCACTACACCCAAAGGCCTGGGCGAACAACCAGGCCTTGCACCTTTTCCGAAATATCAAGAGGCTTGGGGCCAGGGGCTCAGTACTGTTTGTTGTTTTCTTGCTGACCAGTTTTGTATATAGTTGAGTATTCTCCTTGTGAGATGGGGAAATGACACGTGGTGCAGAAGCAGGGCAGGGCCGGCCCGAGGCATGTGCCACCAGTGCCCAGGCACGTGGCCCCGCGGGGGGAAGGGCCCCGCGCTGCCACGGGCTAGAGACTGACAGATGCTGCCAGTTTTTGTTTTTTTGCCCACCAGGCGTCTCCGAGTCAGTTCTTGGGGGGGGGCGGGGGGGAGGCAGTTATACGCTGCAGAACTTGGCTGACACAGTCAAGTTGCAGGTAAGTAACCAGCCGCCCCTCATCCCCTGAAAATCCCCCCCCCCAATTCTAGCGAGGGCCGGCCGGCCTTTGGGGCCCCTCAGCAAGGCTTGGCACATGGCCCCTGAAGCCCTTGGGCTGGCCCTGAAGCAGGGTACAGCAAGCAGGGTGTGGTCAGGCCCCTGGGAGGGGTGAATCTGGAAGGGCCAATGGGGTCTTAGGGCACCTAGGCCCTACTGCACCCAACTCCTTGCTTCTGTCCGCTGAGAGTGGCATACCCCTTCCTTACCCAGGTCGTGTGGCAGAGGGGATCGAGGTGACAGCTTAAGTTCATAGAATTATGGGGACTGGCAATTTAGGTGCTTCAAGGACAGTCCCCACTGTTATAGGTTAAGGTTAGCATTTGTTGTACTGGACCCAAATTGACTAGTGACAATTTCCCCCCACCTAGCAATTTGGCTTCTGTGAATTGGAATAAAGAGTGCGGCTGTTAAAACCCCAACAATGTTGTCATTGCCTCATTCCAGGTTGCATCGATAACCGGCAGTTCTAAGAACAAGAACTTAGAAATGTCTTGGAACAGTCAGTCGGTCTTAGAACATAGATACGTTGTAAGCAACTGGGCAGTGTACGCTAGAACAATTCAGTGCAAAATCTAGGTGTCCTGTGAACTTGTTCTGTGGTGTCTCTGTTTGTCTCTGCGGTGTGCAAAACTGAAGCTATAGGAAACCTTACTAAGGACATGTTTTGATGAACAGTTAATTCAATGTAGTGAGCCTTACTTTAGTTTTACCCCTGAAGCATTCTCACAAACAGAGTGTTGGACATTATTCAGGTGGAGGAAGAGAAGATTTCTGAAAAATCAGAAAGGAATACTCCCCTGGAGTTTGTATTTCAATGTGACAATTCATGTGAATGTTTTTATCAGTGTGATGATGGGTGGCAACCATGGTTCAGTGATTGTTCAGTTTCAGCTGAGGGGAAGTTGCTGCAGTATTGCTTCAGTTTACACTGTGCATCTGGACACTACCCAAGTGGAATAGTTAATTTAGTTTACCTCTGTTCATTGGAACTTGGTCTAAGACTTAAATGTACATGTTTAAAAGTTTTTCAGACACAGTTTCCACATTGTCTAGTAATACAGCATGGCTTCATTGTAACTACATTGCTAAAAACCTCAATATTAGCCACATCATCCTGTGTTCTACAAGCATAGCGTTACCGAACTCTGGGACAGACTGCTCTTGATTGTAATCTTAGGTAACTTTCTTAATTTGAGTAGATCTTAAGGCTGACACCGTTCAGCAATGAGTGCACCTGAATAGGTGGCAAAAATGACTTCACTCCAAGGGTAAACAGTACTATATAGTTCAGAAATCATGGACAGCAAGGTGCTCTGAGGACAGACTCGTATCAAGACGTGCTTATTTTGTAGATGGAAAAAATTATGATGATAGAAAGACTTGTAACATACAAACCAAGGGGTGGGGTGAAGCTTTGCATGGACCTTATAGGCATCACCATGTCTCATTTCCTTGTATGTTTTCTTTCTTCTTCATCTGCCTTTCCTCTTACAAACAGAATCTCTCGATTCTTCCCCTTTCAGGAACCTTGAGCTAATTGTGATGTGATTACATTAGGAGGTGAGTAGGGCAATGAATAAATAGAAAATCATGAGAAACCTTCAGAAGTTCCAAAAAGTTTTAGTATTGCAGGTGAATAAGGCTGTCAAAGGCTGGGTTAAGTTTCTGATGCACTCTTTCTTCTAATTTCTCCTCTGTCCATAATGATATGGTTTTTGCAGATATATTACTATCTGTTATATATGGCAGAGTCAGAGGTCTGGGGTTGTGGAAGCTCAGCCTTGTCCTGTTTGTCTGGATCAGTTTCAATTAGTGTCATCCACTGAATCAGGGGATGTGCTTGAAATGATGCGGGCAACCGGTTGTGAAATAGATGCTTGCCCGTCCTGGTTGGTGAAAGCCATCCGGGAGACATTGGGGCCATTGCTGCCTGGAGTAGTCAACCCCTCCATGAGGGTAGGTTGTCAGACACCCTTAAAACTGTGGTGGTCCAGCCCCTACTCAAGAAACCATCTTTGGACATTGACTCCCTGACCAGCTATCACCCTGTCTCTAAGTTTCCCTTTTTAGGGAAGGTTATTGAACGGCTGGTTGCTTAGAAGCTTCAGGCTCATCTTGATGCTATTGGATTCCTGGACCTGTTTCAGTCTGGTTTTCGTCCAGGGTATAGCATGGAGACTGCACTTTTGGCCTTGGCCAATGATCTGTGTTTGGAGATTGACAAAGGGAACTGTGCTCTGTTGGTCTTGTTAGACTTTTCAGTGGCCTTTGATACAGTTGATAATGAAGTTGTGTTGACATGACTGTGGGGACCTGGCAGGGGTGTGCGGGACTGCTCTTGAATGTTTCTGTTCATTACTGTTGCGGAGGACCCAGTGTGTGGGTGTGTGGTGATGGGAGATTGCTCACCTTCCCCTTGGGACCTCTCATGTGGTATCGCTTAGGGTTCCATCTTGTCTCCCCTCTTGGTCAATATGTATCTGAGGCTGCTGGGTGAGATCATTCAGAAGTTTGGAATGACATGCCATCAGTATGCTGATGACACCCCCAGCTTTTTTTCATCCAACCCAGGTCCTGCAGTTTCAGTACTTTACTTACCCAATGCCTGACTGCTGGTGAAGACTGGATGAGGGTGAGCCAATTGAACCTGAATCCAGACAAGACTGAAGTGACTTGGCCGACCTTGTGATTTGGAGGGTATTGGGACTCCTGTCATTGAAAGGGTCGGGCCCCCTCTGGTTACTGAGGCTTGCAGTTTTCAAGTGCTTCTGGACTCCTTGGTGTACTTGGAAAATCAGGTTGCAGTGGTGGCCAGGAGCACTTTTCACCAACTCCGTCTGGTGAGGAGGATGCAGCCCTTTCTTTCTGATTCAGATTTGGCCAGCATTGTCCATGCTCTCATAACCTCAATGTTAGATTACTGCAATGCGCTCTACATGGGGTTGCCCTGGGTGACTGTTTGGAAGCTGCAGTTGGTGCAGAATGTGGTGGGCCGGCTCCTTTTGGGGACAGGTCACCGTGAACACATTACACCTGTGCTTTATAGTCTGCATTGGCTTCCTATAGCTTTCTGGGCATAATTCAAGGGTCTGGTTTTGACCTTTAAAGCCCTAAATGGCCTTGCACCCACATATCTGAAGGACTGCTTTTCCTACCATGCTCTACTGCGACCCTTGCAGTTGGCTGGGAGAGCGCTCTTGTGAGTTCCATCTGCTAGTCTTGTTCATATAACAAGGGCCCACAGAGAGGCATTCTCAGTTGCCGCCCCAATATTGTGGAATTCTCTTCACCTGGAGGTCTGCCAGAGTCCGAGCATACTCTGGAGTCAGTGTAAAACCTTTCTTTTTGGCAAAGCATTTGACATGTGGGGGTTGGGGTGGGTGGGTTTAGGCGTGAGGTAGGGTTTTTAAAGAGGTTTTAATGTATTTTGTATTCTAATATTGTAAGCTCCTTTGAGCCTTTGGGAAGGGCGGGGTAAAAATTTGAATGACTGAATGAATATTAGCTACTGAGGGTGTCTGGGTGTTAACACATGGGAAGGGAGACTATCAAGCCCCGAGGGGCTCCAACGCAGCTGCTGCTCATGTGGAGAGCATGGGGAGCCCAACACACAGGCAGGTCCTGGCGTGGTTTTTGCAGGCATGTGGGTAGGCGTCGCAAAGTACCCCTGCCTTGGTTCGGGCCAAGAAACCCAACACACGGGCAGGACTCCAGGATCTCTGCTGTGGCAGCAGCAAGGTCAGGCCAATGGGAAGTGGCTGGCAGCTGGAAGCCGACCGCTTGAGCAGGGCTGGGGAAAAGCAGCTCCTCCGGCAGCTTGAACAGGGCTGGGGGAGAGGGGGGAGCAGGATTGGGCCTCCCTGCACCAGAAAAAGCCTCTCCATGGGCAGGGATGCTCCCCCACTCCTTCAGTTTAGTTGATCCTTCTGCTGCTTCCTTCCTAAATTCTTTTCTCTTTAGTGAGTTTAGGAAAGAAGCACCAGAAAGATCCACTGAACTGGGGTAGTGGGGAGAGCATCCCTGCCCATGGAGAGGCTGCTCTCGGTGCAGGAACGACCTGATGCCACTGCTGTTTCCCCCCAGCCCCACTCCAACTATCGACTGCCAGCTGCCACTTCTCTCAGGCCCGATCCTTGCTGACATTGTGGTCTTGTCCATGGTGCTGGTAGACATGGACACACGCAGCTGCTGTACGTGCATTAACACACGGGAGTTCACCCATGGACCCCCCGTTGCCTGAATTTGCCTGCATGGCAGTCTCCACACTTCCAGTAATGGCACTGCGTAGAGTGGCCGCCCTGGGGGTGAACATCTGGCAGCCACGCGATAGACGGGCAGGTGAATCTGGGGTGTGTGGGGCAACGTCTTGTTTGTTAACACCTTGTATGTTATATAGCACCAGCTCTTAATTTGAGGAGGGCTTGTCAGAGCTTGGCCCCGACAGTTAAAGGAGGGGCTGAGCCTCAGGAGACGTTCCCAGTAGCAGCAGTGATGGACTGGCCATCTGGCAGCTCTGGGGGCCGTTTCCACGCCCCACCCCCTTCACAATTAAAAGTGAATGTTTATTTTTGGGGGTCAATATTGCATTTTTCTAATAATGGGGGCCTGATTATTGAAAATGCCAGAATTGATTTTAGGCCCCAGTCTGCCACAGAGTAGAAGTGTACACCCTGAAATGTGAAAGACTAGGAAACGGCTGATTTGGGTCAATTTGGGATTGGAAAGAAATACCTGAGTGGCTTATTAGTTTTTCATTAACAACTTTTCTACCCTACCTCCTGTTTTAAGATTTGTGATTTCATATACCATGACGTTTCCCTGTCCTCTGACATGATGACATGGATCTAGCTGCTTCCCAAAATGCAAGATGAGACATTTCTTGTAATGAGATGATAGAGGCAGGGCTGTGACCTGGGCCGCTTTTAGACGAGCGGCGCGCGATTGCGCATCACGATTGCGCATAATTAGAAACGTCTGCATGTTGTAATTACACAAGATGGAAGTGGGGTATTATGCGCATATTATGGCGGTTGCGCATTTTTAAAGTCCGCAAATTAAATACCTTGATTGTGAGCTGTTTAATTCGTGGACTTTAAAAATGCGCAACCGCCATAATATGCGCATAATACCCCACTTCCGTCTCATGTAATTACAACATGCGGACGTTTCTAATTATGCACAATCGTGATGCGCAATCGCGCACCGCTCGTCTAAAAGCGGCCCTAGACAGTCTGAGGATGAGAGCCTGGGCTAGCCACCAACATGGCCCAGGGCAATCCCAGGCTAACATCTGATGGTGCCTGCACAAATGTGCAGGAGAGGTCCCGTACAAAGTGGGTCAAAGCAGGCCACAGTGGCCCAATGTCGAGTCTGCTTTTATCCACTGCCTTGATTGAAAGAACTCCCGTTGCTCCTGTGGCTTTATCATTGTTTCTGACTAATGTGTTTCCAGTAGATTAGTAGAAGGTTAAGCTGTGGAGAAAGTCCAAGAAAATTGGAGTGTTGGCTACCTTGCCCTAACTGATTGGCTTTTCCCCCCTCTTTAAACTGTGAAAAGCTTACACTTGCATGCAGCCCTAAATAGATAATTAATCTCTCTTGCTCTCTTAACAGGATTCAGTTGGCCACATTATTTTCCTCAGTTTGCTTGGGAAGAGCAAGTGAGGCCTCTTCATTACATTTTTAGAGAGATAGAAGGCTGCCCATTATATGCATCACATTCTCTCCCTTAAAACTGTGTGAGAGAGAAATTGTCACAGTGGAGGGTAAAGCATTTGCTGTGGATGCCTCACTGAGTCTGTTCGCTTTAGATGCACGTGCACTGAACTACAGCTAATGTTTAATTAAAGTGGGGGGGAAAAGGCTAGTCTTAATGGGCAGCAGTTTGTGTTTCTAATCAGCAGTGTTTTCTGTTCTGCAGTGTGGAGAGAGAAGTGTTTCTGATACTCTTGCCTCTTCACATCTTTTGCTTAGGGGAAGCCAGGGCCCAATCCCTGCTATCATTTTTGTCACCATTGAGATGTATGGGCATCTTATGAAGCAGAAACAATAGCTCTCTTTTTGTCAGTAGAGTTTGAGAGTCCACACTTCATGTATTGCCTGATAGATCTTTGCAGCGGGGCATTCTGCTAGAAATGTAGCAGCTCGTTCATAGTATCTCTGCAAAGGAGGACACTAGTAGTGCTAGCTGCAAGTTTTCCAAAATCTCAAGAACAAAACTGATGAGATTTCTTTTAAATGAAACAATTTTGGTTTCTTTTGTTTGGGGTGCATGTGAGTCTTGTTTTCAAGTGTTTCTCTGCAACTTGAGAGTGAGAAACTTGCTATACAAAAAAGCTGATTTTCTCACGTAGTCGTATGGCTCCAAGAAACAGTATACTTTATGGAAAATGACAGTTACCGTGAGACTTGTGATAAAACTGTAAGACAATCAAACCAGCAGCATGTCAGTTTAGTGTGTTATGGGAATACCTGTTACACCAGTGGTGAAGAGCCTCCAGGCCATGATGGTTTTTTATTTGGCCCCTTTCTAATTCCTGGATCTCCTGCTTCTTAATTGGTTGGCAGAGTTGGTGTGCTATGGTTCTGGCTTTGAGATTCTGGGTAAAAACAAATGTGTGGCCAACAGGACTGCTCCCTCTGGCAGAAAATAACAGGCGACATGGCCCGGGTCAGGTTGGGGCACTGAACTGATGTGCCGGTGGCTAGGGAGCTGTTCTGTCACCTGCACAGCCCAGGGTAGGACCGGGAGCACGACAAACATGCAAGCAGCCAGCCTCACCTGTGCCCTGCTCCCATGCCCTGTCCTCCACCATGATAGGCAACCATGGCGGCCCATGGCCCAGGGAGGATATGCCACGCAGGGGCAGAAGTGCTAGCCTGCTCTGGCCCGGTTGGGCGGGCCATAGACCGGGCTGTGACTTCAGAGATATGCTGAGGTCACAGCCCGGGCTAACCACCAACATGGCCTGGGGCAATCCTGGGCCAACATCTGGCGGCACCTGCACACATGTCCAGGTGGGTCCCGGGCTACAGCAGGTCAAAGCGGGCCACAGCAGGCCAAAGTCGCATCTGTTTTTACCCTCGGAGGAGCAGCTGTAATTCTGCTGCTGAGATTTGGGTGCAGTGAACTAAGACACAAGACCAATCAGCCAGCATGGAGCCTGGGACTAGCTCACCCCTGATCTGGACCCTCCCCTTCCTTCCCTCATCCTGAGCATATGTCTTAAGGCCCTCTGCCCCACAGAGGCTGTACTAGTTTTCAAAGCGGCCTGTAGCAAGGAAAAGGTTCTCTACCCATGTGTTACACACACTGCTCCGTGGAAAAGAACTGTTCAAATCAGTTACACAGAGAGCATTAGGGCGTTTATAGACGATCCCGCTTACAAGCGGGATCGCTAAACGCCGCGTTTTCCCGCCGCGGCGTCTCTGCGTGCCGTGTCTGATGTTCAGACACGGCGCAGAGTGCGAGTGCGCATGCGCGCCCTTCTGCGCATGCGCACTCGCGCACGGGACCAGGAAGTGCGGCGTAAAGCCGGCACTCCGGGAATCCGCGTCGGATTAAAAAGCAGCCCAGGCATGTAGACGAGCGGCAAGAAAGGCGGCTGATCAAAGGATCAGCCGCCTTTTTTGTCTCGTCTATAAACGCCCTTAGAGAGAAGCTCCTGTCTGGGGGAGGGATGAGGGTGTAGTAGTATGTTTTTTAGTTTTATGATTGTAATTGTTGAGATACACTGTTGTGAGCCGCCCCGAGCTGCCTGTGGCAGCAAGGCCAGGATACTAAATGCTTTTAATAATAATAATAATAATAATTAATTAATAATTAATACATGTGTAGAATAGGCTACCTGTGCAGATAACCTGTTTTCTGCCAGTCAGAGTGCATGCATACCCCATTCACTTTAATAGGACTTTGTGTGCTAACTACTAGCATGTGAGCTATCTGTTGGATTGCACTGCAAGTCTCTGGCGTGGGTGACACGGTTAAGTTTTAACAGTGTAGTGTGTGGAAAGGACACACAGCATGTGTAGAGCTGACTGGCTGCTGACAGTCTTGGCTAAACATTGTAGTGTTGACAGGGCCAGAAGGTTTGAGTTGGATGAATGTTTACTTCAGATAGAGAATGCTTCATCTAAGCTTAGAATTACTTGGATCTAGAATAATAGTTCTCAAATGTATCTAATACTGTGGGGACCATTCAAACAATGACCGGGCATCTAGTATACCCCTCTGAGTTCCTGTCCCTCACCTTCCTGGTGGAAAATGATGGCCCTCGATTATGGAGAGGTCCTATTAGAAATAGAAATGACTTTTTAAATGCAGTGGATGCAGCCTGTTTGGTTTCGTCCACTCCCTCATTTTGAATCTTCACCATTTATTACCTCTGCTTTGATGAAGGTCTTTATTTCCTTTTTATTATGACCAAATTTATCCTAGCTGCTTAGAAGGGCAATTAGAAGGGCAAGAGTGCCAAATTGTTTTGTTACACAAATCCATTCCAGCTAACAGAACTGTTTGCCCATCAAAAGGGTAGCTTAAACTCATTAAAGGATTCTGTTTATACAGTTGGAAAAATAGAATTGCAAAAAGAGACTGTATTCACAGCAGCAACAAAAAAAACCTACAGCACCTGCCAAAAATAAATGATACCTGCGGCATGTGCCAAACACATGGTGACAACAAGAGAGCTCAAACTGTCATAGGCACATGGTCGTAAATCTAAATTAGCCACCAGAACCAAGAGGAGAGGAAAGAAGGGGGAGCTGGAAGAAAGGAACAAAGTGGAAAAACTAGAAGGCTCATGCACCCTTATTTTAAAGGCATCCAAAATGAGAACTCTGTATTTTTTTTCAGATTCCTTGCATTCTGTGAATTTTCCCCCCACAGGCTGAGCTTAATTTGTTGTCTGCTTCATACAACCCAGGGTTCTTCTCCTTATGTTCTGAACCCAGGAGGCTATAGACCAGAAATTCTTAATCTGTTGTGACCCCAAATAAGGTGGTGACATCTGCATATGGCCCATGGGGTCATAACTCCAAATGATATTTCACGTACTTTGCATGCCTTTGCTATCTGGAGTCATGGAAGTGTATTTAAGCCTGAAAAATGGGGTAATGCAGCCAACATGTTGGGGACCACTGGTACAGGCTTTGCACCTTGCCATTACTGTACATGGAGCTCAGTGTGGCCCTTCCTACACGCCCCTAGAAAATGCAGGAGACATTGGGAATGAGAAAAAACTTTGTATGGATATTGGGTTCTGGACTGTGCAGTGAGAAGGGATCATGCCTCCCAGTCGTCTTCCTTTTTTGCCATACCCCTTTTGTCCCCTCTGCAGTCCTAGGTGCCTGTGGACCGATTCTACTCTGTGGTGGCCATGTGGGAAGAACTCTGCGCCATTTGCTGTCATTTGCACTGAAGGAGCCAGGGAATCCCAGCACCGTGCCAAGTGATATTGTGGACCATTTGCATTTGGTGGTGGAATTTCCCATTCCAGCAGCAGGGCTGAGGCAACAGGCTGTGATATCCCACTGAAACAAATGGAATTTAGACACACACTTTAAGTGCTTTACAGAATAGAAATGTACTGGCAAACTGGGCCCATACTGCTTGATCCAGACTCCACTGAAAACAGCGGACTTTGCATCTGGCACAAGAAAACCCTTTATTCTCTGGAGCTCTTTGTAAGTCAGACCTTCTTTCTGTAATGTGTTGAGGAAACTGAAGAGGACATTTTGGTGAAAGTCCGATGAACAGGATCTTGAATGACAAAAATATATTGCCTCGATTCGATGTAGATGAATGGGGGAAGGTTTTGGCAGATGTCGCAGTGTAGCTAAGCACCACCTATGGTTTTAAAGCTACATAGTGTAGAGCAGCCGGACGGCCAGAGCGCCGAAAGCGTGGTCAAAGAGATTCCCGCCAGGGGTGAACACCCGGCGGGAATCTCTTTTGGGCCCAACAGATGTTACGGTACTGCGACCGCCACGGTGGGGTTCACCGTGGTTGACTGTGGTACCGTAATGTCTGTTACTGCCCCAAGGCCCGGAATCGGAGGACGGTAACGTCTGTTGCCGCCGCCGATTCTGGGCTGTGGCCCAGACCCCGGGACATATCGGGTGCAGCAGCCGGATTGGCCGCTGTGCCTGCCTGTCTCCCGGAGGGTGGGCAGCTGGGGGAGCGGGGGGGGGGGGGGG
>QEPC01008071.1:358768-374230 GCA_003113815.1 Sphenodon punctatus
CCCCCCCCCCCCCCCAGGCTCTCCTGGGTCCCCGTTCTCACCCGGCCCCTTCCTGTGCGTGTGTCGTCGTTGGCTCCCTTGGCCTTCTTGTTGGCCTTCCTGGTAGCCATTGTGGGAGCTCGCGCGTGTGTGCCCTGGTTCCGCCCTCCTTTATGGGCTCTCGGCCGGACATCTGGTGTCCCCCCCCTGATGGGCATGTCTGCGTGGCGGTGCGTGCGTGCCGCATGGCGCCTGTGCAGTGGGGCTCCGCCAGTCCGGTCCGCGTGGGTGTGGATATTTTCGCTTTTACATGGACGCTTGGGTGTTGAACACGCATCTCCACCCATGGAGGGTGCCGGCTGCCTCGTGGCTGCTCTGTGGGTGTTGGCGGGTGGGTCGGGCACACGCCCCCACCCACTCGTGGACATTTACACGGACGCTCTCCCACCCATCCGATTGGTGTTTCCGAGTGTTCGTGGGTGGGTGGTGTCCGTGTAAAAGTGGCCTAAGTTGTTCATCAAATGGGATTTTAAGCATGTTTAAAATAAATAAATAAATAAATAAAATAAATAAATGTTTTGGGATTTCATAATTTAAAAAATCATTACCTTTCTTCAGAGGAGGCACCCCTAGCCAGATTTTGAAGAGATGCCAGTTCCTAATAAGTATGTATCTGAGTAGCCAGAATTTCAAAAGAACTCTGCACATTGTGCCTAAGTTCTTTTGAAAAACTCATCCAGAAGTATCAACAAAAGAGCAGATGTATGCTTTGCTGTCTTGGAAATCTGGCTCTTAGTGCCCTTTTAGGCACTAAAGGGGGATCTGAACTCTTCAAAAAATGTGGTCCCAGTTAAGGGTGCCAAGCACTTAGGAATTCTGGCCCTGATCCCTTTTGCAGTGACGTAGTTACCTGTTCTTTAGCTGCGACTCCCCAGAGCTGATTCTTTCCATAGAAATTTTAGTTAGACTTAACAATGGCTGGCATTTCATACTTTGGTCACAATTCACAAATCGCTTACTCAGAAGTATCCCTATTGAAGCCCCTAGAGCAGTGATTCCGAAAGGAGCACCTGAAGACTTATCTGTTCTCCAGGTGCTTTTAGGCTCCACTGTTGACTCCCCTTCACGTGTCCTCTTCTCCCTCCTTACCTTCTCTTTTCAAATTTTTAAATGGATTTTATATTGCTTTAATTTATATTATTTTGTGAAGTGCTCCGAGTGCTGTTTGACAGAGGGATGCCATAGAAATAAAATTTATATACACGCATCTTTTTAGGTGTAAGAGTGAAGTGTGTTGCCAGACTTTTGGGAAAGGATATCAAACCTCATGCTTCAGGTCTCAAGTCAATCTCTATAACTAGTATGAGTTAGGAGGAGCATTCCGTAAAGGGCAACTTGTTCCACACACCCTATTGCAGTTTTTTTCTCTCTGAAACAGCTGATATTAGCTTCTGCTAGACAGGGCGTTAAGCTAGGTGAGCCAGGAGTCTGATCTACCATGACAATTTCAACATTACTTCTGTGACTGTCACAAACTACTGTATCACAAAAGTGCCGTGTGTCAGCTGTACTCCATGGGAGTAAGTGCTTAAACATGAGTGATATTAACACCTTGTTTTCATTCAGATTTTAGGAAAGCAACATGAAAACCTTTATTAATATATGTTCAAACATATCTAATTATGATATATGTTTATAATTTTAATATTGATACATTAATTGGTTTAAAAACCTTTTATGTGCTGTATATAAATGTTGTGCAAAAACAGTGCCAAATAGAAGCCCGTGTAATAAGTGCAACAGTTGTATTTGCAGTTGAACACCTTAACACACTGGTTAGTGTGCATTTTCTGTGTCTCGTACATATACATGTGAGCTTATTACATCCCTCTGTGAGTTACTTACTACTGTGTATACCATTTTAATTTTAGCCTGAAACGAGCCTAGGCCTGGGAAATGTCCCTTTTAAAGGAAAACTGGATGATTATAGCTACAGTCTTGAAGTCAGTGGGACTAGTAATAACTAAGTGGCTTCGCAACTTAGGCCTTTTTCTGTAGCTGCTGGTTTGCATCTGTGCAGAGCCTCAATAAAATCTGTCTCTATGATAGTCTTAAGTAGTTTATTTACTAGCAAACATTGTATGCTCTGGTAGGAAGGAACTGAATTTTTCAAAACCTTTTCTCACGGTTAAGATTGCCTGTCTTAGCGTTATTATCTTTGGCCATTTTTAAATGAGATGGTACCACACAAGTCCACCCAGTGGACACGTGTGGCACTGCTCCTCTAAAAGTGGCGGGGTGTGGGCACGCACTCCTATGACCCACACACCTCCACCCTTCTCTACCCATCTCCCTGCACTGAGCAACCAGGAAAAACCCAGGTTGCTCCGTGTGGGGGCATGGGTGACCAGCGGGTGCATGGGGGTACACATCCATCTGCCACCGTCGAAACCCTCCCCCACCCACTAGATATGCATGTCCTCTCCACAGAGTGCACATGGACCCATCCCGCCCCAATATCATCCATTTACAAATGGCCTTTCAGGGATTAGTCCTTTGAGTTTCCAGAGAGGCACCATTTTACGTCTCTTTCTTTAGCAAACAAAGCTTCAGACTTGCAGTTTGAGGTGAAGGATGTGTTTTTTTAAATTTCTTACATATATGAGTGAGGCAGGCTGTTTCCTGGTAGACATGGTTTTGATTATACAGAAGAAGCAAACTGTGCTTCATGTGTTTGAACAATCAAGGGACAGGTCAGAATGTTGCTTTTGACCCATGAGGTCAGCAATTATGAGGTCTTATTAAAATTAACCAATTGGATCACACGTGTAGATTGTTTAGGTCATAATTACCTCAAAGCTGAATAATGCTTTTCACTAAGTTCAGATGAAGGCAGTGAGATGTCACATGCAACTATCCCATGTGACTTTCTATTAAAAAAATAGTCTAACATCATTATTAATATAGCATCAGCAATACATCTCGTGATGAACAGAGACAATCTAGGATATGGACAATGGTAGGGAGAGGGGAACCTAGGGACAGACAAGGATGCGTTCAAGAAGTTGCTAAGTTGCTCCATTGTGTCTCGGGGGAGGGTCAAGACCTTAAACAGGACCACCAAGAAGGTTTTTGGAAGTCCAAAGCAAAATGTCATATCCTCATATCCCCCTCCTTCATCAAGGGCCTGCATTACGGGTCTCGTTCATATTTCAAGTCGGGGAGGGGCTCAGGGCAAACTGTTCCCCTTGCCCTGTCTTGCCTTCCTCTCCCCATTTCTGCCTTTTATACGAGGGCTGTTCTGCTACACTGTGACCTCAGTGGATTTCTCTTCCATACTGAGCAACTTCCTTGAGCTGCTGCTTCATCACCTGCATTTATGCTTCTGCTGCAGAATTCAGACTTGAATTTGGGATGAAACTGCTTTTCTTATTTGCCATGGATTCCCAGAGCGATCTCTCCCCTGCCTTCATACTAGTGTACTGGAGCTAGGGGTAACTTCCATCCTGGCCCTACAGCTTGCTAAAGTTCAGGGGATTTGCACCATCAAGGATATCCTGTGTGATGTCCCGGGGAAAAGTATCAGGGTAAAAGACCAGGATCTCCAGTGCCTTGCACCAGCAGACAGCGTTTCATGTTTAGGACCAACGTCGGTCGCTTTGTGCACCCCTTTTCCCTAACCTATCTCTATTGACAATACCTCCCTTCCTATGCAGGCTGTTGGTATGACTGAATGAAAAATCTTCCCTTCAAGGGCAGCAGACACATTTTGAGAGAGAGACTATCCCCCTTGAGGTAGTTAACTAGAGCAACCACACAGACCAGCAATGGTGGGGAATCTTTCCCCTCCTGCAGGCCACTTTGAAAATTACTTAGTATAAGTTCCCTGGACCAGATAGGAGTTGGCAGAAGGGGTGCTTAAGGGGTATGCTGAGAATGGGGAAAGGAAGGGGAATGTTCGGATCGTGGGTCTATGCCATGGATGCGTCCCCTGTCCCTCGAGTGCATGCCCTCCTCTCTGCTCGCTTCCCCTGAGTTCACACTTTCAGTGCTTAAGGTCAGGGGCTGAATCCACAGGCCAGACCTGGGAAACAGGGCCTATTAAAAAAACAGCCTCAGGCTGGATATAACCCATGGACTGAACCTTCCTTACCGCTGGCCTAAAGCAACGAAGATTTAATTTGGAAGGGACAGCAGCATGAGAAGTCAGATAAGGTGTATAGAGAGAGAGCAAGTCAGTTTCAAACATGCAGTCCAGTTTCCAGTGGAAATGTGACATCCTCTCAGCTATCATGAGGAAAAAAGGGTCCAGTCCAAGGTTATATCAGCTCCCCATAAACTGCAATGTCAACCTTGTTCAGGTCCACAAATAGCTCTTCTTGGCAGCTTCAGATGGCATCAAGCTTGGTCAGTGCCACACTAGGCCCAGACTTTAGGACAACTCCCCACACACTGCCAGAGTTCTGCCCTCCAAGCGTGCCCACATAAAGTGGGGTCAAAACTTAGCAATGGTTTCTAATAGGGATGACACTCTGGCCAAAGTTCCGGTCAATTTTGGTTTTGGTTCTCATGAATTTCAGTTCTTTTTCGGTTTCGGTACTATCGGATTTTTTGCATTTATTTTTGTACCGGATTTTTAACATTGCGTTTTTTCAATGGGGGACAAACCGCAATGTTAAAAATCCAGTACAAAAATGAATGCAAAGGATCCGATAGTACCGAAACTCAAAAAGAACCAAAATTTCGGATTAATCCGAAATTGCCATTTTTGGGTACTTTTGGTTTTATCCGAACCGAAATTCCAATCCCTAGTTTCTAAACTCCATGTTCACATTGGTCATGGGACTCTGCTTACAGTAAATAGCCCATTGTTTACTATAAATGAGGCTAGCAAAAGTTGTTCTGGACAGGAACAGTTGTTATGGTTAGGGAGTGTACTGAACAAAGGAGAGCCATCAATTGGCCCAGACACCCTAGCACCTGGAAATCTACACATCTGTCATAAAATGGCATATCATTACATTCTCCAAACTTCATCTCCCCACTAGTCCAACTCTTCCTCCTTCCCAAAACTTCTGAGACTGGCAGTTACTCTACACATGTTTTTTTTTTTCTTTCAGATTTCTTAAAAATTTTAAATACTGCGCTCGGACCTATCTTCATGGCATCTTTTCAGCTACTGTACATTCAAGCCAGCAGTTGCATTAGCACAGTGACTGTAATTTAGCTCACTGAGATGACAATAAATTTGCCTTCCTGCTGGGTTCTTTTATGGAACTGAAGCCTCTTTGTAATTTCTGTGGTTCCAGGACAAAAGTAATCCTGTAAGAATGCAACCGCCCTTTGATCAAGCAATGAGCTTGGGAAGCAGTTAAAATGCAGAACAAGATGTGGATCTTCACCTCCCCCTCCTGTTGCACTTAATCCAGGTGGTACTTTCTTGCCCTTGGTATCATCATATGCCTTTGAAATACAGCTCTAGCCTTCCAGTGCATGGAAGTCAATCTTCCACAGTGTTAGCGGGTGCCTCACATTTTTTTATTTCCCATTTCCCCCCTGTCAGTGCTGGGGTGGATTAAAAGGCTCTTTCTGGAGAGAGCTCCTCACACTGTGACAATTTTAAGCCTCTACTTCTGTTTCTGCCTGACAGTTTGCCTTGAAACTCCAGCTTGTTGGACTTTAGCTGGAACTTGACATTGAAAAGATACTTTCAAGGCTCTTCAGATGAAAAATACAGTGCCCCAGAGCAGGAAAGTCAAAGCACCTAAGTGGTGAGATAATGAGAGTGTTTAGTTATATTTCAGGTGTCCTGCAAGTGGAAAAATGAATTGGGATTGTGTAGTTTTTAACCTGACTTCCAAGGAAAAGAAGATGTTGAAATAAGCAAAAAATCCTATTGCCTCACATTGGGTATTTCCCCTCCCCCCACTTACAAAATCATTAGTCCCTGGGGTTTGCTGCACAGAATTACTTGTTTTATGATATACAACAAAATCAGAAAGTGTTTTATATTAAAAATGTAGATCTTGTCAACTCTTTTCCCCCAGGGAGTCTTTGTAGATGGTAGAAAAACTGTGGATGATTGGAAAACTGTCCAGATTATGACATTTTGCAGGTGAATATGTCATTATTGTTTTTTATATTAACGTAGCACTTATTTAAAGCCTTACTGTGGTAGGCAGTGTACAAACTTGTAACAAAAAGCTTGTCCTTGTGCCAAAAAGACTACAAATGAAGCATAGGGCAAGTGGCCGCAACAGGCAGTCAGAGCACAAGCAAACAGTGAGAGTACTACGGGAGTCTCTACATGTAACACTTGCCACCGTTCTAGCTGCCTAATGTTGGGGCAAACATTATGTTCAAGCAAGCTTAGAGCAACCCACACAGTGAACACAGCTTTGTGGGGGTTTGTTCCCAGGAACAAATCTGAAGAATTCCTCAGCAGACGCCCATGGAGAAGCTAAAAACACAAAATCGATATCTGTTCACCAGTTGGGCTTTAAGCATATCAGTTTCACAGTGGGGCTTTGGCTTGTCAGTTTCACCAGCAAAAAAAACATTTCCTGGGACCTTTGCTTTGCCTTGCCTCTTTCACCAGTGGAATTCTTGGGCTTCACCTAGAGTATTCTTAGACGTGACGCTACCACGGGTGCTCATGCTAACTCTAGCGTTGCCACTCATGGTGGTGTCATGTTTATTCCCACCCACCAGATGTTTGCTGTGGGTGGGAATAAAGTAACCCTGGACCGTGGCAGGACTAACTCCAGGCTGCGTGCTGGACTCCCTGCCAGTGCACATCCCGGAGTTAGACTTGCCACGGTACCCTGGATCGTGGTAGAGCAGGCTGTTGCGTTTGACGGCCTATTATATCTAACTCCGGCCTGTGGCCGGAGCTTCTCCGGGTGAGCGTGGTGGCCTTGAGGAGGTGAGACCACGCTGAGCAGTACGAGGGGGGGCTGTGCGGACCCATGTCCATACGCCCCCCCTCCCTGCCCCCTCCCCAGGCCCGGCCTCCAGCATGTTTGATTGGCGGTGGGACCTGCTCCTGCCTGGGGTGAGGGCTCTCACCCTGGGCAGGATCAAAGCGTGGTGACCTGAGCTGTCATCTAAAAATACCCCTAGTTATCCTGCAACCTAATGGGCTCCCCTGTTGTTCAAAGTCCGTAGGGTGGCAGAATAAACATGGAGCATCGTGGACATTTGTTTATGCTTTTCCACCATGTGATGATGTTTCAATAAGAACCATGGGGTTGATTTACTCTGTGGCTACCATAACATCTGGAGCTGCCCATAGTTGACCATGCCTTTGTTACCTTGTGGCTAGACTACTACAGTGTGCTCTATGTGAGGATGTCATTGAAGACTGTTTAGGGGCTGCAGCTGGTGCAGAACATGGTGGCCCACCTCGTGATGAGCACATTACTCTGATGTCACTGGGAGCACATTACTCTGATGCTACAGAGTCTGCATTGGCTTCCTATAGCATACTGAGGTGGTTGTTTTGACCTTGTAAAGCCCTAAACAGCTTGAGCCCTATGCATCTAAAGGACCGCCCCCTCCCTTATGCCACTTGCAGCCTCCAAGAGCACCGTTCTATGAGTTTTCATCATTGCAACGCATCCATACAGTAAGGGCACAAAGAGAGGCATTCTCAGTGAATGCTCCACAGCTTTGGAACTCCCTTTTCTTGGTGTTTCACCAAAGCCCCAGCCTGAGCATCTTCTGAAGGCCGTGTAAGACTTGCCTGTTTGGCTAGACATGTAACTGGGTTAGGACATAGGGTGTGTTATGAATGTTTTATATAATTGTATGGGTTTTAGCTTTGTACTTTATGTGTATTTTAAAAATGATGTTAGCTGCCCTCAGCCTTTAGAGAAGGGTGGAATAAAATCCAACAAATACATAAGTAAATAAATACTTCATTAGTATGGATATGATCAGACCCCCCTGTATATTGTGCAGTATTTTTTTTCTTCTTCAAAGTTTGCAACTGGGAAACCCAAATGCTGTGAGCAGAAAATTCCATCAATTTTGAACATCTCCCATCTTAAAAAAATACCATGTGGACCTATTGCGGGAGGGGTGGCTGTTCATTCCCCTAGGGAGTTGTGGGCTGCTCCTCTTAAGCAGCTGTGACACTAGCCCCATGGACCCAGAATATATACCAAATGCTAATAGAGTCAGCTCCCCATAGGGCTAGCTTACTCATTGGTTAGCACACAGTGCTCCCCACTTGAGCTGTAATTCTGCATTGCCAGCGGCAATTTCTATGACAATTTGGCTAAATTCAAAGTTCAGTGAAGTGGCTGCAATTGAAAATGCAGAGGCCCTGGATATGGTTCTGTGTCTGGTGCAAGGACCTGTGCTGTGGAATGGAGATGATATGTCATTGTGCTAGGCAAATGGCCAGAGTTTCAAACACCCATGCTCCTCGGTAAGTCAGGGGGTGGCAGGAATGAAACTCTCATCAGCCTCTGCACCCTGGGATGGAGCCCACCTGCACATGCTGTGTCCTGCTCCCACATGGTGTGAACAGAAAAGGTGGTGTTGGAATTATACTTTAAAGCCCTAAAAGGTCTGGGTCCTACGTATCTGAAAGACTACCTATCCTACCATGCCCCTTTGCGGCCTTTACAGTTGACTGGGGGTGCCCTCCTGCAGGTTCCGTCTGTTACCCTTGTCTGTGGGGCGGGGGGCATTCTTGGTTGTTGCCCCCATTTTCTGCAACTCCCTTACCTGGGAGGTTTGTTTGAGCCCAAGCCTGGGCATCTTCCAGAGGTGATGCAAAACTTTTTTAAAATTTGAAATAGCATTTGGCAGGCAGAGATAAATAGGGTGCGGGTGGGTTTCTGGGTAGGGGTATAGGGGAGGGAGGAAGTTTGAGGGGAGAGATGTATGTTTTTATTGTTGAATTTTACCATTTTCTAATGGATTGGGAGCCACCCTGAGCCTTGTGGGAAGTGTGGCATATAAATTAGAAAAAACAACAACAAAAACTTCCTTCCACTACCCATTCAGGAGAACCATGCACACACAGCTCATTGTTCTCTTCTGCTGACAACTCTACCCTTGCCGGCATGTCAGAAAGGGGTATGTTGGCTCGGCTCTGCGAGCAGTCTCTGGATCAGGTGGGTGCAGTGCTAGCATTGTTAGACCTCCTTGCCCACACCCCCTGCTGGCAGGATTAAGGCCCAGAAGTGGTGGTCTAATATTTGAGCTCTGCCCAATCTCGTAATGTGCCGCTTGTATTTTTGTGGTAGTACCTGAGAAACGTAGACATGGACCATTGTACTAGGCCAGAGTTAGCCAAAAGGTAGATCACAAGCTAGACTCCAGTAGGTCACAGCATGAGGGGGTGGCGGGGACAAGCCTCTTGGCGCTACTGTGGAGGAGAGAAGGACTGGCACTGCAGGGAGGAAATGGGCTAGGATACCTGCTCCGGTATGGTGGAGAAGGCTCTGTCTAAAGGGGAGTGTTCCTCTCCACTCCAGAGACCAGTTGCTGAGGTGCTCTAGAATTAGGAGACAGTGGCCTGGAGCTCTAGAGCTAGCAGAAGTGGTGCTGGTAGCTCACCTGAGGTTCATGCCTGTGGGTAAAAGCAGACAAAACAATAGCACAGATTAGCCCCCTCTGGATGGGTGGCCATCTGTTAGGTGGCCTCCAGACGTTCGATAGCACCCACCACCCTTCTGACCTGCGGCCCCCCACTCATGGTGTCATCCTGTCGAATGTGGAGCCCACCATGCAGATGAATGGTGGCTGATACAGGCGAATATGCGCCCGCATGGCCATCTCCTGTCTGTTAGGGTACGCACAGTCTCTGTGCACGTGCGGGTCTTCCAGAACCCTGGAGTCCCGGGCAGAGCACTTAGAGTGGTCTAGGGAATGCTCAGATCTCAGTGGTGGAGGGGGTGCGGCATAGTGCAATGGGGAGGAATGCCTGCCCGTCTGTCGGATTAGCTCCAGTGGGCTAATCTCTCGTCTGTATATCAAGTAGCTCACATGCACCATAAGTCAGAACAATACCTAGTACAGGAGTGGTCAAACACCTAGAAAAAACAAATTCTCTGTCACAAGCACTACAATCTAGGGCAGGGGTGCGGAACTTGTAGCCTATGGACTAAACCTGGTTTGTGGCTTTTAAAAAAAAATGTGGAATGTTTTCAAATCCTGGATATGGTCACTGGATCAAGTCTTTACTTTCTAGTTAGTTAGATTTTTAGCCTGCCCTTCTCTGCACTGAAGGAGTGAGCACTGAAGGAGTGAGCTTAGGGGAAGGGAGTGGAGGTGAGGGCATGCATTCAGGGGTAGGAGATGGACCCATGATCTGGAGCCCTTCCTTCTTTTCCTCATCTTGGCTCACAACTTGAAGACCCCCATCCCCAAGCCCAACCTCTGTCTAGACTGTGAAATTGTCTTAATTTCCAAAGCGGTCTGTGGGAGGGGAAAGGTTCTGCACCTCTACAGGCAAGATAAGAGGCAGCAGGTGGATGCAACAACAAGAGGCACAGAGGAAACTACAAGATCCCAACTGGGTGGCTTAAATTGAGTTTTGTCTTTAATTGCTAATTTTAATTATTACTTAAATCAACAAGAAATATTTCGATTTAACAGTGTTTTCCATTTATATGCAGCTTAATTATTTTCATAAAGAAAAGGTGCATTCTCTTTGGTATAGCCACTAAATCATGTTGATTGGATAGTATGCAGTTAAATGTAGCGTTTCTACTAGATTTGGTGCATCTTCTTACTAACCAGGAGGACAGACTATAACTGTACATATTAATCCAATTACATCTCTTGATATTTCTCAACTTTAATTTGTAGTTTTTTTCATTGTTGGAAAAAATGTATTTACTACATAATTAATGCTCAACTCATGACTTCTGACAAGCTGCATCTTGATGAAAATTGGAATTAAATTAAAATGCATAAAGCAACATTTTAAATATTCTTTTAATATTTAATTTTACTTTTAAATGGGCTGGATTATAAATAAACAAAGAATGTAAATTAGAACTATTTTTTAAAACCAGCATCAAAAGAAATAATTAAAACACAAGCTTTTTCTGTAAAAGAGAAACAGAAAGTTCTGACATTTGCGTTGGGGTGGGGGGAGTAGTAAATTTTCTCCTTTGTTAGACTAAAGGCATGGATCTTGATACACTTATTGATGTCAGTAACAAGACTTCCACTTGATTCTAGTGGTTTAGAATCCAGGGCTGTAGATACTTGATTAGGGCATATGCATGTAAAAACCCATGCTGGTATGAAGCATGATCAGCTGTCCTATTGATACCTACAGATGTTCTTGCAAAGCACATTGCTCTGTGCAGAGAGAAGTTATTGAAGCGCTGAGCCTTTAAGCCCCAATCTTATACAAGTGTATACAGGTGCTTAACTTTATGCACTTTTGGGTAATTTCATTGCTGTCAGCAGGGTGACAAATGTACAACATTAAGCATGTGTTGTAAGCGTTTTCACGATAGTGCCTTTATTTAATAATATTATTTATATAGCTCTTTCAATTTGCCCAGCACTGAAGAGTTGTGATAAGAGACAGGTCCCTGCCCTGAGGAGCTTACAATCTAAAATGGGTGAGGGAAGGGGAGGCAAAGAGAAGAGGCACATAAGGAAACACATGGATACAGTCATGAAATTGAGATGTTGCAGATGCATGCTCTTGGCTTAGTTACAGGGACAAGGGGGATCCTGAGGACAGACATAAATATGTGACAAATGGAGCCATAATTAATGGTGGATGCTCCGTCCATGGAGGTGGATGGGCGTCCATGGGAGATGGGCTGTCCACACACTGCCCACTCACCTCTACCCATCCTCCGAGGACCATGGAGGTGCTGTGGTCCATGTGAAAGCAGCCTTTGCCTTGCCTCGTAGCAGTGCATATGCACAGCCACTGATTTCCCTGCACTTCGGAGGCCCATCTCTTCCATCAGGTGACGGAGAACAAGAGATCATAAAGGACTGTAGGAGGTGCACATGATTTCACATAACACTCAGAATGTATGTTTCTGCCACTAGCCACTCTAGTAGACTTTTGTGTGAAGAAGTCGTTAAAGATATTTTCTCCCTGCTACAATGTATTAAAAACCATTCTTAGTCCATCAGCTGAAACTTGCTGACTCAAGCCCTCATTATGTTTATTTGTAAATCTTTTTATTTTTATTTTGTTTGTTTATGTGTAACCCTTCTTTGGTTTCAACTATACAGCTACCCCTGAAGGGACGGGTACCCTGGTTGGTGGGGTTAATTACAATAGGTATGGGATTGGTGTTCTGCCCTCTTTCCTTCCTGTGATGTAACAGGCTGGACAACAGTGGTTTATGGCCCTTGACTCAGTAGTCAACGCTGTCCTCAAAGATCAAACAATTCAGGTACTTGAGTATAGTAAACTTGAACAATTATTTGCAAAATCTATACTTATATTGAACAACAGTAGTATCATTAACCACTTGCTTTACTGCTTTAGGATAAACAGTAACTAGTCACCTTATGTTTATTTTACATACCAATATTTCTAATACTCATACATACCAGTACTTACTAAGTGACAGGGAACACTATCAAGCATAGATTAAGTTACAGGTAATAATATCAAGCATAGAATCTAGAGCGAGAGCAGTTGCCATGTTGGTCCCAAATGTAAGAGATGGAGATAAAGTAGTTCCAATGAGATTTCTTTTATTGGACCAACAGAAGTTGGTGAGAACATGTAAGCTTTTTAGCCACACGAGTTGCGTTATATAGAAAAGTGCATTCTATTCTTTAATAGAATAAAAAGAATAGAATATGTGTTTTATTGAAAGGTAACCCTAGTACATCTTTAAGTATACTTAATTAATAATTACTATTCTGCTCATTATTATAACATTAGATTAGTGATACAAACACTGTGCCTAATATACTTTCTCAATTCAACAGCCTACAAATAAAATGTAACACAGGTTTATGGAGGGAACTACACTCTTTTACAGTGTTCTCCTAAGGAAACAGGGAAGGACAAATATAACACTTTTCTAAGTAGAACATCTGATTTTTCTCTGGCATCAGGCACATAATCCGTAATGATACTCCCTCACCAGCAAGGATGGGTTGGTACCACTCAAGTGACTCCTAGATCTCAGCAGGCATAGTCTCTGGATTTGTTAGGTCACAGAACATTGCAATGGCAGGTGGAGGCAACCACCAGTCAGGTTCACAATATGTCTTCCGAGAGATCTCTCACCAGCTGGAGTTCAGTGATTTTTAGCTTAGTAAAGTGATACGCTGAGGCATCCGGCTCTTCTCCTTTGCCCTCTACTTGCTCTCTTTGACTTTGATGCTCCTCCCTGCTCTCTTGCTTTTGCTTCTCAGAGTTAAGGCTCTACTCTCCCTTGTCCGTTCTGAGTCTTCTTTCCAGCTCTGCTGCTCTCCTGCAGTCCTGGGATTCCCTCTTCTTCCACCCTCTGTCTCCCCCTCAGGCTTCCAGAGGCTCTCTTAATATACGCTCCAAGTATATTTACACTCTAGGTATATAAAGAGGTCACATGGTATTTTACTCAGTTTTCAGTCAGGTCTGCCCTATTATATGGCTTGAGAAAGGGACCAATCAGTATTGGGGGGGAGGGCAGAGGGAGGGAGGGTTGTGTCCAATCAGGTTAATAGTCTCTAGGAGGTGCTAGTCAATCTCAGTACCCCATCTCAATCCTGAATGTCTGCTCTTGTCACTTCTCAGTAAATTCCTTCCTAGCACAGGACAAACCATTTTAGCTTGCTTTATAAGCCCCAAATGGCATCACAGATAGCCAGGGAAAGATCAGAATAAACATTAGTGTTAGTCCCTAAAAGGGAGGTTTTGTTAGTTTTATATCTCACAAATATGTTATGCTGTTTCCTACTGTTCCCTCATGGAAAAAGATTTCAAATGCACCAATCAACTCATGGATCTCCCCAGCTGGAGATACCATCTAACTGATCATTAATACCCACATTCCGGTCAGTTTTACTGTCTTTTGCATTCTGGCAGGACATTTTATTTACTGTTTGGGTTAAGGATTTCTTGGTGTTTTTTTCTTTTTTTTCTTTTTAAACACACCACCACAGAGGAGACCCTTTAAGGGAAGGGTTTAGAAGACAGTGAGGTTGCTTGTGAATCTTCTATAACGCATGAATGGGAGAAAATGTGAAGACTTGTTCAAATATTTAGGAAACTGACATTGAAAATTTGGGAAATGGGTGTCTTTAGAATTGTGGGGAGCTGATTTTATGTGCATATTAGTAAAAGATGTTGAAATCGTAGTAATTCGGAAGGAAATTCTTGTTAACAGGATTATCTAGTGCTTAAACAGCAGTTAGAGAGAAGAAATTTCTTAGAATAGCCCCAAATCCTCTGCCTCACTCTCTTTTTTTTTAAAAAAGGTAGGAGGAAGCTCCTAACATACGTTTGAGATCTCTGGGTAAAAACAGAAGTGGTGGCCCTGCAGAGGAAAACCACAGTGGATACAGTCTGGGTCGGGGCACCAAACAAACCTGCACATGGCTGGCACACAAGGGAGAAGAGGGAGCCCCACTAATGTGTGGCTGGCTAGCCCTCCTCCCCCCACTGCGTCTCCCTCCTCCCCATGCTGGCAGTCATGACAGCCAGTGATGGCCAGTGGCTGGCCATGGCAAACCCAGGCCAGGTTGGAAGCCCGCCAACAAATGTGATAGCTGCTTTGACTTGGTCAGATGGGCCTTGCCCGGGCTGCGACCTTGGAGGTTTTCAGAGGTCAGAGTCCAGGTTAGCTGCCTACATTGTCTGGGTCAATCCTGGGCTCTCAGCATCTGGTGGCACCTGCACAGATGTGCAGGTGAGGTCAGGAACAAAGCAGGCTGCTGTCATGTCTGTTTTTAGTAGGGATGGGCGAACGCTGTTAGGAAGTTCGATGTTTGGCCCGAACTCGGCCTGTTTGGACAACCGAACCCGAACATACTGAACCGAACTCAATTCCAAATGTCGAAATGGCCAAACACTTCAGTCAGTTCGGATCGCGTTCGGGTGAGTTCGGGTGGCAAAAAAGGGTCACTGGAAGGTCAAACGTGACAGGGAGGGGTAGTCAGCTGAGGAGCAGACTTCCAGGCACAAGGGGTGGAGAGGCTTGCAAGAAACAAAACTATCTGCCTCCCCCCTTCCCAACACCTTCTGAGCTAGTCACTGTTCCTGAACAGCAGACGTTTCAGAAGGCTCCCTCTCCCAGCATTTCCCAGCTCCCCAATCCATTGCAATCCTCCCATTTCACCCATCCAACCCATCTACCTCCATATTCTCATTCATTTATTTAGCTTAGCTTAGATAGATTTAGTGGTTATTTTTTGTTTTTACCCCTCCCTGTGTTCAATCTTCTTTCCTCCCTCCCCCCTCCATTGAATCCTTTCCCTCTCCCATATATTCCATCCCAGATTCCCTTCCCTTCGCCTGTTTTTTCATTTAGAGTAGGATTATTA
>QEPC01008071.1:389627-404547 GCA_003113815.1 Sphenodon punctatus
CCCCCTTGCACTGCCTTGCCGGGGCTTCTCCCCCCCCGGGTGCCCCAGGGTCCCCGTGCTCACCCGGCCCCTTCCCCGCGTGGGGCAGCGTTGGCTCCCATAACCTTCTTGTGGGCCTTCCTGTTAGCCATCGTGGGTGCCCGCACACGTGTGCCGTGGTTCCTCCCTCCTTTACGGGCTCTTGGCCGGACATCTGACGTCCCCCCGCCCTGTGGCCGTGTCTGCATGGCGGCGCGTGCGTGCCCCGTGACGCCAGTGCAGTGGGGCTCCGCCAGTCCATTCCACATGGGTGTTGGTGTTTTGGCTTTTATACGGATGCTTGAGTGTTGAACACCCATCTCCACCCACCTCCACCCACGGAGGGTGCCGGCCCCCTCCCGGCTGCTCCGTGGGTGTTGGCGGATGTTGGCGGGTGGGTCGTGCACGCGCTCCCACCCACCCGTGGAGATTTACACAGACGCTCTCCCACCCATCCAATGGGTGTTTCCGGGTGTTTGTGGGCGGGTGGCGTCCGCGTAAAAGTGACCTAAGTTCTAAACAATTGTTTCACTATTGCAGTTTAGACCTTGTAGAAAATTTCTGAATTTCCTTTTTAAAAAAGACAAAACCCCCACCTTATTTTTTTTCTGATTTTTTATTATGAATAGCGGTGAATAAAAAGTTTGAAGATTTTTGGGGGGTGGGGAAATAGAGGATTGAGCTTCATGTGTGAATCTTCCAATTTTCTAAAAACATTAATGAAATGTTCAAGCTGGAGACAGAGTAGTTCAGATGTTTGGGTTGTTTTTTTAAATTGCACCAACTTCTGTTAGTGAGAATATGCAAGCTTTTTATATGCGTCACATATGTTCAAACCAAAAGCTTGCACGCTCCTGCCAACAGAAGTTGGTCCACGAAAAATAAATAATTTGAACAAGGTTGTTTTCATCTCTTGCATTCAAGACCAACATGACAACCATGTTCTCCCTACAATGAAATTTTGAAAACTTCAAAATCCCCAACAAAATAATAAAACAACCCTGGCAAGCTTCTAAGAAATTCACATTTTCTTAAAAGCATCACCAGTTTCTCCCCTCCCCTCTAAATTTGGATATTTCATCATATATTTTTTCTGCTGCTTTTCCTGGTCTTGGCTAATGGAGGTTACAAACCCTTCTTTTATATAAGCTGATGAATAATTATTTAAATAATGGAATTTTTGTTAGTGATTTGTCCTGCCAATCTAGCCACAAATCAAATCAAATCAAATAAAAAACTTTATTTGCGTGACCATTAGGTCCTTGCATACAACATTTGAACATAAAAAATTCTCACATCATATTTAGCTAAACAGAACCTGCTGTTTAAAGTTTATATGACATCAAAAGACATTTAAGAACATACTAAAAAAGACATAACTATTTAACTGCTCAAACACCACACTATACTTGCCACAGTGTTATTTACAACAAATATTTCCCGCAGCTGGGAGAAATAAATACTTCCTATTCTCCCTGGGGGGGTACAGCCACCTCAGGAATTAATTTACTTTCCAGAAAGTGAGCTCTAACCTGGAAGGCTTCCACCACAATCTAGCCACTGACTTTTCATTCCTCCAAGCCACCCTGCTGGTAGTGGAGTGGGTCAGCACAAAAGCTGGGGCTCGTGAGTAGCTTTTGTCTTCACTTTATCTTGGTGCATAAACCAAACTTTTTTCTTTTCTCTTCAAATTTAGGTGGTTTGTTAGCTGCAACCTAAAAAAGTGGTGCCTGAGAGTTAATGCAGCACAGCAGGCTAGTAAAAGCAAATGTTCTTTGTTCTAAATTAACTTGAGAGTGAAGCTGTCTGCCCTAATGTATCATGTTGAAAGGGCATTTCAGTAAGTGACAATGACCTGTTTTGTTGACCTTGGTGAATGAATGTGAACTTCTTGCTTTCTCTTCTTGAGAGAGGGTTTTTTCTGCATGGACTGCAGAGATTTCCTTTTCCCTAGCAATTCTGTTAGCTGCATAGATTTCAGTATCGAGAAGAAGCTATAGAAATACCATGGTTGTTGTTTTGGTCCCAAATATGAGAGATGGAGACAAAGTAGTTCAGGTAATATCTTTTATTGCACCACCACCAGCAATATATGGAATGGCTTTTGTATACAGAGAGAGTCAATGTGTTAGGGTTGTTTGGCTTAGAGAAGAGATGACTGAGTGGCGATATGATAGAAGTTCCTGTGAGTTTGTAGATGCGATGACATCTCTGGGCTGGCCAAGTATTTGACTTCATCTTAGAGTTAGGTTTTCAGGTTTTGAATGTTGGGATCACCCGTTAGGTGGTCTGACTCTTACCTCATGCGTTGAGGGGACCCTCAATGCCCTAGGTCAGAGCTGCACCTGGTGTACAACGGCAGCCTCCCTAATGTGCTGTGAAAATGTGCCTGGGCAGGGACAGCTGGGGGCGGAGCTACAGCTGCCGGCGTGTGTAAGTCACCATTTACTGGTGCTGAGTGACTGCATTCCCATTTGGACCCACCGCAATGCCACTGGGACCCACTGGAAGCAGAAGTTTTGTTCTGGGGGCTGCTGCGCCACCTGGCGCCAGCCATTCACTGCACAGCACGGGAAACAAGAAAGCTATGCGAGCGTGCTTGCACAAGCATTTGGGAGCAGAGCAGCACGAGGCAGGCAAGCAGAGTCTTGAGCAGCTGGTGTGTGTGTGTGTGTGTGTGTGTGTGTTTTGTGTTTGTGTGATTCGTGGGTTGCAGGGAGATCCCCTAACCAGAACCCATCCTGGGAGGAGGATCCCATTCCCAGCACCAGACTGGTGGTAGGCAGGCAAGTCCTCCCCAAGTGTGTGAGACAGTGATGCCTGGGTTGGGGGGAGATCCCCCGAGCAGAGCCCATCCAGGAAAGAGGGCATCCTTACTCAGCACTGGATTAGCCATGCAAATTTCCCCCCTGGGTGTGTGAATGGTGGTTTGGGGAGACCCACCAAGCAGATTTCAGAGAGCGGGGGGTGGGTGGGTGAAATACCTGCTAACTTCCTTCTCCCACCCTCCCCCAACAAGGGAAAGGGAAAGACAAAGTGGACAGCTTTGCTTGCCATGTGTGCTGGGGCAGTGACTGGTTTGTGTTTGCCCCTGCCAGCTTTGCCGCTGTTGGGTTGGCTCCGCCTACCGTTGACCGCAAAGCTGAAACAAATTTGCAAGTGTTCCTCTGAGCTCCAACCAAATTTACAAGTGTGCCACGGAATGGAAAAGGTTGAAAAGCACTGTTCTAGGTTCTCGACAGACCCGAATTGTCTTGACAGTCTGTGGATAGCTGTGGTATAATAGAGATCTGGTGGACTTAAAGAGGCTGGGGCATAGATTGGAGAGGAAATGGCTGGGGAGCCATCTGGAGGCCTATCTTCAGCTGTATAGAGAGTTTATGCGGGTGTACAGAAGGACAGTTCTGTGACCAAGTGGTTGTACTTGTTGTCAGACACAGGTGCTGCAGAAGACACAGCAGTGCAACCGTTTGGGGTTGTACACAGCATGGTGTATTCTGACTGCCTCAACATGTCCACAGTTTCTTCAACAGAGCGCTGTGAAAAGTTTGCTATGTTCTTTGCAGAAAAGATAGATGGACTCTGGGCAGGACTGGAGAGCTGTGGGGTCCCAAGGGACTGTGTTTCCCCTCTTTGACTTTGACATTGTTGATGATGAGGAGATCCATATGCTGTTGGGTTTGTTGAGACCCACCGCTTGAGGCTCTGGCACATTCTGGTTGTTGAAGGCAAGTGCTGGTAGCAGCAACACCTTTATTGAGAGGCATTGTTAATGCCTCCTTTATAGAGGGGAGAGTGCCAGTCAGCCTAAGCATGCGGAGGTTCATGCCCTCCTCTGCCCTTTTCTGTCTGTCTCCTCTGCCAAAACTCTCCTCCATGCCCAAGTCATCTCACGCCTCAACTATTGTAACCTCCTCACTGGCCTTCCCCGCTCCCACCTTTCTCCCCTTATCTCTATTAAAAACTCTGCTGCCAGGATCATCCACCTAGTTTGTCGCTTTGACCACGTGCAGCCCCTCCTCTCCACTGGTTCCCTCTTCCCGAGCGTATTTTGCACAAGCTCCTCGTCTTCACCTACAAAGCCCTTCACACCCTCGCTCCCCCCACATCTCTGCCCTGATCTCCCTCTGAACCCCTGTTTGAGCACTCCGCTCCTCTTCCATCCCCTCCCTCACCCTCCCATGCTTCCCCTACTCCCCCAACTGCCTTCGTCCCTTCTCCCTCGCTGCCCCACACGCCTGGAACTCCCTCCCTGCCCTCATCCGCCTTGCCCCCACCCTCCACACTTTCAAGTCCCTTTTCAAAACCCACCTCTTCTGCTCCGCCCTTCCTAACTCCTGCTAAGCATCCCCACCCAGGATTATCATCCACCTGTTATCTGCAAACTCCCAATTTACTGTAACCAAGTCAAGAACGTGTACCTGAGTTCTCGCATCCTCATGAATGTCGTATCCCTTGTGTCTTCCTCTGTTCCCCCTTCCCTGTCTCCCCTCCCCGTGTCTTTAGATTGTAAGCGCTCGAGCAGGGACCATGTCTATCTTATTTTTTGTAAGCGCCAGGTACATTGCTGGCGCTACATAAATGATACTAATAATAATAATCTTTTGACATTGGAGTGCTTGCTGGTTATCTCCCAGTTTCCAATCTACCTTTTTGGGGGAAAGTGATTGAGAAGGCTATGGCAGGCTATGCAGAGACATCTGGACTCCTGTAATAGCTTGGGGAAATTTCTATCTGGGTTTTGGCCTTCCACTGGGTAGAGACCACACTTGTCAGGATGATGAATGGTCTGCTGATGACTTTATATTGAAAACAGCTGACCATTTTGATCATGTTGGACCTTACAGCAGCATTTGATACAACTGACCATGGGTTGCTGGTTTGGCAGCTGAGGGACATTGCTGGTGTGATGGGAGCTGCCCTTTGGTGATTTGATACCTAGGTTCATACCTAGAAGAGTGGAATCAATCAGTAGTGATGGATGGTTAGGTTATGTGTCATCCTTGAGAGACTTGAAATGTGCTGTTCACCAAGGTTCCGTTCTTTTGCCCATGTTGTTCAATGTATACATGCAAACCTTTGGAGATGTTATGACCAAGCATGGTCTCCTCAGGCCCCTGCATGTTTGGGGTGTGTGTGTGTGTGGTCCAGGAGGAGTTAGCAGGCCAGGTAAAGAACTTGGGCAATATTTTTGACTGCACTCTGTCCATGAAAACTCGGGTATTGGATGTGGTTTGGAGATGCTTTTTTCACCTATGCAATTTGTATAAGCTACACCCTTATTTATCCCAGGTGACCTTGTCACAGTGACCATAAGGCTTGATTACTGTAACCCCCTCTTTTGTGGGCATCCAGCGGTGCTTCTTGGGCCACTTGCCCACGTTACTGTGCCGCCGAATCTCTCAGCGGGGAAATCTTATGACGAGCTGTGCACGTGGGCACTTGTAATCAGCCGCGTCCTGTGGCTTTTTTTCTATCGATTGCCAGGGCTGGATTTCGAGCTGTGACAATCGATAGGAAAAAAGCCGCAGTTTACGGCTGATTACAAGCACCCACGTGCACAGCGCGCCGTAAGATCCCGTGCCAGGAGATTTAGTGGCATGGTGATGTGGGCAAGTGGCTCTGTTACTTGCAGCTTATTCAGAATGTGGCAGCATTGCTGCTTACTGGTTTGGGCAACCATGATCATATTACGACCGCCCTGCATTCTCTGCATTGGCTGCCTGTAGAATGATGGATTGAATTTAAGATTGTACTGCTGGTTTTGAGTGCCCTGAATGGTATAATAGGCTCTGGCTATATGTCAAGCTGGTTGGGGGATATAACCTCTGACTGTTGGAAGCTGGGAATAAATATCAGAGAATAGATCACTCCGTTATGACCTGCTGTGTACTTCTCTGAAGCAACCAAAGGTGGCCACTCTGGGAGACAGGATGCTGGGCTGGGCAGACCATTGATTTGACCCAGCATGGAACTTCTTATGTTACAATTAGCAGGATTGTTATAACACAGAAGGAGGGATTCTCCAAGTTTTCTCCTTTCTCCCTTGCCTGGTATTTACTTTAGAGGAGTCTCTGAGAAGATCCATTTGAGCTCCATCATGTTAGACTAAGATTCTGTTGGTTCTGAAATTGAAGTGGGACCTCCTGTATGGTCCTCCTTCCTTTCTCTCTCCATCATCTGCTGCCGTTTCTGTTCCAAGCTGTGGATTTTTCCAGTAGAGAGAAGGAGGCAGGACTAGGTTTTCTATATTTACAGGCTTTACAAAAAGAGTACAAGGCTGTCATTTTTCCAGCTGTACATTTTCTTCCTTTAGACCTGTTTGCATATATTCAACCTCCCACACTCAGGACTGCAGAATTACAGCCTGGATCTCATGAGACAGCTAACAATTCTTATGCAGTATAATCTCTCCCCCCCACCTTCCCCAGTTGCATAATTCAGTCTTTTTTGCCTTTGGACTTTCAAAGACTTTATTGTCTAGACTCCTTTGGTTCTACTAAATTAATATTGGAACTTTTTATCTCTTTGCAGGGCAGCTCTGGGGCTTCTGCTCACCCAGGCACATAGACATATAGCCCTTTCTCATTAGCCTACCTCTTCCTTGTTAGCCTTCTCTTTGGGAAAAACAATGGGAGTCCCTGGTACTCTGACTTCCTCGAAAAGGGGCAAGTAGTTCTTTGCGTCATTGCCTACTGGGAAAAATAGAAGGGACCTGAGAGTAATCATAAAATCAGCCTCTTGACATTTGAGTGTTTGGTATCACTTTGCTGTGCTACAGGAATTCTGCTTTGGAGGGCTGGTCTCCTCCTAGAGAAACTGTTCCTTTTAAAAGGAGGGAAGGAACGGCAGAGAAGCCTCTGAGCTATCCATTCTTTTTAAAAGGAGGGAAGGAACGGCAGAGAAACCTCGGAGCTATCCATTCTTTTTCACGGAAACAAAGTACCACAGGTGTTACTTCTTCCTTAACAGCAGGAAGGAGCACAGTGATCTGACACGTAGGTGGGTCTGTGGAGGTGATATAGGATGGCTTTTGGAGTAGTAGTTTGCTAGAAGTGAATGTCCTACCACCTTATGATCTGTGGACTGCTTCAAATGAAATAGTTTGCACCAGGTACATGTAGGGGGATGAAGAGGATTGTGTTATCTCAAGACCACTTGAGTAAAATTATCTTGTTGAGAAAACTGCTATTGTATCATCAGTTCTTAACTTCAATTCAGATAACATTACTTACAGCACAGGAATTTACCTGCTCCTACTGTCCATCTGACACCCACACTCGTCATTCTTTGTGACATCACAGTTGATGCAAGAGGATACATATCAATGTGAAATTTGTGCTCATAATCGCTGCTCTGTTATCCCTCTCCCTTTCTCTGGAGGCCCAGAACTTCCTATAAATGTAGGTGGACGTGTGTCATATGCACTAACTGCATCATGACGTTTTTAATTTCCATGGGATGATTTATTATAGTTGTGGGCAGGCTCTTCATAGGGCTTTGTGGTGTTTGGAATAGTCTAGGCCACAGTGTGTAAATGGTACAGCCCATAGAGATAAAGTCTTCTCATTTGGTTTTAAAACTAGAATTTGGTGACTGGGCTGGCCAATAGGAAGCTGGCGCATGCCACAGCTTCAGCATCTGCCACAGAATCTTTGGAGAGTTTAAAGGGCATGGACTCTGAAGCAAGTGGGTAGTTGGATAACTACTTCTGAGATGGTCAGAGGAAAGGTTACCATGTATGCGCGGAGGGAAACTGGCATCTGAAATTGGGTTTTTTGAGTCCAACTCAAGGGCTTGTAGCACTAAGACAGCTGGAATAGGCTGAACAGCATAGAACAGTGTGGATTGTGACTTGTGGGCAAGTAGCCATGAGAAACAATCTCAACAGAGGAGATTCATGGAGCCAACTTGGCTTGAAGGCTTAAAAGGGACACAGTGGCTGGCTTTGTGGACATCTTAAACTGGGCTACCCGAACAGTCGACCATCACACAAATTGTAAGACTGGGTTTATCTTTTGGCTTGTTACCACCCAAAGAGGGGAAACCCTTAAAAGAATCCAAACCTAACGTGTGTAAATAGTTCATTCAGAAGTCCTCCTTTAATAATAGTAACGCAGTTTCTTGTTTGTTTGTAAAACATCATTGGTGTCTAGCCTCCTTCATGAAGGGTCCCTGGGTCAGTTTGACCTGTTGCAGGCCCTTTAATAATAGTTATCTGTCTCAGGTATGTTAATGGTCATACTGGGTTGAACACTGTTCTCTTATATTAAGGCAGTGGGTGACACTCGCTTCAGTGAGGTTGTACCAGCGTAATTGAGAGGAGAATTTGTCCCATGTGTATTCTGGAAGACCATTGACAGCAAAGGACAAAAGATGGGCTGCTGCATATGCAGATGTTATCACTGGCTATTGTCTCCCAAGGCAGTTGTGCTGTTAGACACAATTTGACTATTCACATCCAGGGCAAATGGTCATAGAGATGGATGGCTGGAGGAAGAACCTGTCAGTCAAACTAAGAAATGGTACCTCTGGAAACCTAAAACTGTGTGTAATTGTGTATGTTGTGTGTGCCCAGTTCCTGCTACCAATGCAATAGAGATAATGATGCCGCTTGAACTGTAGCTGTTGGAGGATGTGAGGAGGATAAATAGCATTATCAAATGACCTCTAAGAAACAGAGTTGCTGTAGTCCTGATCTACCAAAGCACTTAATCGCTTGACTTCAATAGGACTGCATGCATGCTTAAACACGTGGTTAAGTGCTTTGATCAGGGTCAGTATCATGAAAATACTTTTTTTCTTTTCTCTGTTACAAAGAGAGCTTCAGAAAAACATGAGTCAGCTGCATAAATTAGAATATTTGTTCCTTACAGTGTTTTCAAGATATGATGCTGGCACCCATGGATTTTTTTTCCAGTTGCTGTAACACAGTGTAACCACATGGCACAACTGTTCGGGTGTCATGACAGCCCTACAAAATACACTCCATGGGGTGTTTTCCATGGATGTCAGCACAATGTCTAAAAGCACCCTTGTTTTCTGCTTAAAGTATTAGAATAAAATAGTCTCCAGCAGTGAAGGAGTAGAAATGTTGAGGACAAATTCTGAACTTCCCCCCCTTTTTAGCCTGTTTTCCAAAGTAAAGGGAAGAAGTATTATGCTGTGTCCGTGTCCGTGTCCGTGTCCGTGTCCGTGTCCGTGTCCGTGTCCCCCCCTTAGTAATGTCTGATCCTGCAGGCTGATTTCAGCCAAATTTGGTGAAGAGGCAGAAGACCCAAGGGCAGTAGGAACACCAAATTTTGTAACAATAGACATATCTGGAGAAGGAGATGCGTCTCCTTTTGCAGCAGAAAAATCCCATTAATTAATATTGAGCTCTGTCCCCACTTAAGAAACAAGGTTTCTTTACCAAGTGTGCTTGCTGTATACAATTCCTTATTTAGGTCTGATGTAGATGCACGGCCGGCCCGGCCACCACTGATGGAGAAAGCAGCTATAATCCCTCTATTTCACTGACTTGCTGACATCTAAATACTGGCCAGTAGCGTAAGTTTCCATATAAGTAGCTTAAAGCACTTCCTGAAGGCTGGCAAGAACTAGTGATAAACTTTATATAAAATATTAAGCGAGATTTACTTGATAAAAAATGTATCTTAAATTTACAAATAGATAAGTCTTGCTGGCCATCACTTTGAAAAGACACAGACTCTGAAGTAAAATAGTTGAATTCCTAATCTACAATAAACTTTATGATGCTATAACTTTGTGTCCTCTGTATCCTTTAAAGAGAATTGCAGGTTAACAAGTCTATATGATTGGGAGGAAGAGGAAAGGGGTTTAGTTGCTGAGGTACGTTCCGTCTTGGGATAGGAAGCACATCCCACTTTCCTGAGCTTGAAAATCTTTCTCCCCTCAACCCTCTCTCTCGCTCTCTCTTTTTTTTCTACCTTTCCATTTTGGTTTGTGTTGCTAGAGAGCTAGTACTGAATTATGACATCATGGTTTTGTTCTATCTTTCTCCTTTGAATTTATAACCTGATTTTTCTTTTAAATGTTGTGCTGTGAAAGTTATACTTCTTGCACTGGTTTATAGGATCCGTTTTGATGACTGGCCTTTGTAAGCTGATAGAACTGCTGCTGTTTCAAAGGGCTCCAAGGAAGAGAATATTTGTTTTTCTGCAAAAACGCTCGTGTTTAAGGAGTTTGGCACAATGTAACTTTCCCATGTTCGAGGTCTAGTCTTATAAAGTAATGTGAACTCTAGAGACTAGACCAGGAGTAGGTCGTACATATCCCTATATTACATATTAAAAGACTGCAACTTCTTCAGCAGCTGAGTTCTTTGAATACTGTACTGGGATACGAGTTCAATACTGGCTGAAAGAAATATGTTAGCTTCCCAAATCAACACTGCCACTTGATGCAGCTTCTTGAGGTTTTTCTTGAGTCTCCCATCCTGGTACTAAGTGACGCTTTAGTTATGATGACATGCCTGATTGCAGTGGAGATTATAAGGGTTGATTGTGATAGTTTTCTAGCTGCCTAATCACAGAATGAGCAGGGAAATGAATGGGTGATCTCTGGCTGATGGCCCTGTGATTAATCCTCTATATTGCCAAACAGGAGTGCCAGGCTAGATTATATTTCAGTCTCTCGTTCATGAGTTTGGAAATGCAACAGCAGCATGGTGTTTAATTACTAGGATGGGAGTGCCAAACAGCAGCCTTCTCTGGCTGACGGGTGAAAATCCATTGGTGTTGAGTTCTCATGGAGAGTTCCCGAAAAGGTTCCTCAGTAATAAGGGCAATTGCTGGCAGCTGCTAGGCAGGAAAGTGGGGAGGGGGTATTACAGGTTTGTGAACATAAAAAGTTCCATACTGGGTCAGACAAAATGGTCCATCGAGCTCAGCATTCTTGGTTGCTTCCCAGCATGTCATAATGGGAGCAATGCATTTCCTGCCATTCACTTCAGCGTCCAACTGCTAGAGATTACATCCCCTAACCTACTTGACTAATAGCCATTAGTGGACCTGTCCTCCCAAAACTTATTCTTTTAAAAACCCAGCTGTGCTACTGGCCTTGGCCTCATGAATTGAGTGAAAAAATACTTGCTTTTATTTGTTTTAAATCAGCTGCCAGTTAGTTTCAGTTCTAGTACTATTGGGGAGGGTAAATAACTATTCCCTAATTGCTTTTTCCACTCCATCATGATTTTATAAACTTCTATTATATCCCATCTTGATCGTCTCTTCTCCAAACTGAAGAGACCTAACCTGTCCAGCCCCTCCTCATCCAGAAGCCATTCCATACCACTGTTCATTTTTATTGCCCTTCTGTGTACTTTTCTGGTTCTACTATATCTTTTTGAGATGGGGTGACTAGAACTGCATATGATATTCAAGGTATGGTCGCCCCATACATTTATATAGTGACACTGTGATATCTTCTTATCTGTCCCTTTCCAACTTTCTCCTAACATACTGTTTGCCTTTTGGCTGCTGTAGCACACAAGGTTTTCAATGAATTGTCCACAATAACTCTTAAGATCCTTTTCCTGAGCAGTAATACCTAATTTAGAACCCAGCATTTTGTATGTACAATTTGGATTATTTTTCTGTATGTTCATCACTTGACCTTTGTCAACATTGAATTTCGTCTGCCATTTAGTTGCTCAGTCATCACCCAGTCTTTCAAAATTCTCCTGTAATTCCTCATAGTCCACTCTGGTCTTAACTATCTTGAATAACTTTGTGTCATCTACAAATTTGATTGCCTCACTCTTTCTCATTTTCCTGATCATTAATGAATATACTAAGCAATACCAGTCTCAGTACAGCCCCCCTGGAAGACCCCACTGTTTACTTCTCTCCATTGTGAAAACTGACTGTTTGTTTAGTCCAACCCTTTGTTTCCTATCTTTTAAGCAGTTACCAGTTTATGACACGATACGGTCTCTCATCCCATAACCAGGGCCTCGATTCTCCCGTGGAAAAAAAATCTACAGGCCCCACCCTCCCCAGCCCGGCCGGCTTGGACCCAAGGTCAACTCACCCCAACCCACCTGGCAGTGAGGAAATCCCGGTGTAGCAAGCAGCAGCAGCAGGAGTTTGGGTTCCCCATAGCATTTGGGGGTTCCTGCTGCAGAGTGGGCTGCGGTGAGTTGGCTGGTTCGCCCCTGACCCACCTCACCTGCTCTTGTCCATGACCAACTCCCTTTGTCCCGTTCAGCAGTGGAGAAACCACAGCACAGCAGGCGTCTGCTGCAGCGCTGTACCGGGGTTCCTGCTTCTGAGTAGACTGGGGTTTGTTGGCTGGGTTGCCCCCACTCCCACCCCACTCTAGCCCATGGCCAACTCACCCAGGCCCACTTGGAAGCAGGAACAGCTTGGCAGCAGGAACCCCCATGTAGCAGGCAAAAACCCGAACATGTGGTGATTTGGGTGATGCCACCCATCACCAGTCATTGCACAAAAGCCTCTGATTGGCTTGCATGCAGTGACTGATGGGTGACATCACTGTGCGTGAGCCACGTAGAGGCTTGCCTGCCATGATATTGCATGGTAAGGGAAATTCTGCAGAGAATTTTGATGCGACTGGGATTCTGTGCAAAACCCATGATTTGCAGTAGTGTGTTTCCCTTGGGGCCCTACTCATAATTACTTAGTTTATTCAGCAGTCTATTGTGAGGGAGTATCTAGATACACTATATCAACGATCACCCTTATCCATAGGTTTGTTGACACCCTCAAAAAATTCCAACAGATTAGTGAGCAGTGACTTCCTTCCATGAAGGAGCAAAAGACGTGTGAAGTCCTGTGAAGTGATGGAGGAGCCCTTGCAAGAGAGAAAATGACAGAGTACCATGGAGCAACAGTAGTGGTGAGGCCTGCCCAGAGAAGCAGCAGCTTGCACAACTGAAAATCTGGTGGTCAAGTGCCCCTTCTTCCTTTAAGCCTGTGTTCTCCTTACACTTGGTCTGTGGGCTGAATCCTCAGCTGGTGTGAACTGCTGCAATTCCGCCAAAGTCACTGTTCGTTATAATATTGCACTTGCTTCATATTGGTTCTGTCTGACTGAAAAATAAGCAGTCTCTGATTTATATCCCGCAGGAAAGAGTGAGTTGTGTTTGTAAGCGGAGCGAGTAAGGTTGGCGTGTTGCTGTGTAAGGTCTGAAAGCTTGCTTGCCTCCACCAACTGTAGTTGATCCAATAAAAGATATCGCTGTACTACTTCGTCTCTACTGCATTAGTAAGACTCTTTGGTCAAGGAAAAGAAGTGGTGTCCTTTCCCAGCCCTCCTTGCCAAAGGGAAGCCACAGGGATGCTAAGCTTTAAGGGATCCCAAATGTCCCAGTTTTGCTTTCAGCTGCTGGGCTACAAACCCCCTCCCCCAATAGTGCATATGTGGGTGTTTTTTATAAAGACATGGTTCACCAGAGCTGGGACCGGTCCTGGCCCCTGAACTAATGTGATGGGAGTCAGGCTGCCGGGGAGACGCACAGATATGCATCCGCCCCTGTGCTGTGCTTAGCAGCTTGCCCCCTCCCCCCCTGACGGACAGCCATGGCGGCCAATGATGGTCCACCATGGTGCCCGGAACTGGCAGGCACTCCGGACCAGGTCCAGTAAAGCAGGCTTTCAAACATGAAAAATTGCTTTACACCTGGTTGGGCAGCCAGATCCCAGCCATAGTAACAGCTAGCATGAGCTATGACTCGGAGACTTTCCTGAGTCAGTCTGCAGTAGCCACCACCACAGCCGAGATCTATCCTGTGCCAGTGTGTGGCAGCCGTGAATTAACATGATGGCGGCCTGCAGGTTAAATCGAGTTAAAGTGTGGTAAAGCAGGCCACTGTCATGTTTAAAAACACTCAGTATGAGGTATCTTGGGGGGCGGGGGAAGGTAGACGGAGGAGGGAGTGTTGTGTCTCATGGTTACCTATGAAAGCCAAGCTTGAGTTGTTTTATCATGTTACTGGAGCTTCAGAGATCTATGCAAACTTTGTGGTGTATATTAGTTTGATGGATACCTCCAGTCTTTACAAGGAAAATGTTTGTATTTACATGACATTAACAGGACCTCTTTTGTCTTGAACGATCTCAGCCACACTGACAGCCAACAAGATGCAGTTGCTTCTGAGGAGGGCAGCAACCAATGAACTTGCACCTGGCACAACAGTGAGTGGGGGAAGGTGGATTTTGATTAAGATGAATCAGTTTCTTGGCCTTACAGAAATCTAATGAGGTCTTTATAGTCTATCTCAGGAGAAGAAAGAGCTGTAGTTATTTTTTTAAATTTTATTTGCATTTACATGTTACAGTGAGACCAAATCTGGACTTGTTTCTTGGTCTTTTAGTTGTCTTGACAAATACTTACTACTTATTGGAGATTTAGGGTTTTCTGTATGAAAGATCTTCATCCGGAATTTATTTTAGATGCATGAAGAGGAGTTTCTCCGGTGCCCTCAAATGCAGTATGTTCAGACTAGGTTTTGTCCTCTAGGTTAATTAGCTGATTAACCTTTCTCAACTCTAGAGAGAGGGTGGTTGTCATGGTGTTCCCAAACATAAGAGATGGAGACAAAATAATCCAGGTGTTCTCTTTTTAGTATAGTAGATATTTAAAAAAAAATTCACTCAAACGTGTAACTAATTGGCACCAAAACAATTTTACTTTTTTCAGACTTAGAACAAAGTACAAAATACCAAAAATATAAAATTACGTATGCCTGCAAAAAATAATAACAAATACAACCAGAAACATTTGTGTACAAAACTGTATTGCTGATGAAAAATATGACAAAGCATTGTAATGCAATTCCCAGTTTCTAAAGTAAGTGATGAAGTTTTAGTACGGAAGTGATTAGGAAATATAAACACATGTTAGGAAACATAATGTA
>QEPC01008071.1:407612-425467 GCA_003113815.1 Sphenodon punctatus
CAGGTCCATGTTGCAAGGATAAGGGTAAACCGATCGTAGGTATAGGAATAGTGGCTCAGCAGGATAAAGAGTCAGACAGAGCAGAGCGAAAGAGGTGAGTTTTAAGGAGAGATTTGAAGGTATGAAGGCAATTCTTCAGCATTTGCATCTTGGAATCCAAAGTGAGAGGCCCAAATAATCGAAGTCTCATGTTTGCAGAGGTATTGAAAGGCTGCAGATTTACTCTTACCAAACAAAACACTGGTGGTATCACATCCAGTTAAAGCATGTGCAAAAATGCTGATCTGGCATCCTGGTTTTCCTATTAATTCCTGCATGGCTTTTATAGCACAATGTTTTTCACTTTACATGGCAGACTGCATCATAATATTTTTGTTGCATGATATAAAAGAAGAATTAAGAGATCAGTGTCATCAGCAACAACTGTGATGGGTTCATCTTCTCCCAACTGTAAAGTAGTCTTCACAATAAGAGCGTCCGCATCGGTTTTAGCGTGAATCAGAGTATGACCATTGTCTTGCAAGTACTTTCCTAGCATGTTCACAAATCGTTGTTTGTTTTGGTTATTGGAAAGAAATGGAATTTTGCTGACCAGAACCGGAGAATTCTCATTAAACATTACTGTCACAGACAATTGTTTTGTGCGTCTTTGATGTTCCATATCTTTTGTAGAGGAAGTTTCATATCCATCATACATCAGTGTAACTGTACTATATTGCTTCTCAACATATGTTTTATACTGATTTAACACACCCAAAAATGTTCCTGATTTTGGCCATGGTAGTTTTGTGAAGTAGTGCACCTTCGTCAAGAACATGATAGTTCATGTTTGCTGGAACTCGCATTTTCTGTCATGGCATCCAAAGTTTTTGCTAGAGATGACTTGTCCGCTTTTCTCATATCATCTGTAACAGGATCAAATAATGATGGTGGTAATGTTTAAAGTTCATAATTGAAGTACTGACATGACTCCTCTACATCTGCAGTTAATGAGAGACCTACCAGCATTCATTGGGTCATAAAGTATATATCAATATGATGCATTTCACCATCAGTAACAATGCCCTTCTTGAGCATTTTCATTGTTACTACTTGGTCAGACTTCAGCATGGTCACATTCTTGAATGATTTGCCTGTTAGTTTGTCCTGTATTTTTTCCCCAATCTCTTCAGCATCATCAACATTTACTTTGTGCCACTATCTGTTATGCCATTAACTATATTCTATAAATCAGAAGAACCTTGAAGGAGCAGATTGTGAGATTCCAAAAATTGCAGTGTCTTTGTCCTGTCTTTCAAATCTGTAGATATTCTAGCATCAGCGATGTCAATGTGTTGTACACTACTGATGTGCAAAACTCCTGTGAGAGAGCTAACAGTAAAAGTGATTTCACTGCATGCTGGATGGCTTAAAGTCCATGAAGTGCGGTGGCTTTCAGTCATGTATCCACCATGTTTTAGTCCTGCTCGACTTTTAGTAGGTCTCATAAGCGTTTGCTCTATGCGCCAGCCCACAACCGCTCATGCCCCCTCAGAGTAAAATGCTCATCATTCAGCATGGCATTAGACATCTGGATGTTGTTTTTCAAGGTGCTTCATTTGCTGGAGGTATACTCTGGTGCAATTTGCATAATTGTTATGACCAGAACTTGCAAAAAAGGGAAGCATATGTTCCACAGCCTGCAAATGTATCTAAAAGTTTCCAGTACACTGTGCCCAGATGAAACTGTACAGAGGGCTGTATGCAGGCAAACCTTCAGCAACAGTTCCTTCTTCTGGCTTCCAGCTGGTTCCCAAAAGAAGAGTTCTGGGGCACCTTGGGAAACAGGTTGTTGTTGCTTCCCTTCCACACACAGCACCAACCCCTCACATGGTCTCTCCAGTCCAAAATGGCTCCCCTCTCTCTTCTGCAGAGGCCAAAGGGTTGGTTCTGGCTCCAAAAATGGCTTGCTGGGAAATGTAGTCCACAGTTATGCAGGCTCAGTGCCTTGTCCACCTCCCAAAAGTAGCAGCTTGATCAGAGGGGCTACATAAATAATAATCAAGCATCTGGTATAGTGGAGGTGACGTTATAAACAACACTTTCCAACATAATATTAGACACTGCATAAAATATATTTGCACAATTATATTGACCTATATTTTTAATAAGTTGACAGATGAGAGGTCCCCAGCACTTTAAAGTAAAAACCATTTTTGTGCCAATTATTTAGATGTTACCCACCCCTCCTTCAGTGCCACTATTTAGTGGACCTGGCCAACTAAGTTGGTGATAGTATGCAAGCTCCCGTGCCGCACAGGCCCTCCCTCAGGTATGTAAAAAGTCAGAACTATAGAATGAGCAAATGAAGGACAGATTTATGTAAGAAGGAAATGTCTTGGGAGGGAGCTGTTAGTCTGTTGCAGAGCTCAGAGTTCTTAAGAAATACTGTGGTTAAGAAGCAGCTGGTAAAAAACACATGTGATGGTGGCATGGCAGTGGCCCGGCCCAGAAAACTGTGGTGGACGCAGTCTGGACCAGGCCACTGAACAAACGCAACCACGACTGGGGAGGGCGGAGAAGCATGAACATGTAGCTGGCCAGCCCCACCCCCACATTGCGCCTAGCGCCTTGTCCCCCCACCATGATGGGGCAGCCATGGCAGTCAATGACAGACAACTATGGCAATCCCAGACCAGGTTGGTTGCTTGGGAACAAACGTGATAGCCGACAGTGGCCTGCTTTGGCCCGGTCGGGTGGGCCTTAGCCTGGGCTGTGGCCTTGGAGGTTTTCCGAGGTCACAGGCTGGGCTAGCTGCCAACGTGGCCCAGGAGAATCCTGGGCCAACATCTGGCAGTGGCTTCACAGACGTGCAGTTGAGGTCCGGTCCAAAGTGGGTCACATGGGTTTTTACCCAGTGCTGTCTTTTGTCAGTCAGGATAATCATTTGCTGTTGACACTACCTGGTATAGGAAATTCATTATATTGATTTTCTGAAGAATTGACTGGCCTGTTTGTACTGGGGGGGAGGGAAATAATTTTATTTCCTTTCAGTTTAGCCCTTGCAATGGTGAATTTCTCTTTTTATATCCTTTAAACCCCCCCCCCCCCCTCCCTTTTCTGGTTTAAGGATTATAAATTTGAGGACTGACTAGAAATCATGGAGGGATAGAATAGAAGCGTTACAAAATCATGAGTGGTGTAAATCAATTAAATAATGAGCTGTTATTTGCACCTTCTCATAACACTCGGACTAGGGGGGCACCCTATGAAATTAGATTTAGGATAAAAGGAGGTATTTTTTCACTCAACATACAATTAACCTGTGGAACTCCTTGCCAGAGGATGTTGTGAAGGTCGATAACTTGGTCTCAAAAAAGGATTGTAGAAATTCTTATAGGATGAGTCCATAAATGGCTGTTAGTCAGTTGGTTAAGGGTTGAGACCTCTGATTGTTGGGGACTGGGAGTGAATAGCAGGAAATTACGTACTCCATTATCACCTGTTTGTGTACTCCTCTCAACCAACTAACGTTGGACACTTTTTGAGACAGGGTGCTGGGTAGGGGGACTATTGGTTTGAGCCAGTATGACACTTTTTACGTTTTTATCCCTCCGGAGGGGGAGGCATAATATTTGACTTAACGTAGGACCCGCCCACATCCCTTTAATCTGGCCCTGAATTCAGTACAGAATTCAGTGCAATACACATAGTTATGCAACGTCTGGACATACAGCTACCTTGTAAACACATTCTATTTGTAATCCTAAGTGACAACCATAAAACCAATTACCAGAATGGGTTATCTTATTGCCATACTTGTGCTTTCTCACTAGATCCTGACATGTGATGTGAAAACTCCCAAACTTACTGCTGAATATTAGGTTTGATGTGCAGGGGGAATTAATTTGCTGCATTCTTTCCACAGTGGTATTTCATCTGTCACCAGCCTTGTAATGTTTAGCAGCTAGCTCCTTTCCTGAGGGGATCTGAGCAGAAAAGAGATAATGTATTATAGCACTTACAAATTAGTGGAGTTAAACAAACAAACAAAAATCCCCTGTTCCGCAGAAGAAAAGAAAGTGACAGTATTGTTCTTAGCTAGCATTTCACCTTGTTTGTTTTAGTGGAAGCCCTTGTTTTGTTACACATTTGGGCCTTGGCATATTGAGATTTATTCTTATGCTCTCTGTCAGTGTCAAACTGAAAAAGGCAGCTAGATGAGACTGCTTGAAGAATATGCCAACCTTTCCCTGCCCTTTATTTATGCCATCAAATAAAAGGGACAGAAGGCAGAAATTTCTGTTCTTAAAAAATGGATGGAGAGTTGCACAGTAGGTAATCTTTATAACCCAGTAAAATATCATGCTATGCTGAAATAATAGTGTCATCCATAGCTTTCCTATGCACCTATCTAAATTGGCATCTAATCTTAGTCGCTAGGAGAAACAACATTTCGAGAATGTTGTTTATAGTGATTGCTTTTTTATCATTCCAACACAAAGTGGTGTTTGAAAACCTTCATGATCTGCAATCCGACAAACAAGGTAGTTCCAGGAGCAACTCTGCTTTCCAAATACCACGAAAACTCTCTGAAGAAATTAGCATTGTCTTGTAAGTGATTTTTAAAAAATCTGCCTGATGCATCAGAATTCAGACTCCAGAAATCAACTGTCCAGAAATGTCTGCTCTTGTATTATTCAGCAGATTCTCCAGAATGGATAGGTAGTGCTTAAATTATTTAAAAAACAAATGCCTGGGATCAAGCCCACCTCTGAAGTGGTGTCCATTGATTGTAGAAGTGTAGGGATATTCAGAGAGACCATTGAAGTTGCCCTGCTAGCCCTTTCCCCTACTACCTACTGTTCTGGTTCCCACCCAAGTCTGGATTAAGCTGGATGGGGGACAGAACTGGATGGGACTGACGGCACTGCAGACGGGTGTGGAGTGACTGGGGTACTGTTCTGCAGGGAGAATGGAAAAACATTGATCAGTGTCAGGAACAGCGCTAGCCTTGGCTTCCAAAAACCTTAATCCTACCCCAGGTGACAGCCTGCAAAATATCAGCAGGGACAAGACAGGTGTTGGATCGATGTCCAGGCATGAAAGAGACGCCTAACCCACAGGACTATAAAAAACTGCTCTACTCTGGTGGGAAGGCATTTATGGGTCTGTGAGGTAGGTTTATACAGACAGTCCTTGTCCAGGGAGCAGTTATGCAAGCTGAGGCTATGGGCAATCTACTCTGCTGCCCTATAAAATTTGGATAGCCCCTCTGCCTCACCATCACAAGGGAACACTAGGGTTGGAGAGGATATGATGGTGGCAATGGTGCTATTGACCTTGCAGCAGCACTTGGAAAGAGTCAGTCTTTTCTCCCCTCCAAACCAACTAAACAGCATTGTGTCTGGGGACAGGTCAGAGCATGTGCTGCCGTTGCCTGCATTTCAACCATTCTCGCCCTCATTCATAGGTTTGAATGTTCACAATGGCAAGAGCTGCTGCTGCTTAGTCCCTGGACTGCACATTGCTTGGGTGAGCTGGCTGGAGGGAGTTGGGGAAAGGGGGGAGAGTATTGTGCTGTGAGGGAGCGAAGCTGACTCACGTGTTTGTGTGTGTGCGCGTGCGTGTGTGCACGTGTGTGTGCACGTGTACTGTGAGTCGCATGTGTGGTAGGTGTAAGCATGCCTGTGTGCTTCATTCGGTGATTGGTATATTTGCAAGTGTGTTGTGGAGAGGGCAGAGAGGTGTGGTTATACAGGATTATTTTTGTGCGGTTGTGTACATACATGGGTTTCTGGGTTTTATGTGTTTAGATGGGCATGCATGTGGATGACTGTGTAAGTGATGGGATAGATAGGTGGGTTTGTGGAGATGGATGTGTGTGTGTGTAGTAGAGAGAGAGGGAAGAGAAGTCACACATCTCTAATACATGAAATCTCCTCATTATAGCTTTGCAGATGAGAGTCAGGTGGAGGGAGTCTTTCTTTCCTCAACCCAAAAGTCCCATGCACTGTTAAATTTACCACTACATCCTAGGAGAGAAGGAATCCTGCCTGCACTGGTATTTGCAGTTGCGGTACCCCTGTTGATTTCTGCTGAACAGAAGCCCTCCTCTCTCCACTGCAAGTCTCAGGCTGGCGAACAGACTTCATATCAAGCTAGTAAATTATTATTTGCATATTTTAGCAACCTTGCTGAACTGTGCCCTGGCACAAACTAAGCCCTATCGTCAGTTCACTTTTCTTTCATCTGAGATGTTTTGCAGAATTTATGATGATGTCTGGCAAATCTGCATTGTATTATTCCCACTCCTTTTCAAAGGTAATCCACTTCCCACAATATCATATGAGAAGTCCATAGCTGCAATACAGGTTATTAATTCTCTGAAGTAGGAACTTTGCTAACTGTTCCAACAGTCTTGAGGGTGTTGCTTGAGTGTGAACCATTGGAATGCTCATCCAAGGAGCAGACATAAGTTTGGGTGTTCTTGATAACAGCTTCCAAGGGTATAATGGGGATGGGAAGGAGCCCTTCTGCTTTTTGACAACGAGCATGAGCCTATAACCCTTGCTGGGAACCAGCTGGGTTTGGAGCATGTATTGTGGGTTGGGAGCAATCCTGTATTTAATTCCAACCTCTAACAGACTGGAATTAAGTGTGGAATTAGGTGGGATGCTGGCAGGAACAGGATAACTTTCTAAATAATCAAGACAGGATCAGGAGTCGTTGCTTGCTGTAAACTCAATCCCATGCAAGGCTATATATTCCGTAGCTTGTCCAAGGTTAATGTCCTGGAATGGGTCACTCTGAAATTCTGGCAAACACTGCACAGGGCATTCAAGTAAGTGCTGCAGCGGCCCTTTCTTAGGGACTGAGAAACTTGAGTTTAGAACAGAAATTGCCCAAAGTGTGATTTATTTCCTGAGTGTCTAAGATAAGACTGCCCCCCTCAGCTTGTGTTTTTTTTCCCCTTCCTTTTTTTGATGGATGAATTGAATTTCCAGAGAGGAGCTCAACCCTGGCCAATAAATGTCCGGCCCTGTCCCTCTGCTTGCAGACGGTGCCTTTCAATCGTTGGAAAGCTCATTCTGTTTCTCTTGTGGATAACGAGTTGTGCCTGAGCTGTGCTCAGTCACTGGTTTCTGTTTACCTCAGGGGACCTGTTATTAATGTTTGTTTTTGTTTTTAAGCCTCTATCAGTTTGATTAATTTTGTTGTGAAGCTTTTTCACTCTTGGAGTTTGCATAAGAAATAAGTACGATCAGTAATGAACACGTCTACTATTTCCTTCTTCACTATCCATACTGGAGGAATGAGGTGGAAGGATTACTGAACAGTGTAAAAATGGGTTATGTGTGGTGTAAACTTTATTTTCTTTTGTTCTTTGCCCTTCCTTGAAGACTCAGGGTTGGTAACATCAGATTAAAAAACTAATAAAAAAACTTTATAGAATCTCCTAAATCCCTCGAAACCCCAAACCCTGAGAGCCCCCGCACCCATCAACGCTAACCCCTCTACCAAATTCTTGACCAAATAAAATGGTCTTACAGTGTTGTCTATGGAAGATTAGCAAGCTCAGACTTTGGATGAAAACAGACGTGCTGGCATCGAGGCGTTTCCCTGGCCCACCCTGAGGTGAACAACTGCAGCTGGCACTCTTCAGGTTGGTGGGGAGGGCTGTTCACATGAACAGATTTCACCTTTAACCCAGGCGTGGGGGCTGCTGGCACAGGTCCCCCCATGCCCGGGCCAATGTGGTACAGCAGGATCAGGCCCTGGGAAGAGCTGTCGCCAAGCAGCTGATGGGGAAGAGCACTCCTGCCTCGCCCCCCTCCCCCCATGAACTGTTTGGTGCGTGCAGCCATCTGCTAAACAGCTGATGGGTGGGGTGCTCTTGCTCCGCCCCAGCCAAGTAGGTGATGGGTGTGTGCGTGCTCCTGAATGGAACGGATGTGAAGGTGAGTCCTGGGCCAACGCAGGCCAACAAAGGCTACTGTCACATCTGTTTTTACTCTTTGACAGACCACCAGGGGGAGAGAATTCCATAATTACTGAGCAACCACTGAAAATGCTTCTTTATGACTTCTCGTTGTGCGAACTTGATGCATTGATGGTATTTGCAAGAAGGTACTCCAGGCTGACCTCATGGATTGTAACGCAACGTAGGGGAGGAGGAGGTCTTTAAGATGTTAGGGATTAACATCTTAAACATCTACAGGGGTGGGGAACCTCAGGCCCGGGGGCCAAGTGTGGCCCTCGGCAAGTTTTTTTGTGACCCCTTTCCAGCACTTGAATCTGGTTCCTGGATCCAGTCTCTACCCCCAAGCACTGAAAAACTGAGCTCCAGATAATGGAGCAGAGAGGAGGGCATGCACACAAGGGTAGGGGACAGATTCACAGCACAGATTCATGATCTGGGCTCTCCTTTTCTTGAATATACCCATTAAGCTGTCTGGGATGGGAAGGGAACCGGACCATACAGCCGTCCAGAATTTCCCTTTCCATCCCTCCTCCGACAGCCGGCCTGCTGCAGCTGCACTCTCTACGCTTCTGCCTATCGATCTCCCGGGCAGAAATTCAGAGAGCGCAGCTGCGGCCAGCCGGTGGGCTTTTTTGGCATGCGGCTGGTCGGGCATGTGCATTAGGCGCAGCACCACAGCGAGGAGCAGCCAGCTGAGGGCAGCGGCAGCACATCCGCACGCACTGTAACAGGCAGCAGTAGCAGACATGTGTTCCCTGCCATGAGCCGGAGCCGCCCACAATCCCTTCCCGGGGCCATGGCCTGACCCCGACCAAGAGAACAAGTCAGTCAGCGACTCAGCGTCAAGGAGGTAGGTGAGTGAAGGAAGGGTGGCCCAATATATTGGAATTTTAATGTTTGCTGTTGCTGTACGGTTTGTGAGCCACCCTGTCCTCACTTCACCCAGAGTATTTTGAAACAGGTGTGTGTGTGTGTGTGTGTGTGTGTGTGTGTGTAAACCATGTGAAAAGCCTGTGGGGCCCCACATTTTATGTTTGTCCCCCATGCCGCCCCCACAAATTCTAAGACCAACCCTGGGAACCACCATCACGCTGCCCCAAATGGATGTCCCCAGATCAGCCTGGGGAACAACCAGAGAACCACAATTCTCAAATTATTTCCTCCAAGGTAATCCCATTAACATCAGTGAGACTACTTTCGAGTAAGTGGTTTGGGGATGGCAGCCTAACAAGACTCCAGAAAGGGTTCTAGCACCAATGTAGATATTTGAAGAAGAAATGGGTCAGTGTGATGTGAATTGAGGGCAAACTCACTGTTGCCAGTTTAGAAGCAGCAGAGGGTATTAAATATGGCTTGTAGGCCTAAAAACAGGGCAATGGGACCAGCTGGAGAGAGACATTGGATGGGACCCTAGTAAGAGGGCTCTCTTTCCCCCAGTTGCAGGGCTTCTTGCAGTAGCAAGGACATCACAGGGTTAACTAATGTAATCTCTGTCCTTTGTTAACTCTGGGAACTCCTTGTTGCTGGATTAAGCCACGCCACTGGCTTAACTGCTGTGTCAGCCCCGCTTACCGTCAGCCCCACCCTCTGCACCACAAATGTGCGTAAATTAGTATAAAATAGCATATGTATATTTCATGCAAATGTTTGTCCTCTTTTCTGGCAATGCGTCCGTGACCACCCTAGTTACAACTAGAGGGCACAGGGTGAATGAATTCTTCACAATTATACTGGCTTATATCAGATGGACAGCTGGCCCAAGGACATCTGCATGGGAGTGGGGGAAAGTTGTCAAAATATCTAATTTTAAAATAATAATAATTAATGATATAATATAATGAAAGTATCATTGGTCTCAAACACATTTTATACAGTTAGGTTTTCATTGTTTTTATTATTTATTTATCATTTCTATAGTGCTTTAAGTGTTCAAAGTATTTTACAGTCCTCTAGTTCATTCTCTCACAGCAACCATGTGAGGTAGGTCATTATTATTTCTATTTTACAGATGAGGAACTGAGGCTGAGAAATAGTGAGTTGCCCAAAGCCATCCAGAGAGTTCTTGGCTAAGACAGGATTTGAATCGTGGTCCCCCCAGGTCCACGTCCAACACCTTTTCCACTTGACTACACTGGTACAAGTTGGTACATTCATATGAAAAAGCTATGTGCAGAAATTAGAGACCACTGGGCTGTAAGCTATTTATGGCCTCTGCCTTCTTTGAATCCATCCTGCTGCAGCTCCCACACAGCAAGTACTGATGTGGTCTACTGCCAGAGGCATGTTGGGGGTGGCGTGTATGATAAGCCCCCAGCTGCCACTCGAGCTACTGGTGTGAGGAAGAGCACCGCTCTGGTTCCCTGTAGTATTTGAATTTCTCACTTTGTGGAGGCAAAGTATTTAGTTTATATATTTATCACCAGCAATGTGCCTGTCATTGAACAGTTACAAGCTCGGCCTTACAATCTCGGACAGACAACAGGAGTGAGACAGAAAGGAGAGAACTTAGGAAGAGAAAATGATAACAGGACTTCCTATTCCTTCAGTTGGCAGGAAATTCAAGTGGCTCTCTTTGGCAGCATCAGCTCCTGGTATACCCCAGGCTATTCCCTTGTGGAAGGTCACATCATTAGTGCTATGGGGACCTGAGACAGGCAGGATTTAAAGGAAAATGGGGCTGGAAAGGGCAAGAAGCAGGGTTCTGGCAGTGGTGGCAAAGGCAAGCCCTTTCAAGGTGCGGTGCTAGGTAAGAGATGTATGTGTGCAAGTGTACACTCACACTTCTCTTGTGTTCCTCCCTCTTTTGCCATTTTCAAATGGGCCTCAGTGGGTGGGGGGATGGGTGTGCGCCAGTGGTGGGTGGAGGTGGGGGTGCGCCCGTTGCTCAAATACATAGGGTTTTATAGAGAGGGCCAGTCACTTAATTAGATAAACTGTCCCACTGATAGGTGAGAGAGACAGAGAGGTTTCTATCTGATCCCATGACTCCTTCCGGCCCAGACCACACAAGTAGAATTCACTAGGGTTACAAACTGCCAGATCATTCAAGGGAATATTTGGTGTCTTTGCGATCTTAGCTCTCAAGTGTTCTGCATTATGTGGGACATCCAAGATCTGGCAGGGATCTTGGGAGCTGTCCAGCAGTCCCAGACCGCCACCCAGCCATGATGCTGCTGTTGTGGTAGAATTAAACAGAAATAGCTCACCAGGCAATATGCCCAGTTCTCCTAGTGGTCGAATTAAAAGCAGTAACTAACTAGCAGTTCCTGCTTTTGTAGCTCTGGTAGTAGTACTTGGAAAAGGTGGTTGGTAGGTGAAGGGGTCAAACTTGGCGCTTCTAATGGAGAGATGTTGCAATTTCTTTTTTTTATGTTCTTTAAAAAAAAAAAAAAAGTTTCAGCCCACCTTCAGTGTTAGGCAATGAGCTATTGCCTAGCACTGGACAATGGAGAGAATCCACACAGAGTTTAATCTGTCAGAAAAACAACACATGAGAAGTGTGGAATGTGGGAAGAGCTTTGCAGTCAGAGAGAAGGTTGTCTGTATACTAGAACTCAGTTGGGGAGTGGTGCAGTACCAAATAGTTGGGGACAATGCTATGAAAGAGCATTGAAATTAATACTGGAGGACAAGAGTTCAAGTATGGCTTATGGGAGAAGTTAGCATGTGTCATTATTTTCATTTTTAAAAATTGTTTTAAAAATGATTTTTCAGCCCAACATTGTTTTTAAATTTGCATATATATACATAAATTATCACGTGCAGATTTTATGCAGTTGTTCCTCATTTAGAATGTACCCCTAATTTCTGAGTTAAGAGATTGAGTGGTATGTTCATGATGTGAGCCAGGTGCGTTTACTGGTTGGATAGGATGTATTCTTGGCATTTCCACTTCTAGAAGCAGGTATGGTGGTTCTGGCAGTCTTTGTCCTGTGCCTATGGTGCTGCAGTCTTGGTTTGCAGAGTTTGTGTGTGGTCAGAGCCAACTTGGTTGCACTGTCAGGTGTTTTCCCCTGAGAGGCATGTCCCTTGTATATGGAATGGAGTTGGCATGCTAATTAAGGGCCTGACTTGCGTAGCAGCTATGCTACATTGGTCGTGCCCAAAAGGGAAAAAGCTGCTTGGTCTGTGATAAAATGTTACTTTTTTAAATGACCATTTTGCGTTTGTTGAAAATTGCAAACAGCATTGCAGCACAATCTGCTCTTGCTGCGTAAGTGATGGTACTAGGGATAGTTCACTATTAATGTATCATCTGACCCTAGTAGCAGGGGCCCTAAAGATAGAAGGAGCTCTGTTTCTTAGGGTATAAACAGATGTGACACGGTGGCCTGCTTTGGCCCGGGACCCACTGAAAAGTCTGTTTACGTGCTGCCAGGTTTTAGCCTGGGACTGCCTCAGGGTCTGTAGGCGGCTAGCCCACGCTGTGTCCTTGGAAAATCTCTGAGGACACATTCCAAGTTTAAGGGCCGCCCATGGGGGCCAACGTGGACCAGCACATGTGTTCAGCCCCACCATACCCACCTTGGGGCAGGGGCGGCCATGGCCAAGCATCATGACTGGTTACCATGGCTGTCTGTCATGGTAGGATGTGGGGTGCTGGGAACAGGGCACAGGGTGGGGCCAGCTGCCTCCATGTTTGTTTAGCTCTCTGTTCTACCAGAGGTGTGTGGGTGGTGGGATGACTCCCTGACTGTTGGCATGTTTGTTTGGTGCCCCTCCCCAACCTGGGTTCTGTTCCTCAAATAGGACTTTTTTCTGGGCTTTTTTACAGCCTGACCCACCCCGATTACTGGTGCAGCACAGCCAACCTCGGTAGAGCTGAAACGAATTGGCAGTTCCAGAATCAAGAGGAATTCTCATCAATTTGCCAAATTTTCATGTTTCAACCATTTGCTCTGTGGGGGATTTTTGCAAGTAAATTTCCATTACTTTTTGTTTTCTCGTTGAAAAAAAATACCAAACAGAGACAGCAAAAATCAATACATTTCTGCTTTGTTGGCGAAACAGCGACTTATCTGTTTTTGTCAAAAAATGTTTGCTGTGATGACCATTTCATTTGTAAACCCCACTCCTGACTCCACCTTGTATACAACCTAACCCAGCATGAGTTACGTTTTTGGGGTGGGAAAGGGATCCTCTCTCTTGGTCACCTTCAGTTTGAGCTGGGGCCACTTCAGAACGTATGGCCCAGGAGAAGGGTGGCAGAGGCTCCACCTCCTTCATCTCCCCCTGTACAAAAGAGACAGACCGACCCAGAAATGGCAGTGAAAAACAGAAGAGGGGTGATTTGGAAGCAGTGTGGCCATCAGGAAAGATGAGGGGTGGGTTGATAGCAGAGCAGAGAGGAGGGTAAAATGCATGGACAATCCATCCTAAAAGGATATCCAGCAAAATGTTCCAGACCTGGCCTAAACGTGGGATGGCTGTTTTAGTCCTTTTGGACTTGGACTGAGCCAAAGGGATCTACCTAACAATTGTAGTGATCCTAGAAGAACCCCAGTGATGCAGGGAAGCACTGAGTACAGTGGATAGTAGACACTAAGGGATAGATTTTCAGAAGCACAAGATGGCACCTGAGCACCTAAATTTCACTGGCTTTCAAAGCAAACTAGGCATCAAAGTGCCATTTTCCCCTCTAAAAATCTTTGCTACATGCTGTTGGTCACATAGGAGGTCTATGGCAGAGCAGAGTATTGATGACAGGAGTTTGAGTATCAAGCTAACGCTAACCACTCAAATATCCCTCCTCCCCTTCAGGAGTGTACAGCTGTAACATTTAATTATGGAAAATTGGGTACCGTGGTGGTGGAGAGTCCGATCTGTCTAACTTGTGTGTTTGGGTGAGGCTGACTGGTTCAACTTAACGAGTCCCGTGCAGCATACATTATTGGACTAGGGTGTGTGTGAACTGTGGGGAAAGGAGGAGGGAGGAATGAGCCTGCCATCCTACATTCTCACTGGAGCTGTTGTGCTTGTTGCAACCAACTCACACAATGCTACTTTAGATACACCTAGCAGTGGTTGAGATGTGAATGTTTAAAAGTGACAGGGAACTATGTTTGGCTTCTGCAAAAAGTCAGTGCAATTCATTGTTATCCCCTGTGCCTTGTGTCTGTCAGCTCCTTAGAGGGGGGGCAGCTGGTTGTTATGACAACTGGAGGCAGGGACAGTGCATCTAGCACAGGTATGACTTAAGCTGATTCTTGCTTCAGTCTCATATTGTCAGGGCAGTAAAGCTTTCCTCAATCTTGTCCTGTAACACAGCCAAAAGGTTTCTAGGCAACTCAACCTTGCCACAGCAGCAGCTGTAGCTCCCTCAAACCTCTCCAGGGCTTCAGGCGGCCAGCAGGCAGCATGCAGTTGGAAAGTTCCAGTACAGATTTATCAGGATGCCTGTGGACCTTGTTTGGGGCTGATAACAGCATATTCAGCTTAGTGGCGCCTGGCACCATGTTCTTGTTCGCTACATGCCTCGCATGTCTGAAGGAGGGTTGATCTCTGAGGTCTGCTGATTCCAAGTCTACTTCTACTAAATTCTAATAATAAGCTTTAAAACTCTGCTTCCAACATTCTTGGTACATTTTTGAGCACTCTCTCCCAAACTGCTGTTTAACCATGTGTTCAGCACAATATGGCTTAGCTAACTTTATTCCATCAACACCCCCCCCCCCTCATTCTGGCAGTGGGTTCTACAGGTTAACTTTATTTTAAGTGAAAAAACACTTCCTTTTATTTGCCTTAAATGTGCTGCCATTTAATCTCCTAGGCATTGGTTCTTAAACCTTTTGGAATTGTGCTCTCCTCTTCAGCTTGTCTGTGGTGGTTGATTTCCTACACCACCACACACACATACATAACTTTGTTCCTTTCTTCCTATCCCCCTTTCCACCCTTCTGTTATTTCCTCTCTTTCTCCCCCTTGTTCTTTGACACCCTCTCCGCCCCTGCCTTTTCACCCTGTTATTTTGGGGATTCCCCCTAGCTCAGGCAGAATGTGAAGCTAGGTGTTTATCAGCTGTGGTTCTTCTTGTTCCTCCCCTCCCGGGAGCCTGCCCCTAATTTGAGAACCACTGTACATAGGATGTCCCCTAGTCCTAGTATTTTGAAGAGGGGTAAATAACAGCCCCCTATTTACTTGCTCTGCATCACTCATGATTTTGTAAACTTCTGTCATACCTCACTGTAGTCATCTTTCTCTAAGGTGAAGAGCCGTAACTTGTTGAGCCTCTCCGTGTATGGATGTTGTTCCCTGTCTTGACAATACTGCCTTTCCCCCAAATCTATTATGTTATTTTTGAGATGAGAAACTTTTTGGGTATCATTTCACTAATTTAATTTCTTTTCTGTGAAGTTTGACAAATTTATTACTTCAGTGCATTACTACATTTCTTCCTTTCTTCATTTTTATTTTTTGTGGGTTTTTTTGGTGTTTCATTTTGGCACTTCAGTTATTCAGCAGTTCAGTATATCATGTGATACAGGTTAACCAATCAAGAATTTAGAGATTTGAAAAGCGCCACTAAACAGTGAACAAAAAATATATCTAAAAAAACCCCTAAAATTTAAATCAAGAATTAAATTTTAACCTGACTATTCGACTGTCAAATTGTCAAATTTTAAGTTTGCTTTACATATTCACTTTTCCTGTAGACATTGTAACAGTACAGGCACATGTAATTTGGTTGTCTAGTCTGTATTCCACAGGGCTGGGAAACCTCACACCTGGGGCTGAATGTGGTCTGTGGCTAGTTTTTATTTGGCCCCTTTCCAGTCCCTGGATCTGACTCCTGGATCCTGTTCCTATCCCCAAGCACTGGGGGGGAAAAAAGAGTTCTGGGGAGGGGAGCAGAGACAAGGGAATGCACACAAGGCTAGGGGACAGATCCATGATCTGGACCCTCTTCTTTCTAAGTTCACTCCTGCCCCAGCTTCTGTGTGACCTACAAGAGCTTGTACTAATTTTCAAAGTGGCCCCTGTAAGGGAAAAGGTTTCCTGTCCCTAGTGGTCCAGAACTTTAAAACATTCAAGCAGCGTATAGTTAAAACTGTCTTTCTTTATCTGATTTGTGTACAGGTGGTAAGGCAGTTACTTCATGGTAACTCTTGTTACAGTTGTTATCCCCAGGCAGAGCATGGTAACATTTTGCAAACATTCACACAAATGCAGAGTAATTACCCATAGGGAAGCTGTCATGTGGTAAAGGAACATTTGAACAGTAGGGTATTAGTGTGTGTGAACTCTGTTAAATCATTTAACACCTTGCTGCTTTTTTGCACATTCACTTAACCTGGGGGCAGGCTGTTCCAGAGAATGTACTCCTCTTTTAATCAGTACTGCACTCTGTGTGCCCACACCAATATCTTCCTCGTGACTTGGTTTTCTCTTAGATATAGTTTTGTGTTAGGGACTTTTGATTCCTGTGCAAACCTTTCCTTCTTCTCCTAAGTGGGTATTTTGGTATTTGGTTTGTTCTTCAGTGCAGCAACTATATGAGGGAATACATACAGTGAGACTCAACTTGCCATCTCAACAGCTGCAGGGCTAGAGACCTAGGAAAATCATGTTTGGTTTCATTTTTTAAAGGAATTTCAGAGCAAGGGCATGAGGTCAGAATCTAATTTAATGGGCTCATCATGCCATGCATTTCTTCATAAGTAACTCATAGGAGGGGAAGTTAGGTGGTGCAGATAGGTGGTGCACCAGATGTAGAGGGGCTCTGTGGCTGCCTGCCCGCCTGTGGTTTCTCTCTTTGGATGGGCTCCTGGTGCTGAGCTTTTGGGATGCTCTGGCAGTTCCAGCTGTTCAGAGCCAGCAGCCAGCTAGATCCCAGCAGGAGACAGGTGGAGAGGGACAGTTGGAGCTGTTGGAGAAGCTGCTCCCCTTCAGGGACAACAGACGTGAATGGAGCAGAGCCAGCTAGGTCCTCGGTGCTCTCGGAGAAGGTTGCCACTCTTTTGCTATTCACCCAGCTCTCTCTTTCTCTGGAATATTGCATAACCAAAAAAGAAAAAACAACAACAAAACAAATGGAACTCTCCTTCCTGAAAAACAGTTAATGACAATTTAACAAGTCCCCAAAGACTCTTGCTCACACACTAAGGAAAAGAATTTAGGAAAAGTGTGGGACAGCTACCTGGGGACACCTGCTCCAGTAATAATATGGTATTAGTTCTATGTGAATTGTTGTACTTTTGAAAATAGATTCCATCATATAGCTCTGGTAATTTAGCCCTGGGTGACTTGTTCAAGGTTGAGTGTTGACGGCAGAATCAGGAGTAGAACTCTTTTTCTCAGTCCCTTCCTTTTCATTGGACTTGAAGGGTTTTTTTGGCAGTGTTTCTGGAGCGATAAAAGTGCTAGCTGTTCATCTGCATCCAAGAATTGTTCACCTGTGGTTTGCAGTACTCATATGAGCACTTTTTACTCTCAGAAAGAAGCAGGCAGGGGAGAGCTTATAAATACATGGTTGATTTTTTCATACTTAATATGCCCCATCTTAACAACGATTCTTTTAAAAAACAATATTATTTTTGTGCGCATTTTCAGGCCAGAATGGAATTAAATTATATAGCAGCAGAGCGAGGCTTACTTTTTTTTGGCTTTCTTTACAGTGAACATCTATTTTCTTGCCATTGAAGTCTCTATGTTGAGCACTGTGTTGCAAATCAGAGTTTACAGTAATGATTGACTTGTTCAAACTGGAAGGTCTTGGAGAAAAGAAACTGCAAAACCATGGCTTTCCACTCTGCAGCTGTTCAATTTATTGGGTAAATGATTTTTTGATCAAACCATGGCTATTTTCAGATGTTGCGAGATCACGCTCAACCGCGGTGAATCCCCACATGGTGATTGTGATCCCGTAACATCTGTTGGGGGGAACGGAAGCTCC
>QEPC01008071.1:425567-438695 GCA_003113815.1 Sphenodon punctatus
GGGGTCATGCTTTCAGTTTGTATTTGATGTAATTTGCATATTCCTGCTGTGTAGTCATGGGATTATATTTAATTCATGTAGACAAACAATTTTGAAACTATCATCTTAAATCAAAAGGAATATTAAAATCTAGTTTTTGGTGACATTTATGCTGTTCAATATTGGCTGTAATAGATTTTGGACAGTGAATGAAAAGAACGTGTGTTTTCTATTTGTCACTTTATTGCTGTTTGGATTTCTAGCACGGCAGGGACGTGTATTGTAACCCTTAATAAATTGTTTACATTGATTTTGTTGTTTTTCCAAGCTAGTGATATTTCTGTTCATAATAGGTTTCTCAAAACACTTCCCCTCATTCTGTATGCAATCTATATTCAAGGTGTCCAAAACCAGAATGTCCCTCCTAAACTATGTGCATTACCAAGTTACCAACACAAAACCTTCTCTTGTATGCTCAAAGGTAAAGGCAAGTTTTGACCATATGGCATCTTTCATGATGATCTGGGGTTACTCTGTTTGGGCAGGAATTTGGGGCTGGATGTAAGTTAGCTAGTTTTCTGCTATGGCTCATGTTAGGTAGAATCCTGCCAGGTGCTAATCACCCTTGACTGTCACTGGAGTTGTTAGAAGTTGACATTTCTTAGGACTTTACAGGGATGTTCAGTACGTTATAGGATCAAACCCTTAGTTAAGCCGACCCGAGCTGTTTTTAGGAGGGGCAGGGTAAAAATCTATTAAATAAATAAATAAATACATATAAGTGGGTCTTAAACTGGAGAGTAGGCTGCCCAAGAGGGGCTTAAAATGTGTCCCGTGATGTATATGGGAAGGGCAACAGGAGACCGCTCTCAATCTCCTAGTTCTGCTTTGGCTGAGTTAGGGGGAATTTCCAAAATGGTAGTGGCACTGCCCATTTAGCTAACATGAGTTTTGACTGGTGCTGCGCAAGCTGGCATAATTTTGGAAACCTGCTTGGCTGCTCTGAGCTAGGAGAGTTATGACTGCAGCAGCTGCAGAAGATTAGGGGGGGCAAGGGGCAGAGAGTGGGAGGTCAGAACAATTTGGTACAGGAGAGAGGTGGTGATGATGCATATGTGGTGATGGGGAATGTCAGGTACCTAGGATTACTATCCCTCTTGGCTTGTCATGTCAGCTCTGGGTGAAGCCCTTAATTCTGTGAGGTGCCCAGATAACCCTGAGAAACCAGACTTCAGAGGGTGGTTGGATTGGAGGGGACATTCCCTCCCTGTACTGACATAGTCCGGCCTCCTTGGAGCATTGTGATGTCACAGCACTCTGAATGGGGGGGAGGGGAGATTCCCTTTGCCCCTCCTCCTTCTGGCTCTGCCCCTTTGGGACAGATTCTCAGAGGATTTGAAGCCTTATAAGTACCACAGAGAAGAGGAAAGGAGAGTGGCTTTTTCGTGTGAAGGATGGTGCTGTGCCTAACGTTCAGTCCTTGATTCTGTCAGAGACTACTGCCTGTGTGACCTTGGACAAGTCACCTAAGTGCTCTGTCCCTTTCTTTCCCATCTGTTAAATGAAGATAGTAGCACTGCTTTCCTTCCTTCCTTCCTTCCTTCCTTCCACTTTCTATCTTTGTTTCTGATGTAACGTACCCTATTGACCACAGCCTCCTACCAAAACTGTGGTGCTACTGGTTGGTTTTCTGTCCCATCCTGGGAGTAGTAGTACAAGTACAATAATTTTGTTTCTGTTACTTGTATATTTTTGGAAAGATTCCATGACAGAAGATGTAGATATTAGGAAGTTCATCACAGCAGAGTCGCCACCCTGCTTCTATGTTGGACGCCTTTATACAACTTCCTTAATATTATGGGCAAGTTTATTTAGACTCTGGAATGAAACCATGATCTGGGTGGCTTGGTCACTGGGGAAGGATCAGCAGGCATCTGTCTACTCCTTTCTTCATTATCTTTATCAGCATTTTGTCTCCAGAATATACTCGACTCGGCAACTAAGCTCCCTCCATGCCTGTCTGTAATATTTAGCCAAAGTGGTCATCATCCATTATGACCTAATGGCTCCCAACTTGGTCAGAGCAGAGGATAAAGATTGTGCTGTCATCTGACACAAACGCACAGAGTGTCTTTCCTACAGATTGCTTATGGCAGTTTCAAAAGTACAGGAGGTCCGTCTCACCACTTTGAAATGAACCTTTGATAAGTCCTGCAAAATCCAGTCCTAGTATTGCACTCCTGCAGTGGGAGCTGATGCAGCAGAGGCAGATCTAGAGGACAGATGTCAAAAGTAATTCTGTTTTGATAGCCAACTCATCCTTGGAGAAGATGCTAACGTTTGCTTTTGGAGTGAATACAAACCAGTCTGCTGAAATAGACTCTTCTCCCATCTTGTTAATGGGTGGACCTAGCAAGGGGATGTAGTGTCAGAGTGAAGAAGTGTGAGGTTTTCCTCTGTTGTTTTGGTATCTGTTGAAGGCACCAGTTCCAAGAAGATAAGCCCTACCTACAATGGATCCTGATGAGCTTCCTGGTTTGAGGATCTGCCCCCACCTCACTTTGAAATGTAAAGGAGAATGTGAACAATACAAAGGTAGAGAAAAGGGGCTCAGGTAATGTAAATTAGGATAGGTGCGTTGTAGTCAATGGAGTCACACTAATTTATATCCGCTATGATGGTTGATCACCCCAGAACAGTGATGTAGGCAGTGTCTTTTCTTTTTCTTTTTAAGCCATTATAGTTTTTCACAAGACCAGGCTCTGTCATAACAGTAATGATTAGCCAGGTCATATAGACTTTTAACTGCACCGGTGTGTCTGCTGCTAATGAAATCTGGGAGAGGCATTTCTCTTTTCTTTATTTTAAAAAAAAGTCTGGTCTATTTTGAACACAACACCCACTGCTGTTATAATGTTAATTTAATCAGCAAAACATAGACCCAGTTGGTTTTTGTCCTCTTATTAGAAGAGAACAGTTGGATACCAAAAACACAATTTGTTACTGGGGTCTCTCTAAGTGGAGAAAGGCTGCGAGTGTACCATTTTTTTCTGCACTGATGTTCATTATAAAAAAGCAGACCTTATGGTATAATATGTACAAAGACAATCTTGGGAAGAGGAGATACCATACTTCCAGCTCATTAACTGTCTTCCCCATTACTACCCCTGGGGAGGACAAGAATTTAACTCCGTGGCCAGGGTAGATTGGGCTCTTACTGTGCTACTGACTCACTGCATTTTTGGTTCCTCAGTTAACTGATATGGAAAGTTGGGAAAGACAGAGACACTGAGCTTTCCCTCAAAGGGTATTCAAATGAGACCATAACCCACTGGAGTCAGGTTCATTCCATGTAGTCCTACTCACACGTTTAGCATGTAGTGCTTAAGAAATGGGCAGTCCCCTGTTTGCATTTCGTGTGTGTTTGTGTAGCCCCCACTCTCAGGCTTAGCATGACCAGCCTAATACATGGGTAGGTGTTCTTCTTCTCCTCAGTATCCCATCCCCTGTCATGACTTTCAGCTGCGGTGAGCCATGGGAACAAGAAGCCACCCCATCTGTTTCTTTCATCTGGTCTGTTATGACTCCGGGAGACAATCCAGCGCCTGCTATCCCCGCCCACCCCCTGCAGTTCATACTGGGATTTATACCTGCCAACACTTGGCAGCCATAATTAGCCAGTTGCTATGCACATATTGCTGAGTTTAAATAGCAAGTTACATGTTTTATTAAGAGCCTATAGCGAAAAGTAAAAAATCAAATCAAAAGCAATCCGTCTTTCCATGCTGTCATCCATTTTATCATATCCTGGACTCACAGTGATGCACTGGCAGGAAGCAGCACATCATTTTGTCAGGATCTCATACTCTGCGGTGTTGGAAATTCCTCTTAGTTCATGTAAAACCCCCAGTGAAACATGGGGCCTCTTAAATCCCCTCTCTATCATATGCTACATCACCATACAGTGCGGGTGGAAAATATTCCAATGTGCAAGGGCTTTCTGCACTTCTTTGAGTGTCTAAACCTCATATAGGAGAACAAGCTGCCCTTCAGTCACTTCGCATTCACTGTTACCCAAGGCGCTAGTTTCCGTGAAGATATTCAACTTTTCAACCCAATCAAGGCATTCCTGGTGACCTACCCAGGTAACCTTTTGCTGTCATCAGGGCAGTCATGAGAAAGAATGACAAAGAAGGTCTAGCCCCCGTTATTGACAGCCTTACTTCTGGCATTGCACAAATCTCAAGTAAACACTAGCTTTCGTTTGGATCCCACTCACTTTGTATGGGGCTCCCACTGTTCTATTCTGCAGCTCTTGGAACTGCAGCATGGTTGAGCATTGTCTGCACTCGACTATGCATACATAGAACTCCATTGTGTGCATGTGCCACCCTATGAGCACATAGGCAGACTCTGAGGATGGGTCTGTCAGTTCTCTCGGCACATCAGGTCTTGTCCAAATGTCAGCAATGGTCAGCATATCCATAACACCCCATTTCTCAGCCCAGAGGACCCTGCCCAGCCACAGCACCTGCATTTGAAATCCATTTGCCTTTGCATGGCAGTCAACCCGTTGCAATGAGTTTCTGTGGCGTTATGTATGACCTTCCATGTTCATTCCAAACAAAAACTGTTACTTTTGAAAGGTAAGAAATTATGAGTAACTTTCAACCAATGGGAGGTAGCATCCCAGCCCTGCTTCCATATACATTTCAAACACAGTGACCTTCAGTGCCTTGTAGATCCCTCACCTGCCCTCCATCACTTCTCCCCACTCCAATGAAAAAATGGCATACTTCTGTGGTGCTAAAATCTGCAACGTTTTGTAGGTAAGTTTGCTTGTGCATTGGCATGTTTGTGACAGGAACATCTATGCATTTTAATTGCCATCTGGATTTGACAGTGCAGGTGCACACATGCGCACACACACACACACACGCATGCAGAAAAATCTTGGTGAAAATCTTCTTGCCCAATAGCTGGCTTGTAATGCCATGAGACCAACAGCAGCCAACTAGAGCTCACACACAGTGCACTGCTGTTCCCCATGTGCCACATGACGAAAAGCAGCCAATTCCAGTTATGCGTCAGCCCAGCTCTTGAAGCTGTTCAAAACATTTGGCACATGGTCTTCAGAATTCACAGACTCTGGAACTGCAGACATGGAGACACATTCCAAGATCTTCCTTGTGCTTGCTGTTATGCTCCAGGCCTTCCCTTCTGCTGCTGAGCAGAACCTGCAAGCAATCCCAACAGACCCAAGCCTACTGCTGTCATTAGCGCGATGTGATGTCAAGGCACAGAGAGGCTCTGATTTGATCTCTGACCGGGATAGTGGGGTTCACCACACCGTGGTGGTGGCTCCTGCTTCAGTGCTGTGCACTTGCCTACCTTTGGCAACAATGGACTGCACTGGGGAGAATCCAAAGCCATACAAGAGCAGCTGATGCGTGCAGAGAGGTACCTGTTGGGAGATACGACTTCAGTCACCGATGTCATGTGCAGGGTGATACCCACTGAGAGTTCATCTGGGTGAAGGAGAAAAGCACAGACTGATGGGAGAACATGCTGTCCTTCATGGGGAGATGCTGAGTGGGTCACAAGCTTCAGGATGCCCCATTTCCTCATCCTGCAGATAGCCGAGACTCTCAGGTTATGTCTGGAGAAAGACAGCATGGTGACCCTGTGGAGAAGCATGTTGCCATTGCTAGCTGGAAGCTCACCACTCCAGATTCCTGCTGCTCTGTCACCCAGAAATTTGGCATTGGAACCTCCACAGTGGGCACCATGCTTGTGGAGGTTTGCACAGTGAGTGCTGGACGGGGTGGTGCAGTTGGCTCACTCTGCGGAGGTAATAGAGGGCTTTCAGTGAAAGGGGCTCCTGAACTGTATAGGGGTGATCGATGTGAGCCATATCATCATCATCTGCCAACCCCATAGCAAGGACGACTACCTGAGCTAGTAGGGGGTTTTCTCTGTGGTTCTCCAGGCTGTAGTCGACCACTGTGCCTGGTTCATGGATATGCTGGCTGGGTGGACTGGGAAGAACCATTACGCTTGCATCTTCTGTCAGTCCTCCTTCTTTGGCCACTTGTACATCAGAAACTTCAGACCTGCCAATGAAATATGCATTGAGGGGGTGTTTATGAGCCCTGTTTTGGGGGACCCTGCCTCCCCCCCTGAAGCCCTGGCTCATGAAGGCATACCCGCACCCCAGAGCAAAGATTCTTCAACTGGTAGCTCAGCCCCACCTGTTCTGTTGTGGAGAGAACCTTTGGGCTATTAAAGCAGTGCTGGAGATCAGTTGCAGCCAGAATTGATTTCCAGCTGGAGACCTCTCCACTTCTAACTACTCCCATCTGTGTTCTCCATAACATATGTGAGATAGGTGGGGCTGTGTTGGAGAACCCCCTGCTGGTTAGCTCCAGCAAGCCGGTGCCCCTGTTCTAGGACCAACTGAACCAATCAGAGTAGCATATAGCTGGAGAGTGTCAGGGCCCACGGCCAGTGATACACGTTCTGGATTGTTAAGCAACCCGGGCCACAGCACCACTGTCGGGGAAGCCCCGAACGGTAACATGCCTTGGTGCAGGAGGACGCACCATGTTCGTCACACACACTGCAGGTTTCCAGGCAATCCGAGGCTCCGTTGTGGCGCAGCGCGTGGCTGCGCCTCAGTAGCATTGCAGGGCTTGGGAGCCACCTCGCTGTGGTAGCAACGGGAGCGGCTCCAGAGCTAGAGGAAATTGAGAACAGCTGGGAGGGGTTAGGGGAAAAGTATAAAACGGCCGGCGGGGCTTCCATTCACCACCGGTAATCATATTGAGAGGCTGGCCCTGGACTTTGCAGTATCTGGAGATTGTGCTTGGAGACTTAGAGATAGTGTGTGTGTGTGAGAGAGAGAGAGAGTGAGTGTGTGTGGGTGCTTGTGCTACTTGGTGACAGGAGGCTGAAGGCAGCAAGAGTGCGGAGTGAAGACGTGTGTTGGGTGTATTCCCCCCCCCCCCATTCCCTCACAGGTTAGTACACGGAGGTGGAAGTGGTGAGTCAATCAGTGTGTGTTTTCCCTTCCCCCTCCCTGTTCCTTCCCTTCACCTTTGACACCCCGGCCCGATCGGTGGTTTCAACACAGACTCTGGGACTCCTTGGCAAAGGACTTTGCTGTGCGTGAGTACAGCGTGTTTTGGTCTGCTCCCCCTTCCCCTCCCACGGGAACCTCCTCTCCCTACCCGATGATGATCTGGGTTGCTCTTCATTCAGGAGAGATCACCCGGACACGATCCTGAGGGTCCTTAAATACCAGGGAGCCCTCCTTTGGGTCATGGAGGGAAGAGGCTGTAAGAGCTCAGGGCTAGAGAGGCACCTTGCCCCTACACCACCACCCACTTCCTAACAGAGAGATGTGGTATGCCTTATCCTAGCACATCATCCACAATGTTAGCTCCCAGCAACCACCATCAGTGACAGTTTAATTATCATCAGTGGACTGTTTTAAATGATCTTTTTGTGATATCAGTAAAGTCTTTAAAAATATTTCCTGTGTGTTATCATATTTTCCTCTGCCCTGTCTGTCTCACCACCACCCCTGCGCCCCCCAGCACCTGGATGGCATACGTTCCCTCCTTGCAACCCGCCCCCTCCACTGTTCTGTTTCCCACCTGGCTGCCTTTCCCTGTGTATTTGCAGATTAGTTAGCTGCAGGCTAACTAATTTCCTATGTATTTCCTATTGGCATTCGCAGACTAGCTAGGTCTGGGAATGGCAATAGGAAGTGCAGAGGCACAGGCTTCCAACTGGCTACTCTGCGATTGGCCAGCTTCCAGCCTTTGTCTGTGGATTTCCCATGGCAATTCCCGTTGCACCTGTGCTTTTTCCTGCTGGGCTACTGTGGCCTCCCTGCCTTCAAGTGCCTTCCCACCCCTGTTTTTGGTGTACCCGCCACCTCCCGTTCCCTGCCAACTCCCAGCCTTCCAAAGCAGCTTATCACTATGCTATAATAGTGGGTATCTAAGAGCTATTTATCCCATAAACTCCCCGATACCGTGGTAAAGGAGGTTTTACTCGGATTGAGTGATATCGAGCGACAAAACGATCTGAGTAGAATCGCTGCCTCCCCCCATTTGACTATGTACCTCTCCTGGATTCCCAGTGCAGGACAGATGGCCAAATATCTGTCATTCCCGATCTCCACCAGAGCCAAGCACCTTTTCTTTCGAGCTTGCGTAAATGCCTTTCCGTCGCAGGTTCTAGAGGGGCGCTTTCAGGGCATCCCCTTTGCCAAGCATCTGTGCCCTTTCGATAATCTTACTGCTGAATCGATTGGGCACATTATTCTATCATGCCATATGACTCCTCCAGAACTGAACTTTTGGAGCCCCTGCTTAAATTTTTTCCTGGTACATCTGCGTCAACACTTCTGGGTCTTCTACTAGGTAGCGCTGATGGGCAGGTGATTTCTCACACTGCCTCTTTTCTCCTGCAAGCAGTTTATAGACGATTTTCCCCCTAGAATTCATGCATTGCCAATGTTAAATGTATCTCCCATTCTTTTCTTTGCTTGGATTATCATGTGGGACTGTCTGTGTACTGATTTGGATATTTCCCCAGATAGGGGGGAGAAATGGGTAAGTTTCTTTCCTGGTTGTCTGGGTTTTTCTCCCCGTTTTAGTCTGATTGTTAGTTTATTTTATTATTATATTACATATTATTATACATTATTGTATAGATTTTATTTGGTTACCCATGGATGCCTTCGCAACGTGCTTGGTTTCCCGGAATCCCTGTTTATGTTTTATTTTTTGCCATGGTCGATGACCGCGTAGTAAATAATATCTATCTATCTATCTATGCTATATCACCATTCTCCGCACCCCTCAAACTTCCCTCCTTTTCCAGAAGAAGTATGGAAAGCATGGATTATGAAAAATTAAAGAACTTTTTTTTTTTAAAAAAAGTAAAACTATTTCTTCTTGCGTCTGCTCTGTTTGAGGGCAGCTTGGCACTCTCGCTTGGGTAGCGGGACTGGCGAGGGGACATTTTTCTGATCCTCCTGTAAATCCAGCTGTGGAAGAGTGTTTGCAGCACAGGAGGCATGCAGGAATGTGTGGGGGGTGGGGGGAGACGTGTGCCTGGGCCAGGAACTGTTTCCTGGCATGAGCACAGTGTGGAGAGGGCTCAAGTGCTTTCCCTGGGGTGTGGAGCATGGCGGGAACCAGGGTGCTCAGTCAGGTTACACCTAGGGGAGGGTAAGCAATTTTATGGGATTAATTTCAGTCGGTGACATCCGCCGATGTGGTGGATGTTCTTGGGGTGGTCAGGGCCACCTCTTATGAATTAGATCCATGCCCGTCCTGGCTGGTTAAGGCCTGCCAGGAGACTATGGGGCCGTTGCTGGCTGGGGTGGTCAGTGCCTCCCTGCGGGAGGGCAGAGTGCCGAGCTGTCTCAAGGAGGCGGTGGTGCGGCCTCTGCTCAAGAAACCATCTCTTGACGTTGACTCCCTCGCCAGCTATTGGCCTGTCTCTAATCTTCCCTTTTTAGGGAGGGTTATTGAATGGGTGGTGACTCGGCAGCTGCAGGGGCATCTTGATCGCATTGGTTTTCTTGATCCCTCTCAGTCTGAATTTCGTCCGAGGTATGGCACTGAGACTGCGCTTGTGGCTTTGGCTGATGATCTACACCAGGAATTGGATCAAGGTCATTCGATCCTGCTGATTCTATTAGATCTATTGGCTGCGTTTGATACCGTTGATCATGAGATGTTGGTGATGCGCCTGCGGGATTGTGCGGGGGTGGGCGGGACTGTTCTTAAATGGTTCTGCTCCTTCCTGACCGAGAACTCAGTGAGTGGTGCTCAGGGATTATTTTTCATCATACCAAGACCTCTCGTGTGGAGTCATGCAGGTTCTGTCTTGTTCCCTCTCCTGTTCAACGTGTATATGCAGCCACTCAGTGAGGTGATTAGGGGGTTTGGCGAATGGTGTCATCAATATGCAGATGACACCCAGCTTTACCTTTCCTTTTCTACAGACCCAGGCCTGGCAGTCTCGGTGCTTACTTGGTGTCTGATGGCTGTGGGGGACCGGACGAGGGCTCATCGACTGAGGCTGATTCCTAACAAGACTGTCGGACCCCTGTCCCAGGGTCTGCGGTATGGGAGGTGGGCCTGGGGAAGGTCGCACGGTACACAGCAGCCCCGGCAGCTGCTCCCGGCCAGCTCTGGGGTCCCGCCTGCAGAAGTCCAGCCAAGTCTGGGTTTGCTGCCGCTGCCGGCACCCCAGCTGACCCAAGGGGGGAGTGCCCGAGGTGCAGGGGAACCCCCACCCGCATGCAGCCTCGAGCCCAGAGGCGGAGCTTCTGACGCACTGCTGCCGCTGGTGCAGGCCACGCACCCTGCGTCAATGCCGTGGCGCTCTGCGCGCCTACGTGCGCTCCAGAAGATTGGGTCATAAGCGGCTCAGTGCCGCCATGGCGGCGCCGGTGATCAGAGCCCTTGCGCCTGTGATACTGGCCCCCTCCTACTGCCTTGAGTCTTTGCCTGTGATTGTTCTTGGTTCCTGTGTGATAGTGCTTCAAGTGACTGGTGAGTGAGTGCGGGTGTAAGTTGGGTATGTGTGTTGGCGTGGGTGTGGGGATTCTTAGTGTGGTGACAGTAGTGATCTTCCTGGACCCCTGTGCACCACTCCTGGGCCCTCCCTGTGTGATTGCCTTCTCTGATTCCCAGACCTTGGGAGTCCCCACTGTGTGCACCCTTCTGCCCTGGGTCATGGGTCCCCGTGTGAGTGCTTGGCGGCAAACTCAGGCCCCGTGCTCTGCTTACCCCTCAATGATGATCTAGGCTGGGGGTTTATAATCCCAGAAGCCACACAAGATCTTGAGGGTTCTCTTCCCAAACCAGGGTTCTGTTGGCCACAGCGAGTGTGAGTGTGCGGAGTGATTCAGCCCCTTTCGTTTCCCCCCTCTCCTTGCCTCCGTCTTCCTCACAAAGACAGAGGTGATGTTAGTGGGTAACATGAGGGAGATGGTGAACCCTATCATTGATGGGGTCTGCCCTCTATTGTTCTCTAAGGTACGGAGTCTTGGGGTGCTCCTCGATTTGCATCTCCACCTGGCTGTCCAGGTGGAGGCTGTGGTGAGGAGTGCCCTTCAGCAATTTCATCTGGTGTGACGCCTTCGGCCGTAAGTTTCAGACTCAGACCTGGCCACTGTCATCCATGCTTTCATCACACCTAGATTGGGCTACTGTAATGTGCTCTATGTGGGGCTACCCATGGTGATGGCTCAGAAATTGCAGCTGATGCAGAATGTGCTGGCCCGTCTCCTGGTGGGACTGGTCCGCTGGGAGCATATTATGCCAGTGCTTTGTTCTCTGCACTGGCTGCCGAGGTGTTGGTCATGGATGGACCAAGGTGTTGGTCTTGGACTATAAAGCCCTAAACGGCAGCCTAGGCCCTACCTATCTGCGGGACTGCCTCATCCCCCGGGTTCTGGATCGGGTGCTGCAGTCATCCGGGGGTGTCCTGCTTGAGGTCCCCTGAGTCTTTTGGGGGCTACACTGGAGAGGGCATTCTCGGTGGCCGCACCTCAGCTGTGGAACTCCCTTCCGGTGGAGGTCCGGTTGGCTCCGGATTTCCCCTCTTTTTGAAGAAGTTGTAAGACCTGGATGTTCCACCAGGTGTTTGGTGGGGGAGATGGGTGATTGGGTGGGGGGAGTGGGTTAGGGCATGGGGGGGTGGGATATTTTATATCCTCCTTCTATGAGTCATTTTTTAACTTTATTATTGTTCTGTTTTTATTTATTGTAAGCTGCTCCGAGCTGTCTGTGGCAGGAGGGGCAGGTTAGTAAGACTTTTAAATAAATAAATAAATAAATAATAAATATTAACACCCTAAATGAATCGACACACCACAAGAACTTCCTGTCTGTCTAATGAGAGTTTTCTAATTGAAGCATGATGGGATACAGATTTCTTGACTGGATTTCCTTCAGGGTTTTTGAGAAAATGGTAAATTCTGACAATTGGCGTTTCCTGTGTCTTCCTCTGAAGCAGCTAGAATGGTTTGAGGCAGGATTCTGGATTAAAGAGACCACTCACTGGCATGTCAATTTCTGTGTCACATGCATGAAGAACACAGGCAGGGAGAGATTTAGTATTTAGTTAGTTAAAAAACATTGCTACCCCACCCCTCCTGCCACAGGCAGCTCGGGGCGGCTTACAATTACTAAAAACATCAAAATTAAAACACCATATAAAAGGAGGAAAAAACTCATCCCAAGCACCAAACTCAGTCCCCCCACACAAAAAAACCCATTACCCATCTCCCCTGCCAAACACCTAGCGGAACAGCCAGGTCTTGCAACTTCTTCAAAAGGAGGGACGATCCGAGGCCAACTGGACCCCCACTGGAAGGGAGTTCCACAGCTGTGATGTGGCCACCGAGAATGCCCTCTCCTGCATGGCCCCCCGAAAACTCGGGGGACCTCGAACAGGGCACCCCCGGATGACCGCAGGTGTTGATCCAGGACCCGACGAGTGAGGTGATCTTGCAGACAGGTAGGGCCCAGGCCATTTAGGGCTTTACAGGCCAAGACCAACACCGTGAATTGGGCCCGGAAAACTACCGGCAACCAGTGCAGAGAACGGAGCACTGGTGTAATATGCTCCCAGCGGCCCAGTCCCACTAAGAGATGGGCCACCGCATTCTGCACCAGCTGCAATTTCCAAGCCATCATCATAGGTAGCCACCACGTAGAGTGCGTTACAATAGTCTGATCTAGAGGTGATGAAAGCGTGGATGATAGTGGCCAGGTCAGAGTCTGAAACAAATGGCCGAAGTCGTCGCAACAGGTGTAATTGGCGAAAAGCACTCCTTGCCACAGCCTCCACCTGGAGATCCAGGTGGAGCTGCGCATCGAGGAGCACCCCCAAACTCTGTACCTGGGAGGCCAATGGAGGACCAACTCCATCGCTTTACCCAGTAGCATCACCTCCATCTTATCAGGATTCAGCCTCAATCGTTTAGCCCTCATCCAATCCTCCAGAGTCGCCAAACACCAAGTAAGCATCCAGACTGCCGGGCCTGAGTGTTGAAAAAGAGAAGTAAAGTTGGGTGTCATCAGCACGTTTTATTTATTTTTATTTATTTATTTA
>QEPC01008071.1:447075-464536 GCA_003113815.1 Sphenodon punctatus
GGTATGTCTTATGCAGATATGGGGAAAATGTTAAATCAGTATGGGGTGAAATGGTTAGATGCACAAGGGAAGGCTACGAAGGAGCAAGTAATGGACCTTGTAATCCTTGAGCAATTCCTAAATAATTGTAGCCCTAATCTCAGATCACACTTGCTTAATCAGGGGATCACGAATGTCAAACAGGATGGGAGGAGGGCAGATGAGTATATTGCAAATGCTATCTCGGCTTATGGGGAAAGAAAGCCAAATAATGGGGAAAAGAAACCAAATAATGGGGAAAAATCCAAACAAGAGTTTTACCATAAGCAGAATGGGTACAACCCACAATCTAACCAAGGAAATTTGACCCAGAACAAACCAAACGAGAATGGGGGTGGTGGGAGTAGAAATTATTATGTGTTTTAAAACAGTAACACCATATGCATTGAAAATCTCTGTGACTTGAGGTCCAAATAGTGACTGGGTTCATGTTGGAAGAATCAGAGCCTGTTACTAGCCACAGGTTTTCCATCATTGATGCTCAGTGAACTAAATGCATAGTAGTTAGAGACATTTATAGGTGTGGCCTTGAGGTCAAGCAGTTTTGACTTGTGTGTTTATTCAGTTGTAATTATTTGTGCTACAACACTAGCTTCCAGAGGGTCTTCCTCCAATCAGATTCCATTGTGCTAAATTCATTGTGAGATTGTTCCTGCTTGAAAGAGTATAATCTAGTTACACCTTGTTCGCACCAACAGCCTACCCTGAAAGTTGTTACTTCCATGTTACTCATTCCAGTGGTAATGATCACAAACGCAGAATAATTACTCATGGAGAGGCTACCCTTGGCTAAATGATAGACATTAAATTTTGTTGGGCATGAAGTGATTTAATAGGCATAATTAACACTCTTTCCTGTTCACATGATCGCTTACCCTTGGGGTAAGTTACTACATACCTCCTAACTGTTCCTATTTAGGAGGGACAGTCCCTCTCTGGGTGCTAAATTGTACTGTCTCTCCTGCACGTAGTCCAAGTCCCTCTTCCAGGAGAAGAGTAAAAACCTAAGCACCTCTTTCCTAGCTGCTTCTTGGAAAAGCACTTAAGAGGACAATGAAGAGATGATGGAATGACAAGAAGTTAAATAAGCAAGAGAGCGTCTGTCCCTCTTTGTCCGCTTGGAATGTTGAGGGGGGTGTGTGTGTGTGTGTGTGTGTGTGTGTGTGTGTGTGTGTGTGTGTAAGTAAAAGAGGGGGAGGAGCTTTTTCACTGAGGGACTAGGCTTACTGGCCAAGGGAGTTACTGAGTGCTTGAAATGTTGGGAGGTATGTGCTACTCTGTTATGCACGCCTCTCTGATTGAGGGGGTTCAGGATGACACACACACCCCGGCATCTCTCAATTCCAGGCACCAAGGAGATAGGCCACATATAGTGTTGTCAAGTTGTCTTTATTAGAAATCTGTACGTAATATTATGGGGAATGGTTCATGTTCAGACCAGACCACTATACAGAACATAAAACAGTCGAATTTAGGGGGCAGACTAGACTGGACTGGAGATGAAATACAAGCTTCTGATTCTTTTATACAGTTGAAGTCAAATATTCTCAATCACCCTCTGTTTACCTGACTCCAAGATGTAAGCAGACCTAGTACTCACATGGCATTTTATCTAATAAGTTGAATAATATGTCCAGCCGTACCCATGTTAGGGCTTAAGGTAGTTAAGAACAGTTTAGTGAGTTCTCTTATTTTAGGAGGAGCAGTTATGGAACTAAGCTGAGCCTATCTCTTTTGTTGAAGGAAGCACAGTTTAGCACCTAGCTAAAACATTGAGGCATAATTTTGAGGTGAAGAATATGCAGGTCTCCTAATGGATACAACAGGATTCAGGAGTACAAACACCCAGAAGCAGTTAACCTCTACTTTACTTTAAATCTGTGATAAACAAACCACAAGCCTATGGGTCAAATATGACCCTCTCTCTCCCCCTCCTAAATTTGGCCTACCATGGCTCTTTGATTGCTGCTATTGGTGTGGCCCACAGCTAGGAGTGTACTGATCAGGGCACCAGCGTGGTGGGTGGAGAAGTGTCCACTGCTTCCTAGAAGTGTACAAGCACCAGCTCCAGCCACTCCGCAGATAGGAAGTGGCTGGGGCTGGAGTTTGTATAGCGTACAGGTCAGGGGACTGCAGCTTTCTGCTGAACAGCTGATTGGTGAGGAGCAGTTGAGCCCCCAGCATCATCTCTTTTTTTGTGTGTCTGTGGTCCTCTGGCCAATTTGAAACCATCAACGTGGACTCCAAACAAAAAAGGTTCCTCACCTTTGCTTTAAACACTGTATTTGTGTAAATAGGAGGGAGGAGGGATTATGGTGTACTCGGGATAACTTCTAGGGCTGAAATGAGATATCGAGATTCCTCAATACCTCATCAAAATCCTGGTACTTGGTTCGTCCCAAGATGAACTGAGTACTGGGATATCTTCGCCGATTTCTTTTTTTAACTGTGCATGCAAAAAAGTGGCTGCTGGTGCATGTGCAAAATGGTCAGTGTCACCGCTGTTAACCAGAACAGTGTAGAGATCTCAGTCCTGGTATGAGTTCGCAGCAAGACACTTTTAAAAAAAGAAATTAATGGTGCATGTGAAAAGTGGCCTGGCATCTATTTTGCGCATGCACTATTTGCTGCCCTTAACCAAAATGGCGGTGATGGATATGACTGCCATTTTGATTAAGGACAGTGGCCATTTTGTGCATGTGCAAAACAGCCTGGTGGCCATTTGGTGCATGCACAATGATTTTTTAAAAAATGTTTCTCGCTGAGAACGTATACCAGGATGGTCCTGGTACTTGACATAGCAAGAAATACTCACAAGCAGCAATTGATCTGCTCGTTTTACCCCTAATTACCCTTAGTGTAAGTAATCATGTAAATAAGGCATTAGACAAATGGAGGCGAAAGGAAAGAAGCATGCTGGAAGAAATGGAATTGCTGGAGATGCAGCAAGTCAGTGGCAGCAGGGCCAACTTTAAGTATGGTTGGATGGGGCCCAGCGGGGTAGCTTCAAAACCAGCACTGCTGAGGCTCCAGGATGAGCTATTTCTGTGGGGTCCTTTCCCCCCCCTGTGAATCTCAACACTTGGGGTGTGCTGCTTTCTGCGGGACCATGTCTCCACTCCCATTGCCTCACCTACTGAGTTTAGGGAGCAGGGTACTGGAGGATGTGGCCACCTCCAGGGCTGAGAGTCATGCACAGGAACAAAAAGGGCTGAGAGTCATGCACTGCCTCTCCCCACCCAGAACCTTGCTGTACTTCTGGTGCTGCCTGTAAAGGTCCTGCTGCTGATGACCTGCCACCTCAGCCAAGAGGCTCCTTGGGCTAGTGCCTTTAAGGGAAGCAATGGACACAGCAACACTATGTGGGTGGGATGCTGCTCCCTCTCCCATGGACAGGATTCACCCCCTGGGCAGGCGTTTTTTGTTTTTGTAAGCAAACACCAGACTGCCAGTTGTTCTAGGGATGGGGCTATAGAGAGTGGGGCCTTGAGGGCCCCACATTTTATTTTTGTCCTGAGTCCTGCAAATTCTAGGCCAGCCCTAAGTGGCAGAGCTGGCAATATATTTATTTATATTTATTTATTTTATTCCATTTTTATGCCGCCCCCGATGCCTACGGCATCTCAGGGCAGCTTCCAACATAAAATAAACAATCACAATATAAAAATCCACACAGATATTTAAAACAATTTTAAAATACCCCCATACAAAAATTTAGCTCACCCTCCCTTCCCCGCCTCCGAAGGCCTGGGAGAACAGCCATGTCTTGCAGGCCTGACGGAAGGCCAGCAGACTCGGGGCCAGTCATGCTTCCTCTGGGAGGGAGTTCCACAGCCAGGGCCCAGCCACCGAGAACGCCCTCTCCATTGTAGCCCCCCGCTTTACGCGGGGGACCTCCAAGAAGGCGTCCCTGGTGGACCGGAGAGTCTGTCCTAAGTAACGAAGGGTGAGGTGGTCCCTGAGGTATCCAGGTCCAAGACCGTACAGGGCCTTATAGATCAATGTCAACACCTTGAACCTGGCTCGGCACATTACAGGCAGTCAGTGCAGCGCACGGAGCACCGGTGTTATGTGCTCTCGTCGGCCTGCCCGTTAGGAGACAGGCCGCCGCATTCTGCACTAGCTGCAATCTCCTGGCCAGCGCCAAGGGAAGCCCCACGTAGAGCGTGTTATAGTAGTCCAGCCTCGAGGTGATGAAGGCATGGATCAAAATGGCCAGGTCGGGTCTGGAGATATACGGGTGCAGCCTCTGCACCAGATACAGCTGGCGGAAAGCCGCCTTCGCCACCACATCCACCTGCTGATCTAGACGGAGACCTGCGTCCAATAATACCTCCAGACTCCGAACCTGCTAAGCCACAGAGGGGCGCACACCCTCCACAAGAGGGAGCACCACCTCCCTCGCCCAGGCCACCACCATCACCTCCGTCTTATTGGGATTGAGCTTCAGTCTGCTCTGCCATAGCCAACTCGCCACGGCCTCCAAACACCAAGATAGCACGGAGATGGCAGGGCCTGGGTCAGCTGAAAAAGAGAGGTAAAGTTCGGTATCATCAGCGTATTGGTGGCAACGCACACCAAACCCTCTCATGATCTCCCCCAAGGGCTGCATATATACATTAAATAATAAAGGAGACAAGATTGAACCTTGCGGAACGCCACAGTCCAGGGCCCGGGGGCTAGATATTTCTGCTCCCAAGACAACCCACTGGGTCCTCCCAGAGAGGAATGACTGGAACTAACCAAGGGTGGTCCCATCCAGACCCCCCAGGTCACACAACCGTCTCAACAGCAGCCCATGGTCCACTGTATCCAATGCAGCCAAGAGATCTAGCAGGACCAGTAATGTCGAACGTCCTGCGTCCATCTACCAAGGCCACCAACGCCGTCTCAGTACCATGGCCGGGCTGAAACCCTGATTGAAAGGGGTCGAGAAAACCGATGCTGTCCAGGTGAGCCTGGAGCTGCAGTTCCACTGCCCGTTCAATAACCTTCCCTAAAAAGGGAAGGTTAGAAATGGGTCAGTAACTGGCGAGTGCGTCCACATCCAAAGATGGCTTCTTTAACAGGGGGCGCACCACCGCCTCCTTGAGACTGGGGGGCAAACTCCCCTGCCGAAGGAGATAATCCCCACCAGCACCAACCCCAGTATCTCCCTGGAGGCTTTCACCAACCAGGACAGGCAAGGATCTAATTCACAACTGTGGCCCTCACTGACCCCAGGATCTCCACAGCATCGGCTGGCTCACTTCCTGAAACTCATCCCAGAAAGATGGACCAGACGGCACCTCACACTCTATTCCTACTGTCTCTGATCCAGTGTCGAAGTTGCTCTGGATCCGAGCAATCTTGTCTGCAAAGTAGATGGCAAACTCCTCACAGCGAGCCTGGGACAAGTCCCCGTCCAGGCGGAGGGAGGTCAGACTAACCAGCCACCCGGAACAGCTCCGCTGGATGCGACTTTGCAGACACTATGAAGGTGGCAAAGAATTCTTTCTTTGCCACCCTCACAGCCTCAACATAGGACCGCAAATGGGCCCTGTGGAGAAGTCGGTCGGATTCAGAGTGAGTCCGACACCAGCGTCACTCTGGTGAACCTAGAGGCTTCAGAGTCCCAGCCCAGATTTTTGTATGAGACCAAATTAACAATGATCCTATATATACAATCTTTCCTGTGCAGAATGTGTTTATTTTAGTAGGTTGCATGAACAGGGCGATCTCTTAGCCAGAATGTGGTTGCAATTTAATGCTGCTTTTGTAGTGACTGAGGCTCTATTAAACTTGAGACAGATTTTTGGCTCTCAGCGTTCATTTAGATCTTCCTATTTGTCACTTGGAGCCTGGTTTTCTTAAAGAAGCTCGAGGTGCCTATATGTACTTGCGTGCAATCTGTCCTCAACGTGAGGATTTGCATATAAAAACAATTTAATTCATGCAAGGTAGCAGGGCAGATAGGGCAGCTGTCCCTGGGCCAGTTGTTCTGTTAGGGTCCCCTGGCCGCCATTGCTGGGCACCCGCTGCTGCTCCTGAGGCTCATGATAGCCTGTGAAGCTTCTGTGGATCCTTCTGGAATGGTGGTAGTGGCCTTTGGGACCCCTCTGGAGCAGTGGCAGCACTGCTGAGGTACCCAGGGCAGTTGCTTACTGCTGGGCCACAGCTGCCCCATCCAGTTAAACCTTAGTTGTGCCCTCATCCAATGGGTGCATCAGAAATAGGTCTTCTATCAGAATCTTCTTAGCTCAAAACATGCAAGCAACTTTATTCTTGCTGCTCCCAGCTCAAACACTCAGTTTATCTCACTCCTGACTATTACCAGACTGCCCATTACTGTTCAGCCTAGTCTGTATCTGCCACTAACAAAGGACACTCCCACATACAGGCTAGGCTAGTATTGTGGAATGGATCCCTCAGAAACAGCAGCCCTGTCTCTGGTGACACCCTGCCGTTTCACCCAATCTCTGCTGATTATAAGGTTGACCCTACAAGGTTGACATCTATCTTTTAAAAGTAGACCTTTATTAATAAAGTTATGGTAAGTTCTCTCACACTATCTATATCCCATAGCCTCTAACGTTTAGCAGAGAGAAATAGGCACACTTCATGTCACCATAATTTGCATAAATATGCATGTGTTTATGAATATTTGTAATATACCACTGACTGACTTTGGTGCTGAGCTGCAAAGAAAGGATGTCTGTGTGAAAGTCTTTGTGTACACACATTTGTATGTGCAGGATTAATGGTTTGAGTTAAAACTCAGCCTGTTCAAAAGTCAAAATTCTTAAATGCTTGCATTGACTTTGGCTCTAAAGTTTAATTTTTAAAGACACTCAGAAGATCACAGATGGAAGTAATGACTGTCCCTTTCTGCAGATAAAGAATCGTCTCTCAGAAACACACTCGTACCCTCCTCTCTTTTTTAGTTTTCACTTGATCTTAGGCACATGGCTTCTCTGTTAGAGTCCCAGAAGGTGGCCCCGTTGTATAAAGATTTAGGAATCCCTCATGGCCAATCTAGTTATTTGATCTCCTGGATATATTTTCAATCTAGGGTGGCTTTTGCTCGATTTCGGTGCAGGGAGTCTCTTTGTCCAGCTGGATTAATGAGGTGGTAATGACCACCTCTGTCTGCCGAACCTGGTACAAACCTTACACTGCTGGGAAGGCAATACAAGATTAAAAAATCCTGTTATTGTATGGCTGAAAAGGTAGTGTTGGAGGATATTATATCCTCAGCATGTTGTCCTTGCAGGGAATAAATTTGTTTATATTGATTTTGGACTAATAACATTTCCCTTCTGCTGCTTCTGGGTAATGTGGTTAGTAGAAAGAAATAACAAAGAAATGTGAACAAAATGCATCTTTCTTTGTCTCTCATTCTATCTCTCTCCTAGTGTTTTGTAAATAACTTACATGGGAGGATGACTGTAGCACTGATATTGAGACTGTGCATTAATCTAACCTTCAACTGAAAAACCTCCATCCAAGTGTGACTTGTATGAAGTATTAATGGGTTAGAAAGGAAATTTGTCCCGCTACCAATGAGACAATAACCCAACAGTGAGGTTGTGGCATCTGTTTGTGTTTGTACACACACGCGTGTATACACACACATATATCATTAATTTATTATTAATAATTTCTATAGCACTTTCAATGTTCATGGTGGTTTTCAATCCTTATTAATATTATTTATTTATATAGCGCAAGCAATGTGCCTGACTCTGAACAGTCATGATTAGAGATGAATCCCTGTCTCTCAGGGATTTACAATTTAGGATGGACAAGGGGAGTGGTAGGGTAGGGGGAAAGACAAATAGGGTGATGGTGAAGAGTTGGGGAAGGCCTGATGGAAGAAGTAGGTTTTCAGGATTCCCCTTTTACAGATGGGGAACTGAGGCTGAGAGAGAATGACTTGCCCAGGGCCACCCAGGGCATTCATGACTAACACAGGAATTGAATCCTGGTCTCTGAGATCCAACACCTTAGCCACATAACCACAGTGGCTCTTTTTATATATTTATAAAATGTAGGTATAAAATATATATTTGAGTTTTATACCACTTTGTATCGCCATTGTACCTGAGCACCTTCTGCATAAAAATGTGTCCCTCGTAGACTTCTAGCACTTCTTTTCTTTTTGTTTTTGGTGTGCGTGCGTGCGTGCGTGCGTGTGTGTGTGTGCGTGTGTGTGTAAAACTCCACGATAGGATATTCTTATTTTCATATTTTTTTTTGAAGATTGGCAGATTTGTTTTTAGGCCTTGGGGTTGTTTGTTTTCCAGTAGAGGGTGTCAATAATGTACATGCTTATAATGGGGAAACAACTTTTCTCAAACAGGGTTTTCAGGGGTTTTTTAACTGAGATTTTGAGTGCTTCTAGTAGTTACAGGTGGCAGACCTTAGCAGTTTTCTAGAATAAGGTTACATTTTCTGAATTGATCTTTTTAGGGCTTGTGTGATGAATGGGCAGTGGCCGTTTAAGACTGGCCTGCCCATCACTGAGGCCTCACCCTTTGGAGGAGTATAAATAGAGAAAAGTTGAAGAGCCAGGTAATCTGCTGCAAGGAGCCTAGGAAAGAAGGCTTATGCTGGGAGCTGTTCTGGGTCCTGAAGATCAGGGCTGCCTCACCCCCCTGGATTCTGCATTTGCCCCTGTGGTCGTCCAGGGGTGCCCTGCTCAAGGTCCCCCTAGTCTTCTGGAGAGCCACACCACGACTGTGGAACTCCCTTCCGGTGGAGGCCCGGTTGGCCCCGGATCTCCCCTCCTTTCGAAGAAGTTGTAAGACCTAGTTGTTCCGCAGGCATTTGGCGGGGGAGATTGGTGATTGGGTGGGGGGAGTGGGTTAGGGTGGTGGGTGGGGCAGGATATTTTTATTCTCCTTTTATGAGTTGTTTTTAGGTTTATTGTTGTTTTATTTTTATGGTGATTGCAAGCCGCCCTGAGCTGCCTGGGGCAGGATAGCAATTTTGATAGATAAATAAATAAATAATAAAAATTTCCTGGATAACCCACATCACTGTCTGTCAGACTCAGTTGGGCTCTTATGGTATGGTAATATATATGAAAGAAATATTTAAGGGCAAACAATCTGCATAAATGAGGGAAGGCCTAGTGACTGGGAACTTGTCCTTTGCATTATGGAACATTAGAGGAAGCTGTCTCTTTTCTGAGACAGCCACAAAGCTAAGCTGCCTTGTCTTATTACTGGAATCAAATGGGATTGTGTTTTTTCCTTCAGTAAATGAATGTTTGATGTTGCCCCACTAAGATCATTTGAACAAATATTCATTTACAGCATATATGTAGTAAAAAAATACCCATATTAAAGTACCAAATGAATGTTTTTGTTTTAAATTGAGATATTAAGAACTATAATGTCAAACAGAGGTTCTGTATAGATAAATCTTCTTTAGAAAGATAATTCACCAATTCAGTTTGATTTCTAGACCTGGCTATGTCATTACTTTGTTTTTTAGTAATGGTTTGGGTTTTTTTTGCACTCCACGGGGATTGATATTTCTGTGAAGAAAATAGCTATCAGACCTGTGCAGTAAAGCCCTCAAAATGCTGAAGTAATTGGTGGGAAATAATTGTGGTTGAAATGTGTATCATTATTTAGTTACGTTGTTCCTGACATTTGCTCCATCATATCTTCCTTGTTGGAATGAAATTAAAATCTCTCTGCCAACAGTAAAAATGAATGCATTACCTGTCCAGAACATAACTCCTGATAATTAAAGGAGGAGGGGCCCTTTTATGTGTACTGAATTGAGTGACATATGAATCTTTATTCTGGAGGAAATTTTGGCTTTCTCTCTCCTTTTTTTTAAAAAGCAAGACAGTATTATAAATTTCACCTGTGAAACTTAACTGATAACACCACAATTCTGCCCATCAGTTACCCTTTGCTATTCTAGCACTAGGATTCTTCTTTGGGTAATGGGCCTGCTATCAAACTCAATGAGTTTAAGGGCCTGATTAATCTCCCTTTAAAATTAGTTGGAGCTTTCTATTGATTTTATTGGACTTTGAATCAGGCCTTAATTGTAAGGAACTTCAGCCTGTCAAGCTCTTTCTTCTTTTTAAGAGATCCTCTGTGACCTCATTTTGAGACTTACATATAATCCAGTGATGTCTGACAGTAACAAGACATACAGTACAAAGTATATTTAATATCAGTCAGATAATGAACCATCCACAGATGGTGTAACCATACTTAGGGCCCTAACTCATAGTTTTGGAACTTCTGCCATAAATCCTAAGGTCAGACAGTCACTGCCTAGCTGTGCCTTAATGTGTGGTAATTGTTTTAGAAACCAAAGCTATGTAGCTTCTCTACAGTGTGGTATGAACTAAATTTGGGAATAAAGGAAGCTGTGGGTGCAAATCTGATGGGAAGCGAAAGGTAATAAATGTAAGTTAGCAGAATGATGGGCTGTTCATAGAGAGGTGGGGAAAGGTCCTGTATGTAGTTAACTGAGGTCCTACAAGTGTTAAGGATGTATTTCTTAATCATGAGAATTCCCAGCTACTTGATTGAAGTTCTCTCTGCCTTCTTCATGACCTCTGCTCACTGTGGCTATTGCTTGTTGCTGGGTAAGCATTCTCATGTGCTACCCCAAACAAACAGCATTGGAACCAAAGCATGCTTAAGTAGCCAGCATTCATTGCCATATGGAAAATTATATTTAGGATAGGGGTGGGGAACCTTTCCTCCCCACTCCCAAAATTAGTACAAGCTCCAAGAGACACACAGAATTTGGAGGCAGGGATGCTTAAAGGTTGTGCACAGCAGGAGGAGTGTCCAGATCATGGATCTGTACTGTGGATACTCCCCAGGCCTGTGTGCGTGCCCTCATCTCTGTTCCCTTCCGCCGAGTTCAGTTTTTCAATTATAGAAGGTAGGAACTGGACCCAGGGGGCACATTGGCCGTATTTGGTCTCCAGACCTGTGGTCCCCCATCTCTGGCTTAGACTATCTGCTGTAGTTCACATACCTGCCAGCGCAGAATTCTTCCCTCCTTTTTTGTCTTGTCCTGTTTTAAGGAACTCAAGAAGGCATGCACCTTCTACTTTAATGGGGCATGTGACTTCATCTCTTGGATGGAGGTGACTTGCACTGCATAGTGGTGACCGTGTTAGCCTCTCTGTCCCAGCTGTGGTATGTGTGCTGCAATAAGTAATCATGTCTCTTTCAAACAGACAGTGGGGGAAGTTTTGAGACATTGGGCACTTGCACATGTTACTGGGGTGGAGGGGGGAGGAGGAGGGGCAGACCTCCGTGAGGGGAATCACAGCCTTGGGGACTGGCGTAACCGCTCTCTGTTTGCCTGCGTGTAAATTGCTGATAAGGTTTGCCTACCTCATAGGAGCCTTCTGGTGTTCAATTACTTAATTACTGTGTAACACTTTGAACATGTAAACTGCTAAAAGAAGTGCTGAGATGAATTAACCTTTCAAAAGCAGAGGATTCTCATGGGAATTAGCACACATAGGAATGTGCTTGTAGTAGGGCTTGCATCCTGGCCCTTGGTGAGGTTTGCAACTCCCACAGCTACAGTTGTCCCATGTCCATAAGTCCAGTGTCCGGGTCCCTAGTGGACACAATCCCTCCCAGCCTCAGGGCTCTTGTGTACCTTCATTGAGCTTGTGAACCTCCAGTCCCAGTCTAACAGGCTGCCTGCTGACCAGCTTCACAGTTGCTCCCACTTCAACCTGCACTTCTCTGCATTGTCAGGGATGGGGTCAGTGCTCCCACACTGCCTGATCTCCAGCCTCTTGCCAGGCGAGCCTCCCAGGTCTGCTCCAAGCCGCTCCCTACAGCCGTATCTACCTGGCTACCTCCACTTGTCTCTCTCTCCTGGTGTCTTCTGCTCCGCTGCTGACTCTGCATGCTCCTGGCTCTTCCTGGTGCCTCTGCCAGTCCCACTCCCACCTATCCCCCTGTGGGATGCTGCCTTGCACTCCACACCTGTGTCCAGGGTGGTCCCCGACTACCCTGCTACATTGCTGTTCTGCTCTTCTCCCACAAGAACACTTGTGCATGACCTGGTACCATGATGTAACTTTTACAATCATGAGTGTTCATGCAGGAGAAAAGCGGAATAGCGCATTGCTACTTGTGCTAATTCCTGAGGAGAATAGAGCTGCGATTGCGTCATGGAAGTTTTCCTTTCCCAGGTAATGTGTGCAAGTGCCCTTAGACTAAGTTCCCCTTTCTCTTTTCTGTGGTGCTTCCCCTATGCCTCTTTGTTACTGCTACTTTGTTACTGTAGCTCAGTGTGGCTGAACCAAAGAGGTTTTACAAAATGGTGCCTTCTTGCACATTTTCAAATCATAAATTTTGACTAGTGCTGCAGCCAGTCCAAATTCATGTGGGTAGTGTTGCCACCATTTAAAAAATTCATCCTGGCTCAACCAGAGTAGAGCTAGGGGTTTGGCATCTATGCCTCTGTGCCTGGATATATTTGTACCCTGCTCCCTGGAGGGCCTGTTTCCTAAGTTGAGAACCTCTACTATAGTGGATAGAGCCATGTCAGGAAACTTGAGTTCTATTCTCAGTTCTGCTGCCAAGCAGCTGTGAGACCTCAACAAGCATGGGGTGTTACTTCTCTGTGTTTCTATTTCCCCTCTAACCCTGCGACTTTTATACTGAGACTGAAAGCTCTGTGGCGCACTCTCTTACTGTTTTATTCGTACAGCAACTGGCACAACGGTATATTAATCTGTTGTGCTTTTACGTTCCACATTGATTCTAATAATAACTAAGCATGGTGCGTCAGCCATAAGAATGGGAACTCCTGTAGCATCCCCAAACCACATGGAGGGTCATAGATGTATGTTCAAGTGGTGCTGTCCAATAGGAACCATGGGAGTAACTCACTGGAGAGCTGGCAAAGGAGGGAAACGCTCAATAACTCTGCACTTCAATGAATTGTAGCCATGTTCCCTATACCAAATTCAAGATTTATGCTAATACAAAGTCCTCACCAGTGCTTCTATTTTACATCTCTTCATGCTTTTGCCTCCTGTTGTGTATGGCTTTATTTCTTTGTAGTAAGACAGACATTTGGTTTTTGATTATAATTCATGCACCATTAAGGTAGTTTCACAATTGTCGCCTTGTTTTCTTGTACAATGTTACATGTTAAAAGCAATCAGGAAGCATGTGGTGCTTATTAAACATTTCCCAATAGGCCAACAATGGGCCTGGCTTTCTCAACGGCAGCTAAACATGTCAGTCTTTGTGGTTGCCAGTTCTGAATTGTTGGTAGCATGTGAGTCTGCTCTCTCTTCCATTTAAAAACTCTTGTTGTGGTATGAAAATCAGCTAAGGCGGTGAGAGGGACAGGGCTGCACAGTGGAATTTGAGAAGCATGTATTGGATCCCTGGGCCTGGTCTCACTATCTACATCCAAAATTATTTGAATTTTTCAGCTTCACATTTGTAATTTCAAATATGAAAATGTCACAATCCATTTGTAAATTTCACAAACAAAGTTACCAAGAGGATTGCGTTTTTAAAACTCAATATTAATTATTAATTGGATAATTCTGCAGTTTGTGATGGCTGTCACTTTGTGCCAGATACGTTGTTTGAGTGCGTGACTGAATTTCAATAAAGTTCAAGCTGCTTGGATGGAAATTTGAACTTCCATAGTTCACTTTGCTAAGAATCAATAGGGCAGGCTTTGGGGCAGGTGTGGGGAACTTTTTACCTTCCAGGGACCACTTGGAAAATAAGTACAAGTTCCAACGGCCACAAAAAAGTTGTGTGTGAGGGGGTAAGCTCAGGAGGAGGAGGAGGGGGGTGCAGATCATGAATCTGTGTCATGTCTCTATCCTTGTGTGCATGTTCTTGTCTCTGCTCCCTTCCCCTGAGCTCACTCTTTTTTAGTGCTTAGGGGTAGGGACTGGATCCAGGAACAGAAAAGGGGCCAAATAAAAATTAGCTGCAGGCCGCAAATGGTCCCTGAGCCTGAGCCCCCCCCCCCCCCCCGCTTTTGGGGTTAGCAGAAGATTAAGACAACAAATTTAAGAGAACAACAAAATGAATCACGAACTCTCCCTTCCTCACCTACTGTGCTTGCCTCCAGCTCATGGAAGGAATCTATCATGAATCATATTGCCACCTTCTTAAATTCACCTGTGGGAGCTTGTGTTGCGGTGAGGAGTGTTGCTGCTTCCCTTCTGAACAAGGGAAACTATTATGCTAAATGTTCAAGCTCTGAATGGGGTTCTTCTTCCTCCGCTGATCTTACATGGAATTTCAGATACCCAGGAGTGTTTGAATAGAAGAGTTGATAAAGAGTGATAATTTAGATTGGCTCTTCTTGCAGCTTTGTTACAGTGATGGTTGGCTCTCTATGCTGGCAGGGATTTCCATGCAGGGGTGGGGCCCTCCTGCAAAAGATGGAATGGGCCTCCTGCTGGGGCACTCCACTCCAGTGAGCATATGCATTCTACATGGGTATGAACCCTCCAGACTTGTGGGCCCTGGTGCGGCTGCACCTATTATAGCTATGCCTCTGTTTCCATGCTAAAAACAGCGAGAGCTGCTGGGAGAGAGTTACTGTTTTTCCATACTAAAACTGTTATAAATGCTTTTGCTGATTTAGCCTACCAAAAGCAGAGGGCCTTTAACTGATACTTGAAATGTGAAAGGGGTCTGTGGGAAGGTGACGCAGGTCCCATGGGCTGTGGCAGCATGGGCAAGTTTGGCAAAAATGCTAGTCTCTGGCAAGTCTCATGGATTCTGCTTCTTTAGTCAACACTTGGTTAAGAGCACATGCATACAGGTGATCCATAGCTTTAAGCCTTATGCCCAGTCTGGCTCCCAACTAGTACCTTGGAGAGCTCCTAGTGTACTATGCTGTGGAGAACAGTGCAGAGCTGTGCTGGGGCTCTGCTCTCTGCAAGAGCTGGTTACTAACTGCCACAGCCTTTCCAGTTCTGGGTTCTCATAGTCCCTAGGGGGTGGAGCCAAGGTGATAACCAAAACTCCTTAAAGGGCATGCGCCCAACCCATTACAGGGTCATACACAACCCCCCCATATAGATAGATAGATATAGATATAAATTTAAAAAAAAACAAGTTTGCTTTTAAATTGAAAATGATGTATCAAATTGTGATGCAAATCTTGTTTTGATATTTTGTTTCAACATTATAGAGATTAGATGTCAGTGAAATGTGGGTAATGAAGAAATTTAGACATTTTGAATCTTTTTGTTAATATTTAAAAAATGAAAATGAAATTTTGCAACTTTTAATTTTTTGTAGGAATTAATGAAAAAAAAAATGGACTACTTGAATGGCAGACAGTAGAGTCGGGCAGGTGGCATGTAAAGAGCTTTGCATCAAAACAAGTTTTCTGTGCTGCTCCTTTTAATGGAACCCCTGCTAAGGGGACTTGAACGCTACAGAGGGCAGGACTTGGAATAATGGTCTCAAGTTACAGGAATATACATTTTTGATAAGATATCAGAAACATTTTTCTAACAGAACTGTTTGGCAATGGAACAAGCTGCTTAGGGAAATTGTAGGCTCTCGGTCACTGGAGGCTTTCAGAAAGAGGCTGGTCAGCCATCTATTGGGGATGATGATGTAGCCTGTAGTCATCCTGCATCCAAACGGGGTTCTACTAGATGACCCTTGAGGTCCCTCCAACTCTGACATTCTGTAATTCTATAAGGAAGTGCATTTGCCTGGGCCACAAAGGTTTGTATTTTAATAGACACATGCTGCATTTAAAGCAGCAACTAAATCCCTGAGTGATTAACAGCCATTGTTTGGCTTGAAGAAAGAAAAAAGTTCAACCTCCGTTAAATTGGTATCACATTCCCCTGAGCTCCCCAAGAGCTTGTATCAGCTGGAAACCTGGCTATGGTTTTGCATGGAAAGATGTCAGTAAAGGGCTGGTCTTCGTGAACTTGTGCAGAACTGGCCTAAGGTGTATTAATACACTAAAATACCTCGGGTGTCTCACTCCCTCACTGCAAATCCCAGACTAGGGTTTACAGTGTGGGAGATGATGCTCCCTACTGACCAGTTAGGATGTCTTTAGACATAACGCTGTTCAGTGTTCTGTAACACAGTGTCCTACCGTCAACACAGTGTTCACCCCAAACACTGGAAGTGAACAACTGCCAGGTCTTGACAATTTAATCAGTGTTAGGGGTGAACAGAGTGTTGACGGTATGTCTAAAAACTGTAACGTTAGGACACTGTTACAGAACACTGAACAGCGTTATGTCTAAAGACAGACCTATGTTGTTCAATAAGGGTAGGAATGTGACTGCATGCTCAAGTGGAGGGGACACCTGCTGAGATCAGTGGAAAATAGGAGTCCCAGGAGACTTGGCCTGTTCTTATTTATTTATTTTAAAATATTATACCCCGCCCCTCCTGCCACAAGGCAGCCGGGGGCGGCTGACAAAATAAATTCATAAAACACAATAAAACATATAAAAATATCACAATACAAACGAGGAGACGAAAACTCCAACCCCACACCCACCACCCCATCTACCCTCACCCTTCTCCCTCTCCAAACACCTAACGGAACAGCCAGGTCTTACAGTTCCTATGAAAAACTGGGAGGTCTTGGGCCAGACGGGTCCCCACCAGGATGGAGTTCCAAAGGCGCAGTGCAGCCACCAAGAACGCCCTGTCCCCAGGAAACCCGAGGGACCTCCAACAGGGCACCCCCAGATGACCGCAGGGGCTGGTCCAGAACCCGAGGAGATAGGCGGTCTTGCAAATAAGCAGGACGCAGACCGTGTAAGGCTTTATAGGTTAAAACCAACACTTTGAATTGGGCCCGGAAGACTATTGGCAGCCAGTGCAGAGATCAGAGCACTGGTGTAATGTGCTCTCGGCGGCCCAGCCCCACCAGGAGTCGGGCCGCCACATTCTGCACCAACTGCAGTTTCTGAGCCGTCACCACATAGGTACCCCCACGTAGAGTTACAGTAGTCTAACCGAGAGGTGATAAAAGCATGGATGATCGTGGCCAGATCTGAAACCAATACCAGTGGCCAAAGCTGCCGCACCAGATGTAACTGGCAAAAGGCACTCCTCACCACAGCCTCCACCTGGATATCCAGGAGGAGCTGCGCTTCAAGGACCACCCCCAGATTCTGAGCCTGGGAAGTCAGTAGAGGACAAACCCTCTCAATTGAGGGGGCCGTCATTTCCATTGACTTAGCCACTAACAGCCTGCAGGGGAACACCACCTACCTGCCTTGCTGCTGTTGCGGGGGGGCTCTCGGGGCCCCGTTTGCCTCGCCGCTGCCGCCGCTGATCCCTGCCGCTGGTGCCGCCGCCGCTGCTGTCTCATCCCCGCTGAAGACCTGCGGGAAGACATCAAACTGTAAGGTTGGGGGCTAGGGGGGGGAACGCAGAGGGCAGCCACGTGG